>CM059038.1:33092211-33635915 GCA_030279155.1 Forsythia viridissima | reverse complement strand
TTAGTAGTAAACTATGTAACAGCTGTGAAACTATGACTAGAGTAGTTAGAGATTTTAATTATAAAAAGCATACTTTACAAGTAAAACTAGAAATTTTGGAAGATCAAGTATCTTTTCATCAACAAGAAATAACTAAATACCAAGATGAAATATTTAAATGACATGAGACCTTAGAAAGATTTAATACTGATGAAGAAAATTATTCAAAAAATATCATTACTTTTTCTAGTAGAAAATATCCTCCTAAAATAGAAAGACTTATTGAACTAACAGATTCTACAGCTGCAGGGCAAGAAAAAACTCTTTTTGATCTACAACAAAGTATTGGAGATTGTGCCAACATTGTTCGAAATTCTATAAAAAATTCACTTATCCAAGAAATTATTGATTTCTTCCAAACTCTACAATATTATCATAATGAGAATCAATATTTCCTTCAATATGGCCCTCTCTATAAATGAGCTATCCACTACTCTTCCTTTCTCAGACACAATTACCCTACAATTTCATTTGACTATACAATTTCTCAAGAAGAAGACGATATATTTTATTCAGCTTTACAATACGGCATGATTGACACAGTATATATCTTAAACAGACCTTTTAACTTTTTTTCCACCTTCTCTTAAAAAGATTCTTAATCAGCTTAAACAACACCCTTTAATGATTCAATTTATTTCTAGCCCACTAATTGTAAATAATGGTATTATTATCCCAGCATACCATTTTATTAAATTTTTTGAAGGTTCTAGAAAATTTAGGCCTTCTTCAAAGACTGATATCAAGGTTAAAGTTAGACAGATTGATTATGAAAGAAGAATTTCAGAAACAGCAGCTCTCATAGAAATGCAAAGGACCCACTACAGACTTGTGGCGCAATGGAATAATGGAATAATATTTTGTGAAGAATTTCTAGCAAGAAATATCAAAGTAGAAAGATTATGTGTTCCAAACACTCATCAAAAAGATTTATATCTGATGACTTTTCAAGAAAATTATTGTATTGAAAGCTATTGTGAAGCATCAGAGAACCATTCAGATACAGAAAATATCTCAGACGGAGCAAACAATGAAATGGGTACTGATTTGGAAGAAGCCTATATTGAAATGATGGACATATGATAATTAGACAGCACATGGATTCAGCACAAACGCAAGAATTCTAAAAGAAAGGTCAAAAAGGCTACAGAAAATATCAATAATGGAAGGAAATGCAGAAATGCTGCGTAGTCAAAAAGTGTACAGTGTTAATAGTACAAGCATTCATGGTAAACAGTAAAGTGTGTAGAGAAAGCTTTGGATTTTTTTTCTTTCTTTTCCCATGCTTACACTTGTAAAGATTGTAAGATTATTTTATTATTTTCCTTGTCTATAAATACCTTTGTTCATAGCATACGAAAACACAAGCAAAAAAAAAAAAAAAAATTGGGTTAAGTGTTCATTAACGTTACTGTTCACTATTTTTTTTTAATTATGTGGACTCTTCCATTTCCTTTGTCTTTTTCTAATTTTTTTTTACAAATTTTTTTTTTCTTTAGTGTTTTTTTTCTTATTTGTTTTTATTTTATACCTTTTCATTCAATTTTTCCATTAATCTTTTTTATTTTATCTTATAAACAAATTGACTGACAACATTGAATTTGAAATTTTTTTTTTAAGTGTTGTCGAGTAACTCGACAATATTGGATTTGATTTTTTTTTTTTACAATGTTGTCGAGTAACTCGACAACATTGTAATTTGAATTTTTTTTACAATGGATTCAATATCAGCTGCATTGACAGTGGGCTGGAAAACTGGTTGTCGAGCTAACTCGGCAAGTTGGTTGTCAAAGCAAAAATTTTTGCTCGACAACCAAAGAAATTTTTTTTTTTTTTTGGTGTTTGTACTTGTTAGAGAAGACGATGAAACAAGTGAATTGAGTATTCTTAGAGAGAGAGAGAGAGAGAGAGAAAAAAAAGAAAAAGGATTTCAGGAGTTTTGGATTACGGCTGTATTTGGAAGATTGAACAGATGATCATTAGGCCGAAATGGAATACTTGGAAGCTAACATTTTTCCTGAAGTTCACACTCGACAAGAAAAAAATCTTGTTAAGTGAAAAAAAAATTAGAAAAAGACAAAGGAAATGGAAAAGCCCACTTAAAAAAAAAATTGAGTATTGTTCATTGCCGACAGTAACTTACTGTTCTTTGTCGAGTAACTCGGCAATGAACAATACTCACTGTTCACGATATTTTTTTTTTTAATGACTTTTGTAGTTTCCAGGTCAAAGCTGCAGACAATCGAATAATCCAAGTTCATTGCCAAGTAACTCGGCAATGAACAGTATCTGTTCATTGCCTTACTGTTCATTACCGAGTTACTCGGCAATGAAAGTGTTCATTGTCGAGTAACTCGCCAATGAACAGTACTCACCGTTCATGAGATTTTTTTTCTTTTTTTTTTTCCAGGTTTGAATGACTTTTGTTGTTTCCAGGTCAAAGCTGCAGACAATCGAATAATGCAAGAGCAACTTAACCAAAAGGTAGGTACTCATTTCAACCAATTTTCCTCATTAAGCATTAATTTTATTCTCATGATATTGGTTAAAGATATTACAAATAACTTTTTCTTGCTAGATCTTGGAATGTGAGGAGTTGCAAGAAACAATTATCTCCTTGAAACAACAACTCTCTTATGCTGTAGAGCAGAAAAACTTTAACCCATTGAGTATTCATTCACAACGCTTTTTGGAAACCAAAGGTTTGCAGGTAGAACTTCATATGGGCAAAAAAAAAAAAAAAAAAAAATGCAATCCTGAAAGATGGAAATGAAACATTGCTTCTACAAGCTCATGTTCTAATCCATGCCTCTTCCTCTTTCTGAAATTAAGTTTTCCTATGAAATGGTGAAATTGCAAAACTTGCACATAATATTGTCAGTATATCAACATAGCTAATTTGGTGCTTGGAAGGAGAATCATGAAAAACTAAAATAAGAGAGAAGCAAATGGAATAGGAGCAGATCTGTACTACAACAAACGGAAAAAGTATTAAGTGGATATGATTAAACAATATCCTTTTCCAGTTATTTAATATAGTCAGCTGCGCTCCTTAAGTTACTCTTTGTTTATTTGAATTTAATTGGGGCTCTGAGTCAATTGATTATTTCCTACTTTACCCGACCTCTGAATCCTATGCAAACCACCATGACCTATGAATTGCTACCAAATGTGTTCTCTTGATTTAACCAAATAAAGAATATAGGCCATTGTCTTTCATCTTTCTTTCCTTGTTATGACTTGCGTATAAGTTATAACGTAACTTTGTGTCCAACCATCACTCCGCTGATTGTGAGCAAGTTATTTTAGTTGAATAAATTTGCTTTTAACCCTACATCTTAAAGACTCGTGAAAATCGCTCTCCAAAAGTCATGTGGCCTCCCCTTTTGTGCGGGTATTGACTCAGTGCTGGGCAAAAAACCCGCGAACCCAACGACCCCAACCGACCCCAACCGACCCGAGTCGGTTCGGGTCGGTTTTTGGACCCGTTCGGGTCGGTTTCGGGTTGGGTTTACCCAACCCGAAACCGACTCGGTTTATTAAAAAAAAAAAAAAAAAAAAAAAAATTTTTTTTTTTTTTTTGTTCTTCAAACCGGCCCAAACCGAAAACCCGAACCGAACCGAGTCGGTTCGGGTCGGTTTCGGGCCCGTTTTTTCAAAAAAAATTTTGGTTTCGGTTTGGCTTTCGCCAAACCGATTTTTGGTCGGTTCGGGTCGGTTTGGGCCGAAAACCGACCCGAACCGACCCACGCCCACCCCTTACATCATTGTGGTTGCTGAATTAGTAGTCTTTGGTTTATGATTGATATATGCATGTGTATGGGCATTTTTCTCTGTCATTTCTGCACAACGAAGACTAACTGCTATAAAGCCCACAATGAAGACTATCTGCTATAAAGAAATTAATTACTGAATATGGGCTAAAAGCCCAAAAAAAAATTTTTTTTTTTGAGTAAACAGTAAATTACTGTTCATCTCGGCGATGAACAGTACTCGATTTTTTTTTATGTGTTCTTTTTCTAATTTTTTTCACTTGACAAGAAGGGAATTGAACAGGTGATTTGAACTCTTGATTACAACTTTAATAATTATCATTTTTGGAAGGAAAAAAATGGGAATTGAACAGGTGATTCAAGAGAATTTTACATTATTTAAAGAGAGGGAATACATCATTTGGATATGACCGGATGAGTAATGAAAAGATTAGTTGTGCAAAACTTAGGTTTAGTCCGTGCTCCACTTTCGAAATAGAATAATACATCAACTTGGGGTCCGAAATCGGTGTAGTGTGACATTAATTGGAGAACAATTTACTTTCACTTGGGGATAGGGAATGCAATGTGAACTGCTAATATTGCATTTGGTTTTAATTGCTTATTTGCGTCCAATTATTAACACCATTCTTAAGTCTATTCACCATGTTCATTATGTAGATTATTGTGAATTCTATATCGGTCAAGAATCATGATGAAAAGTCAATTCTCATGTAAGCAGGTGGGATCGTAAATCTACACGCATGTGTGTGGTGTTTAAGGTTATTGCATTATTGATAATGCTAAATTAAGTGCTTGAGATTATTTTACTTAGAGGATTATGATTCTAGATGTGAAGTGTGATTCCAATTTTGGTTGTTTATGGTATTTTAGATGAGGAATTGTGATTCTGGATGTGAAGTGTTAATTCTATTGCATTTTGCATACATATCCACCAATGCGTTACATATTACTATATCATCCCTGAACCTATCAAACTTCACCACTCGGGCATGAATTTCCCGGCCTTCTTTGACCATACACAGGGTGGCACAAGCACTCACCACACTAGCCAGTGTCATCTCATCCGGCTCAACATCACAATCCATCATCTTCACGAAAATTTTAAGTGCCTCACCTGCCGGCCCATTTTGTTCATAACAAGTGATCATGCTATTCCAAGACACAACATTACGCTCACTCCTCCAGTCAAAAACCTTCATAGCGGAAGCCACATTCCCACATTTTGCGTACATATCAATAAGTGCAGAGCCCATGTAAACATCCGAAAAGTATCGCGACTTAACCACTGAAGCGTGAATTTGGGTACCCACTACCAAGTCCCTCAACCCAGCACAAGCACTAAGCCCACTGCCATAACTGTATTCATTCAACACAAAATCCTCCCCATGCATTTTCACGAAATACTCTACCGACTTATCAAATAACTCGCGCTGAGCAAACCCCGAGATCATTAAATTCCACGAGCACTGGTCAGGCTGCGGCATTGAACTAAAAACCATTTCAGCTTCAGTAACAGAACTCGACATGGTTAACGCGCCAATCATCGAGTTATAAGTAAAGGTGTTTCTGTTCGGCATTTTATCGAACACTTCACGAGCGAAGTCAAAGCACCCACATTTTCCATAAGCATCGATTAGCCTGTTATTGATGAAGATCTCATCACTGAACTGGGATTTGATAATCTGAGAGTGGACAGCACTTGCATCGCGCGATGACTTGGATTTGATGCAGGCGTCCAAAAGTTTCGCAAAGGGTGAAGAGGAGTTGATGACAGAGAGTTTATTAACAAGTACTGCATGTCTTGCCATTCCATTACAAAAAGATTATACAGTGTAATGGACATGTTTTGGATTTAAAGCATCGAGAAATTTGAAATTTTAGCATTTAGCATTTAGCATTGCAAATTCTTGGAACAAAAGGCAAATTTGGATAATAAAGAAATCCATTTTTGATAAGTGAAGATTTAAATTCTGAAAATTAATTTTCTTAATAATAATATAATAACTTTTGAAATTATGTTCATTTTATGTTGAGCTAATTAAACGGAATTTGATTGGTCAAATTGCTTTGGTCAAGATTAGTCAAAGTCGACAGGTCACTCTCAATTTTCTTGTGAGTAGATGATGAAATAATTAATATTGATACCTACTTATCAATCTCAAAATAGTACCGTACGTACTATTTATTTGACCAAATTTGTACAAATATTTTTGTTATCGAATACGAATAGTCATTTATACGGAAGGTCTCTAATTTTTTGTGATGGTGCATGACTTATTCTTTTTGCTAAAGAAATCTCAAACCCTTTGATTTTGTAGAAACTTAGTGCCCAAATTGATGTTTTCATTTGTGCGTGTGCACCTACATTGAAGAGAGGAATTATCATAACCGTAAAGAGTTTTCACCTCCACTCACGATAAAAAATACATTACGTCTGTCTTTAGTTCATCATATCTCTTCTATTCATCAAACCTCTTTATCAAATCAGATTCTCAAATTTATCTCATTATTTATCTGCTATTATCTATTGAATTGAAATTTTGAGTCTACGATTGAATTCCACCGCATGTAAACAGTATACTAGTTAGTCATAGTCATAGAGAGAAAAAATTTTCATTATTATAACGGGATTATATCATTTAAAATAATGAATAACTACGAAAACGAATATTCAAACGTATAATCAAAATCTTAATACCATCTAGCATAAGCTTTAAGAAAAGCAAGTATTATTTCGATGAGGACAGAGCTAGAATTTATTGGACGGAGACTACTACTTGTGTATGCGTGTGTGTGTGTGTATTTTATTAGAGTACATTAAGGGGGGAGCTAGAATTTTTTAGACCAAGACTACTACTGAATACAAGTGTCAATTTTTTGGACCGAGACCAAAGTAATTTGACCAATCAAATTGATTTTTCCTAGAGTAGGACTGGCCCCTCTGCCCTGGTTTACACCCATCTGCTGGAAATTGTTGCCTTCAAACCATGCTCCATTGTGAGTATTGCAGAAATGCTAGGAACAATATTCTGGCCATCCAATATGCAGACATGGAAATTATGTATCATGGTTGCTGCAACAGCTTTCATCCTAATAAAGGCCAATTCTTTGCCTGGACAAGTCCAAGGTCCTGAACTGAATGCAAGAAAATTGTTTGATGCCACATGTTTAATCTCTCCTGTATCCGACAACCATCTCTCCGGCTTGAATTCGAGGCAATCTTCCCCCCATATCTCAGCCTTTCGTCCCATCGCATATGAGCATAGCATGATTTTTGTCTTTTGATCAACTTTGTGACCACTTGGAAGAACATCTTTTTGATTTGGGACCCTAGGGAGAAATGGACCTGTTGGGAATAGTCTTAGTGCTTCAGACAATGCACCATGCAGATATACTAGTTTTCCTAGCTCTTGCACATTGGAAAATATGTGTTTTTGGGATGCATTTTCTACAAGATTTTGCCTAATTTCGTCTACAATCTTGTTTTCGACTAAAGGGTTTTTTGAAATGAGCCAAAAAAATCAAGTTAAGAGTGCACCAGATGTGTCCCTACCAGCAAAAAAGATGGTCATGAGGTTGGCAATCAAGGCCTTGTCTACATGTTCGTTGGATCCATCGTTTCTTGCCTCGAGTAGATAAAATTTCAACACGTCGAAATTCTCTCAATCTAACTCGTCATCACTTACTTCTTTACTTGATAATTCGCGTTTCATTGATATATAGTTGCTCAGTATTTGGTTAAAGATTTTGGAAGCTTCAGCTAGTTTCTTCTCCTTTCCTATCCTTAGCCACCTCTGTAACTTCCAGAGTTTTTCGGGCAAGATATGTCGATAAAATAAAGCTTCACCTATATCATCCATGGCCTTCAACAGTCGATTATTGGGTAATTCAATGCGAAGAGAAGCCGGATCAAATCCAGTTACCATAATGCAAGTTGCATCAAGCATATATCTATTGAACAAAGTTTGCAAATCTAGTACTTGATTATTTTTCGACGAAAGTTCAAGAATTGGAACAAGGGCTTTTTCCAAAGTATACTGAATTGTCTTTGGAGTGGACTTGTGGTAATGATTTTCTCTGAAGAAAGCTTGAGTCAACTTCTTTTCCTCCCTCCACTCGTCGAGATCTTTATTGAAAACTGCGTCCCCAAGAAAATCTAAAACATTTTTGTATTCAGATCCTCTTTGATACGTCGAGAATTTTGAGTTCATAATGTATTGAACATTTGATGGATCACTAGTGACTAAAGTGTCAATGTTTGTAAACCAAGAAGTTTTGAACAAAATGGTGCCCTTGTTTTCTGCTAAAACCTGTGTGATTTTGTCATATATTTTGTGACTATTGAAATACATGGTAGGCATCATTTTTACAAATGGCCAGTTCCATGGGAGGCCTTTTGAAGTGAGAAAAAGAATGCAGAAAATAAGTGTTAACAAGATGGTTTCAAGAAATGCCATTTTGCTCTCAATTGTGTTTACAAAATATTTCATAAAGCACGATTATTTATAGGGTACGTAAATAGTTAAAATAATAAATTTGATTTTGGAACAATTCAAGCCTAAATGAAATAGTCCACGCGATTTTTTTTTCCCCCTATTTCTTGGTTCTTGGAATTGTTACTCCACTTGAATCATATAATTCAAATTTCAACCCCAACATGCATATGAATGAAATCGGCTAGATGCCGGTCTTTTATTTCTTTCTTATATTTGATCAACTTGCATGCATGTGATCTAAATATTTTAAAATATGGTTATATCGAGAGGTGGACCATGGACACAATACAATATGAATTTTTTCGAATAGTCGAGACATTGAAAATATACAAAAAGACATTTTTATCCTTTTTCCTTATGTTTGAAGAAATGAAGGATCCCAAAAAATCAATATTCATTATTCATACACCTAAATCATATTAAGTGGAAATTTGATGGACGAATGTTTATATTTTCATTGCAAATAAATATACTTGCCCGTAATTGTTGAAACTTAGAAGAACCTTTATATTTGAACAACTTGGATGATCCATAAGTATCCAAATAATTTAAAAAGCCAATATGCTATAATGGGATACATGTAACAAGCTATATATGCAAGCCTTTCTATGGCAAGTGTTTGATGTTTATATGTTATAGAACGAGTTAATTTTATGATTTATTTTTTCACTAAAAAAGATGATTGATCTACAATTGAATCAGTCAAAATCTTAAAAAAAAAAAAAAATTGATGGGTTTTTATAAAACCCGTTTATCCAAACCTGAATAACCCGACGCGTCATTGTTGATTAAAAAATTTGAAATTTGAACATGTATTTTGTTAAGAGTTAATTATACTAATGGTCTCCATTCTTTCAGGTTTGTAACGATTTCATCCCCATTCTTTTTTTTTAGCAGATATCATTCTTATTCTTCCATTTATTCTCACATAGGGTCCCCAAATCACTATTTTTCACTATTCTGAAAATTCTATGACAATTTTACCCTTTGACTTAAATAAATTAAAATAATAAGAAAAAAATACAATGAAATTGGGCCCTTAACTTTTACAAAAGTACAAATAAATCCTAAACAATTTTATTTTATTCAAATTAGTATTCTTCCCCCACCCCACCCCACCCCACCCCACCCCCCTCACCCCCCCTCCCCTCCCCTCCTCGTTTTCATCCCCAGACGTTTTGCTATTTTCAGTCTCACCCCACATATACATACACCACTATATCTCTATTTCACATCTCTCTCTGTGAAATAGAGATATGGCTCAACTAGGTTTCTCACATTCTTCTTACCAAAACTTATAGACACCTTCGCCGGAGAGATGGTGATTCCGACCAGATTTGAAGACTGACCATTTTCATAAGTTTCTCTCTAGTTCCATGGAGAAGCTTCACTTGCTCCAACAGTATCAGCTGCAGTGATAGCAAGGGGATGCCTGTCATGATCCAAACGTCTTTCTACATTGACTGTTAACCTTCCATTAGCTCTAATGGAGAAGCTCCACTAGAGTTTATGCTGCAGAATTGGTGTTGGCATTGGAATATTTTCATGGGTTATGCATTGTTTACATAGATTTGAAGCCAGAAAATGTGATGATTCAAAGAAAATGGCCATTTAATAGATTTCGATTTATTAACAAAACTCTCTCCAAAATCTCCAGAAATTCGTTTTTCCATGAAATCTATGCCCAAAATTGAGCCCATGAAGAAAAAGAAATTTGCCAATTTCTTCAAGTGTTGTGCCTCTGGGATTTCGTCGGAGGACTCGGTTAATCCAGTAGAACTCGACGGTGACTCAGTGACTCACGAGTCTGACTTGGTGCAGAAATCCAACCAGTTTGTCGGGACGGAGGAGTACGTGGCACCGGAGATCATGTTAGGCATCGGCCATGATTTTTCCGTCGACTGTTGGTGCTTAGGTGTCATGTCGTACGAATTTTATACGGCAAGACACCGTTTTGTATGAAATGTCATCGGCCATGTGGTGCTTAGCATTGGTCCAGCTTTTTTGTTGGGAAGAATACATATTTGTACAAAATAAAATAGTTTATGATTTATTTGTATTTTTGTAAAAGTTAAGGGCCCAATTTCATTGTATTTTTTTTTATTATTTTAATTTATTTAAGTCAAAGGGTAAAATTGTTATAGAATTTTCAGAATAGTGAAAAATAGTGATTTGGGGACCCTATGTGAGAATAAATGGAAGAATAATGATGATATTTGCTAAAAAAAAGAATAGAGATGAAATCGTTATAAACCTGAAAGAATGAGGACCATTAGTATAATTAACCCTTTTGTTAATAAAGTTATTAATTGTTGTCTTGTTTAGATTATTTTTTAGAGTTGAGATTATTAAATAAATTTCAGATACATTGTTTGCTATGAGTGAATTGCCTTTTTGGTCACAAGTGACAAATTAATGTTTATGTTATAATGCATATAAATTATAATAATGATATGCAGTAAATATTGATGATAACAAATGTTAAATATTGTTATGCATAAAAGACAATACTTTTATATTTGAGTTGAATTGGTTGGTGAATTCAATTATCGAGTTAGTTGTTGAATCATTGATTATCCACCATTCTTTTCGTATCTGGATTATATTTTAAAATATTGAATAAATTATATATTTATTATTATTTATATCTGAAATTCATTGGTATCAAAATATTCTAATCGAGTCAATGTTAAGAAGTCTATCTACGGCATCTCCAGTTGACAAACTACATCAAATGGGTCATGCTAATTTTTTATTAATTAATTTGAATATATATGTTTGTGCTTAACAATCACTAATACGCATTATAAGAAGAAATTAAATTGGACAGTTGCAACTTAATTACAATTACAAAAGCCAGTCAAATTCAAATACTTTGGTCAAGTCAGATCATGACTCTAATTCGTATAAACCATAAAATCTACTTCTATGCATGGGAAATATTAATTTGTACAGCGTGTTTGATAGTGTTGAAATTATTTTTTAAGTACTTATAAGAGTATATCTATATTTGTTTATAAGCAGTCGATCAAACATCATTTTCATCTACACATTTCGTAGAACCTAATTTTTATCCACATATTTTGTAAGAACACTGTTTATAATATACAAAAATCTTTACCAAACATACTATTTATTGAAATTATGCTTGGTAAAATTTTTTGTTGATTATAAGCAGTGGATCTTACAAAATATGTTGATAAAAATTATGTTTGACCAACTTATAAGTATTTATAAGTACTAACAAATATACTCATGTGTGGATAATAACCAAGTAATAAATTGTAGATCTTACGAAATGTGTGGATAAAAGACTATTTTGATCAGTTTAAATTATAATTTAAATTTTGATAAGCATCGGTTAAGTTTGTTCGGCCATCCAAAGAAGTATGGGTAGATGGCCGACTTAAGTTCGATGCTTAAATTAGTTGAGGGTATATTTGATAGAGTTTAAAAGTAATTTTTTAATATATATTTAAAAAAGTTGGTGGAAATATAGTTGAAAAGTTGATAAAAATTGTTAAGTCCTATAAAATATGTGGTTGAAATTGAGTTTGAAAAAAAAAAGTTTAAATTAAACTATGCCAAACATGCTGAATAGGAAATGATTTTAGGAAGGAAAAAAAAAAAAAAAAAAGAACAATTAACCAATTTTGAGGATCGATCTAAATTGATCGTCTAGTGAGAAGTGAGAACGTGTCTCAACTTAAAAGGTCTTAAATGGTTGGGTCAGGACTAGGATTCCACGTAACACAATGTCATCTAATTACATTAGTATAGAAAATTAATTAATTAATAACAGAGCTTGGACCAAGTATTAACTTCTTGGGTAAATTACATCAAACATTCATAAGTTTGAAGCTCGTGTCTTGACTTATCATATATTGCATCCATGTCTCATACATTTTAAAACTATAGCACATAAGTCCTCAACTAACGAAAAACATTTATTTGAACATTTAGTGTCCACATGAGTGTCACATGTTGTTAGGGATAGGTTTAACCACTAACGATTTTACCTTATTCTAATTTCTACATGAAAGTTAACGTAACTATTTGAATTGTTTTAAAATAAATGAATTCTTTTCTAAAAAATTTACCTTTTTAGTCTGACATTACGAAAGTCTCACGTAGTGATTTAACGTTTAAATAAATATTTTATGTGACTTGAGAATATAGGTGTCAATTTTAAAAAGTTAGAGTCACGAGTGCAACCTACAAAAAGTTGAAGACTCCCAATGAAATTTACACTAACTTCTTTGGTCAATACTCAATAGATGATAATAATTTACAGCATCCACTAAATATTTTTGTACCAAACGCTATCAGACGTGGCAACAAAAAACAAAAAACAAAAAATAGACGATACCTAAAAATTTGTTTAGATTTAAAAGTTATGTTAGATGGAGTGACTCAAAGATTTTTTTATTTTTTATTAATTTATTTTAGGAAAAACAAAAATTGCTATACTTTTCAGATTTTCTATTTTATTTATTTTTATTTTAGAGTTGATAAAATCTACATAAGCAATAATATTGAATTGTTAATATAATTAATTCATTAAAGATCAATTTTAGACTCGACTTTCTATTAATTAGACATTAATATCGCATACATTAAAAATCTTTCTATTATATATCAAGTAGATTGTAATTCATAGAACTCATTAAAGATGCTTTAATAATTTACGTTTGACATAATCATGCTGTTATATTTAGGACCGCGAATGTATGTTACGTTTAAATAACATAAATATTGTTACATTCATCCTTCCCTAATGCATAGAACGGTAATAGGGCACCCAAGACAAGAACCAGTAATCAGTATATAGCAATATTTTAAAAATCGATTCGAACATTAACTCATAAAAAAAATAAAAAAATAAAAGGTTAAATCGGAATTGACTCGGTAACTTTTAAAAAATTAAAAAATTTACAAAAAAATCAATAAATAAAAAACAAGTTTTTAGAATTCACAAAAATTGATCAAAAGCAAAAAAAAAAAAAAATTATTTTTCATTCTTTCGATTTATTTCGTACAGGGAGAGAGATGGATTTCAATGGTCATTACAATTAATTGTGGAAAGAAATAATTTTTAAAATTAGTAAAATCGGGAACGGTTCAACGGGATCCTAAAAAATGGGTAGGTCGAAGGGTTTTTTGGCAGATTTTTAAATATAGAATTTTTCTGTATAACCAGCTCAGTGTTGGGCCTAGTTTTTGATTTCACGGGTTGAACTAGTCGGACCGATTCTAATAACACTGGTATAAAGTTTAGAATTAACCCAACATAAGGACTTTAAAGTTTGTTTTAAAAAGTTTTTTAACAGATTTTGATAAAAAGTATGTAGTTAAAATTAATTGTTGACTTTAACCACAA
Source organism: Forsythia viridissima (assembly GCA_030279155.1). Lineage (NCBI taxonomy): Eukaryota > Viridiplantae > Streptophyta > Magnoliopsida > Lamiales > Oleaceae > Forsythia > Forsythia viridissima. The sequence continues at coordinate 33,622,224 of CM059038.1, read as the reverse complement.
CTTTTTAGCAGATTTGTAATTTGGATCAAACAAGGGCTTAATGTATGTTTCGTAATTTTTTTTTGTAAATCAGAAGGTCTGAAATCTACGAAATGTGTGAATAAAAGTAGTAATTAAAAATTATAACTAATGTTATAAACTAGAGAGAATAATATAAGATAATATAGAGAAACTATGTATTTCATTATAATGATAGATCCATATATATTGGGTTTCAAATATTTGTAGACTATGTAAAAAATATAAATATGGTTATCAATATTGTTTTTCATATTTTATAACATTTAAAATAATATTTGACTAACTTATAATCTTATTGTCCATTTGGTTTTGTTAAAAATCAATTTTTTCGCAGATTTCGATAAAAATGATAAAATGTACAGTTAAAATTAATTGTCCACTTCGACCACAAATTTTTAGTTCGAACCAAATAAGTGATTAGTGTATGTTTGTGTTGACGTCTGAACCTGCACTAGTCCACGTGCCAACAGGTCTCCAATCACTCTTCTGCCAGCTCGTATGTTACCTGCACACTAGGACGACCGTTAAGCACCAAGATCTCCGGAGAAAAAGGGTCCGGCGATCGTTGGCACTCCGACGATCAAGTCAACAGCCGGTATATGAAGGATACGCGGGAGCGGGAACAAAAAGGGGTGTGGGAGAGACAAGCAGGCAGAGATTTGAGCAGAGTTTAGGGTGGGATTCGTAAGCGTAAAAAGTGCGTACCTTGGAACAACCGGAGGCGCTGTTTTTATAGCGCGAGAGATCTAATTGATTTAGGAGACAAATCAATTTGATACTCAATCGGATCCTCCTTCCTTATGTGATAAAGATATCCGAGATTATCTTCTTTATTTGAGCTTATCACGTTGCATGATTTCGGGAGATTGCGATCTGGTTTCCTTATGGGAATCTTTGCGCCAAATCAACGCGATCTTCCTTTAATTATTCCTCTGGCTCCCCTGGCATATCAAGTCGCTTGCTGGTTGTGAATAACGCGAGGCCTGACGAGGCCTTATGGTTTGCATGAGGGCGCCGAAGCCCTTTATGTAACTTACGGATTCCTAGCCACCGAAGGCCCAGGTGCGTTACGGGCCCTCAGCAGGGCCCAAAGCAGGGTTCTTGACAGAATGCGAACTAGGCCCTTACTGGGCTTAGATGGAGCTTGGGCCCTCACTGGGCTTAGATGGGGCTTTGGCTGACGTGGCGGCCATATCGTAATCGTGCGGTAACAATAGTCTCCCAAGTCCAAGCCCATTATTTATGACAGGCGTGGGACTTTTGAGGATAAACAGAATGAGTTTGTGCCTCGCAGGAATGTGTCTCGCGGAAAATGTGTTTTTAAGGTGGTTCGGCAGGGAGTAATTCGTCCTACTCAGTATAGTCCCCCAAGTCCGAGGCCGAACATTTATGACGGGTGAGGGCTTAAAGGGGACAGGTCAATGCTGACGTGCTTTCTGATGGCGTGATTCTGTCTATCAAGTCTGTCACTCTCTGGTCTGGTAATCATGAGTGAGGGAGTGCATGCATTAAATGCGGTCGCGTGAGAGAGAATATGGGGGCGCTTTTAAATTTGGGAATCATTTCCCTAGCATTAATGGCGCAGACACTCGGTGGAACCTGGAAAGTTGGCGTCTTCAATGCCTTGGGGAGGTAGAACGTCCGTGCGTCGTTCCACGTTCTCGGTCATGCCCGTATTTATTGCATTACTCTTCTTTCCGATGCAGCCCTTTATAAATAGGATGTAGGCGTAACAATATTCTTCTATCGTGATTCAGTCGTAATCAATTTGTCATAACCGTGTGATCAAGATAAGAGTAGAGGACGTGCGATGGTGGTGCGGTTGGGGGGCTGGCAACCGAGATGCCTGTGAATCTGAGAATCAACGTTCAGAGGACCAAAGGATGTGCCAATCAACGTTCAGGGGACCAAACGTCCAGGGAGGGAATCTAGGCTTAGCAACCTTGGCCCGACCCTCCCCTGAACTGTGGATGAGGCGGCGGGGGGGTTCTCCTGCTGCCAAGAAAGGCATCAACGGCCTTTTTTGAGCAGCATGGTCTAATTAGCCACCAAATTAACCCAGGTTGGCTCGGGGGACCCCCTATCAAAATGGAGTCAGGTTCCCTAACCTGGACGATGCCAGAGGAAACTAGGAGGTAGGTTTCGTAGATCTAGCTACCCCAGTTATGTGCTGACCCAGAGAGGCGGCGGGGGTTTTAGAACATTTTGAAGTTATACCTTCTCTTGTATTGTGTACCGTATGTAATAAAAAGGATGTCGAGTTACCTTCATATCTGTATGCTCGTACCCTTATCATGTGTTTGATGCCCATGCTTTACATACTCGTTCCGAGTCTCGTCAACGTTTAGCTTTGCGAAGTCATTGGTACAAGACTGAGGTGGCGAACAACATCCCCGGCGGTGCGGAGTGGTACGCAGGTTATGACCGATACCCCGCCGCTGTGTAGGAATTACGATGGAGTTGGGGCGAGCGTCTAACAAACTTGACCTGACGTGGGTGGGCGTCGGCGGTAGTCTTATCATGCCTTAGCGTTCGCATAGTCACGCCCCCCGCGCCCCCAAACGTTTAGATATATTCCCTTAGGGTTTATCACATGTGTTTCAAATTCCCCGCCACGTGTCGGTTCACCTGACTATTGGTATCCCGTTGGGCTTATATAATGCGACAGGGCATCCCTAAATCAGCACTCTTTTGTCGTTTCGCTGCCATACCTAGACCTTTGATCTTTGTCGACCATGTCGAGCTTCCACTTTTCCAAAGTCCCTAAATTCAAAATTAGGCGTGGGGGCATAGTGGAGGATGTCTCCCATCCCCATTTGGCGTCACCTGGGGTGCCTGGGTCCGGGCCCACAGGGTTGCAGGATCCGGAGACGACGGCTGGTCAACCGTCTGCTTCTCCTGTGCCGGGAGTGAGAGTAGGCGTTCCGGATTCTGCTAGCCGTGGGTCCCCTGCCGGGAACGTTCGGTCGCCAGTGGGTAAGAGACCAAAGGTCGAGAGTGGGGGACAGGCGTCCCGAATGCCTGCTTCTCCCCCTCCCGGCAGGTGTGAGTATATCAACATTGGGGCCCGTCAGGATAATCTGGATCTGTCGGTTGTTGAGAAGCTGCCCCCAGCGGTTGCACTTGCGGCCACCTCAGTCCACAAATACTGGACATCCCCCTTTGGGAAGGCGGTAGATGCCGCGGAGGTGACGGAGTTGATGAAGCTAGCCGAAATGTACACCTCTCGCAGTCATGTCTTAAACTGTGAGTTGTATAAAATGCTAGAGATGAGGGTTGCTGAAATACAGTTTGCTCTTGGAGAGGATGAGAATGCCGAGGCGATGAGGGCCGAAGTCAAACGTCTTCGGGCAAGACTCGAGTTTTCGAAAGATGCGCGTAGTCGTGCCACGTATGACGTTACGAAAGCCCAGACAATCCAAAAGGCGTGTGTCGTTGCCCAGAAGAAGGCTGAGTCCCAGTTGAAATCGTGCCAGAATATGATACAAGCCAAAGATAAGGAGCTGGCCGAAGTATCAAACGAACTGGCGAAGGCTAAAGGCCTCCTGGCGAAACTGGGAGTACCGGGTTATACCGAAACGTAGTGTTGCATGCGTAGGTCAAAAAGAAATTTTTTCTCGTCGTGTTGTTGCATCGGTTTTTGTGTAATCAAATAACGAGTTTGTAGTGGAAGTTTTTACGTTTGTTTCAAATGTTCCCGCACTTGATACCTTGCTAGTCGAGCTCAGAGTTGGTCGCGGACCATACTCTCTTGCCGTCCTTCGATCCTTAGTTGTATTCATCCGCACCGGATGTTTGTCTAGCGAATTGCGAGGTTTGTTTTACGTGCGTAATGCTTATCCCACGAGTTAACAGGCTCCGAACCCTACTCCCTTGCTGCCGATTTAATTGCCTTTGATTAATAGCACGTTAAATATTTAACCAGCGGGTCGGTCGCGAACCACACTCCCTCGCTGCCGAGAACTTTGTAATTGCCTGCTTACGCGTAAAATATTTACCCAGCGAGTTAATGAAGTTGGCCGCGAACCACACTCCCTCGCTGTCGTGTGTTCGTACTTGCTTTCTTACGCGTAAAATGTTTACCCAGCGAGTTAATGGAGTTGGCCGCGAACTACACTCCCTCGCTGCCGTGTTTTCGTACTTGCTTTCTTACGCGTAAAATGTTTACCCAGCGAGTTAATGGAGTTGGCCGCGAACCACACTCCCTCCCTGCCGTGTTTTCGTACTTGCTTTCTTACGCGTAAAATGTTTACCCAGCGAGTTAATGGAGTTGGCCGCGAACCACACTCCCTCGCTGTCGTGTTTTTGTACTTGCTTTCTTACGCGTAAAATGTTTACCCAATGAGTTAATGGAGTTGGCCGCGAACCGCACTCCCCCGCTGTCGAGTACTTTGTAATTGCTTGCTTACGCGTAAAATTTTTACCTAGCGAGTTAATGGAGTTGGCCGCGAACCACACTCCCTCGCTGCCGTGTTTTCGTACTTGCTTTCTTACGCGTAGAATGTTTACCCAGCGAGTTAATGGGGTTGGCCGCGAACCACACTCCCTCGCTGCCGTGGCAGTACTCGTTGTATGTGGAACACTTTGAATTCATAAAGGACGAACATTTTTAATCGGCGCCGTGTTTCATGACGTCCGTCAAAAAATTGTAAGGAAACCAACAGAAGAAAATTACAAAAAAACTGTATTACTGGTGATATGGCCTCAGGTGGGCGATGTTCCAAGGATGCCTCGTCTCTTGCCCCTCGGAATCTTCTAGTCTATAAGTTCCGGGACGGACCTCTTCAATGACCTTGTATGGCCCTTCCCAGGTGGGCCCCAGGGTTCCGGCCCCTGCCTCCTTATTAGCTTGGAATATTTTCTTTAGGACAAAGTCATTGACACGAAAGTTTCTGCCCATGACCTTGGAGTTATAATATCGGGCCATATTCCGTTGGTAAACCGCGAGGCGTAGTTGTGACTCGGCGTGTCTTTCATCCAGTAGGTCGAGGCCCGCTTTTTGTAAATCCTCGTTGACCACTTCATTGAAGTGCAGGTGTCTGGGCGAGGGTATCCCTATCTCGACGGGGATCATAGCCTCTGCCCCATATGCCATGGAGAACGGGATTTCGCCGGTGGCCGTGCGAGAGGTGGTTTGGTAGGACCACAAGGTCTCGGGTAATTCTTCGGCCCATCCTCCCTTCGCGGATTCTAGCTTCCACTTAAGGGTATGTTTAATGATTTTATTTACGGCTTCCACCTGGCCGTTGGATTGTGGATAATAAGGGGTGGAGAAATCCCTTCGGATGCCAAAGTTCTCACAGTTCGCGTTGAACTTCATTCCAGCGAACTGCGTGCCGTTGTCGGAGACGAGAGAATGGGGAACACCGAAGCGGCAGATAATGTTTTTCCATACAAATTTCCAGGCGTTCTCCTCTGTGATTTTGGTCAGAGGCTCGGCCTCGCACCACTTGGTGAAGTAATCTACCGCTACAATTGCGAACTTGACCCCACCTCTCCCTGTCGGGAGGGGGCCGATGAAGTCGATACCCCATTTGGCGAAGGGCCAGGGGCTAGTGACCGGAGTAAGGTTCTGAGCGGGGAGCTTCGGGACTGTCGCAAATTTCTGGCATCTGTCGCATCTCTTCGCGAAATTGTAGGAATCTTTCTTCATGGTCGCCCAATAGTACCCTTGTTTCAAGGCTTTCTGTGCCAAGGCCATCCCCCCTGAATGATTGCCACAGATCCTCTCGTGTATCTCTTTCATCACGTATACTACTTCCTCTTGTGTTAGGCAGCGCAAGAGGGGGTGGCTGAATCCCCTTTTATACAGAACTCCGTCCTGTAATACGAATTTTGCGGCCCTTCTACGGAGCTTCTGTGCCTCTAGTTTGTCTTCGGGCGCCGCCTGACTAACTAGATACTCGGTAATCTCTTTCATCCATTTCGGAGAATCATAGATGGTTAGGATGGAGGGTGCGGTAGCGCCTTCGGTTGAAGGTTGGGTAAGCTTTTCAACTGGGATGGCCTTCATTAGGTCGGAGTCCCTACTGCTTGCTAGTTTTGAGAGGGCGTCCGCGTAGCCATTTTCCGTTCGTGGGATCTGGAGGAGTTCGTATTCTTCAAAGCGGGACAACTGTTCTTTAGCTTTGGATAAGTAGGACACCATGGATTGTTCACGCGCTGCGAAGGTTCCATTGACTTGACTCACGACAAGCTGCGAATCGCTGTGGATTTGGAGCTTCCTTGCCTTCATCTCGTGCGCTAGCCTCAAGCCTGCTAGCAGGGCCTCGTATTCTGCTGCGTTGTTGGAGGCTTTGAACTCCAGGCGAAGCGCGCAGTTGAGATTATGGCCATCTGGGCTGATTAGCAGGATCCCGACCCCAGCCCCGGCCTCTCCCGAAGATCCATCGACATATAACTTTCATGTCGGTACCTCCAAGGGTCGGCTTCAAGCGGACCATCGGGGATATGGGCGAACTCAGCCACAAAATCAGCTAGAGCTTGCCCTTTTATCAAAGGCCGTGGTTTGTAACTGATGTCGAACTGGCTAAGTTCTACCGACCACTTCATCAATCGTCCTGAAGTATCTGGCCTCTGGAGTATCTGCCGTAGGGGGAGGTTCGTCAGGACATTTATGCTGTGGGACTGGAAGTATGGTCGAAGTTTCTTGGAGGCGACGATTAACGACAGGGCGAGTTTTTCCATGTCTGGGTATCTCGTTTCTGCGTCCTGCAGGACTTTGCTTACGTAATAGACGGGGAATTGTGCTGGACCCTCTTCACGGATGAGCACCGAGCTAACTGTCTTTTCCGAGACAGCGAGGTAAACGAGTAACGTTTCCCCATTCTTGGATTTGGATAGCAGTGGAGATTTCCCGAGAAGGATCTTGAGGTCTTCGAAGGCCTTTTCGCACTCGTTGGTCCACTCGAACCGTTTTCCTCCCTTTATGGTTTGAAAGAAAGGTTGGCAACGATCGGTCGCCTTGGATATAAACCGATTCAGAGCCGCTAATCTCCCTGTCAGACTTTGGACTTCCTTGGGGGAGGATGGGGACCACATCTCAATGAGCGCTTTGATCTTTTCGGGATTGGCCTCTATCCCCTGCTGATTGACCATGTAGCCGAGGAACTTTTCGAACGCGACCCCGAACGCGCACTTCAAGGGGTTAAGCTTCATGCGATATCTGCGAAGGGTTTTGAACATTCCCCTCAGGTGATCTATGTGGTCTTCTGCGTTGGCGCTCTTTACCAGCATGTCATCGACGTATACCTCCATCGTGTTTCCAATTTGTCCGGCGAACATGCGATTTACCAGCCGTTGATAGGTGGCTCCCGCGTTCTTTAAGCTGAATGGCATCATCTTATAGCAGTATAGCCCTCGGTCTGTAATAAACGACGTGTGGTCCTCGTCCCCTGTGAACATCGGAATTTGGTTGTAGCCCGAGTACGCGTCCATGAAGCTAAGTAACTTGTGGCCGGCGGTTGCGTCGACGGGATGGTCGATGCATGGTAATGGAAAACTATCTTTAGGACACGCCTGGTTTAGATCTGAGAAGTCGACGCATACCCTCCACTTCTTGGTACTTTTCCGCACCAACACCGGGTTAGATACCCACTGGGGGTAAATCGCTTCTCTAATGAACCCGCTGGCCAGCAGTTTGTCCACCTCCTCTTTCAAGGCCTGGTACCTCTCGACACTTAGAGGTCTTCTTTTCTGAATCCTGGGGCGCACTTTCGGATCCGTTTTTAAAACGTGACATGCGATCGATGGGTCGATCCCGACCATGTCGCTGTGTTTCCATGCGAAGACGTCTGCGTTCTCTCGTAGGAATTGTTTTAACTTTTCTTTCATCTTTTCCTCGAGCTTTTCTCCCACCTGCAGCATCTGGGTTGGCTCCTAGGGGCTTACCGGAAAGGTTTCCAGCTCCTCCGCTGGGGAGGCGAGAGAATCCGAGGCTATGATCCGGGGATCTAGACCTTCGTCTAATACCAATTCTTCATCCACTCCTTCGCCGTTAACTTCCGTTGATTCTGATTATATGGCCATTATCTGCAGTTTGTCTATGTTATGGGAGCAGCGGTAATCCAAAGAACCAGGCTGCGAAGGGCTTCTCCGGGTACGACTACGCTTGGGTCCTTGCTGGAGGGGCCGACCATCCAGCAGCCCGAGCGCGGCCTCCATCCAGGCGTCATCCGACTCCAGGTCCTGATTCTCCTGTCCCGCCACCCATTTCGGTCGATATTCGGTTGTCATGCTCTTTGGGTAGGAGACACGCTTTACCAAAAGCACTCGGTCGTGTAAGGCTTCTCGTTTTCCACAGACGGCGCCAATCTGTTGACGTCTGAACCTGCACTAGTCCACGTGCCAACAGATCTCCAATCACTCCTCTGCCAGCTCGTATGTTACCTGCACACTAGGACGACCGTTAGGCACCAAGATCTCTGGAGAAAAAGGGTCCGGCGATTGTTGGCACTCCGACGATCAAGTCAACAGCCGGTATATGAAGGATACGCGGGGGCGGGAACAAAAAGGGGTGTGCGAGAGACAAGCAGGCAGAGATTTGAGCAGAGTTTAGGCTGGGATTCGTAAGCGTAAAAAGAGCGTACCTTGGAACAACCGGAGGCGCTGTTTTTATAGCGCGAGAGATCTAATTGATTTAGGAGACAAATCAATTTGATACTCAATCGGATCCTCCTTCCTTATGTGATAAAGATATCCGAGATTATCTTCCTTCTTTGAGCTTATCACGTTGCATGATTTCGGGAGATTGCGATCCGGTTTCCTTATGGGAATCTTTGCGCCAAAGCAACGCGATCTTCCTTTAATTATTCCTCTGGCTCCCCTGGCATATCAAGTCGCTTGCTGGTTGTGAATGACGCGAGGCCTGACGAGGCCTTATAGTTTGCATGAGGGCGCCGAAGCCCTTTATGTAACTTGCGGATTCCTAGCCACCGAAGGCCCAGGTGCATTACGGGCCCCCAGCAGGGCCCAAAGCAGGGTTCTTGATAGAATGCGAACTGGGCCCTTACTGGGCTTAGATGGGGCTTGGGCCCTCACTGGGCTTAGATGGGACTTTGGCTGACGTGGCGGCCATATCGTAATCGTGCAGTAACATTTTGGTAAAAGTTTTTGTAAATTATAAGACGTGGATTTTACAGAATGTGTAAATAAAAATTATAACTAAAATAATATTTGACGAACTTATAATTTTAGTGCCCGTTTGATTTTGCTAAAAATCAAATTTTTAACAAATTTAAATAAAAATTGTAGATCTCATAAAATGTATAATTAAAATTAATTATATTTCAATTTTTCAATAAATTTTAATCAAAACCAAACAAATCCTAAACATTTTAGCAAGCGTACTCCTAGTCCACATACGGGCCGACCGGCCGAACCTGCACCGGCTCACCCGTCTCGACCCAAAACCGCGGACTGGCCCTTGAACCGAGCGGGCAGTTCACGGGCCAAAGAGGCTGAACTGCGGGTCCAACCGGTTCAGCTTCTAACAGGCCAGTGGGTTTTGATTAAAAAAAAGGGGGAGGGGGGCAGAGAGCCGTGCCATGGTGTGACAGCCGCTGCTTTTGCTACCAATTCATTAAAGCAGCAGTAGGCTGCTTTGACAAAGTAGTCTGCTGCTGCTGTAATCATCTGTTAAAAGTGCTGCAAAGCGCTGCTTTTTACCACAATATATATATATATATATATATATATAAGTCGTGTAAGTGTGGTCAAATCAGTTACTAATTTCTTTTTAGTAATTTAAAAAAAAAATTATTTATACGGGTCGAACCGTGTCGAACCGCGGCCCATATGGGCTCGACCCGTATGAGCCAACGGGTGGCCAGGCTCGTGTTCAATTTTTGTGGGCTGAGTTGACCCGACCCGCAACCTGCCTTGGCACGGGTTTTTTTAAATATGGGCCGTCGCCAGGCTTCGTCGGAGATGAGCCGAACCGGCCTGATTGACCCGGATTGACCTAAATTGACACCTCTAGTTTCCAGCTAAGCAGGAGATGGCAAAGACAGTACAACACCAAAGAGACACGCCACCCCCATCTATCAAATATTCAAGAACTTTAAACGGGACAAATTACAGCTATCTCAATGCATTTGTCATTTCTTTTTTATTCATAAATACAAAGTGAATATTCACTCGAATTAACTATAAGTCTCAAAATCCTATAAAATAATATTTTGGAATAAGAAAAATTATTTATTTATCGTTGAATAAATATTTATTAACTTAGAATCCGTTTTATATTTTCACTAGCGGTACATGTATTATTTTTATTAACTAGAATATATGTATGTCGAAGAATTCATTATAGACGTTTTTTTCTAACATATCGGAAGTATTACGAAGTAGGAGCAACAAATTTTGAAAAACTTAGCGTGTTGAATGCTATCAATTTTATTAATACTAGTTGAAAAATTGATGTGAAGATAACAACCATAAGTGGGTAAAGATAAAGGCATATATAGGTATAGACATGTATAGAAGATAGGTTTCTATAATTGAGATTATCCAATGTTGGGCTACTAGCAATTATGTGGAACTCAAAAAAAGGAACCATTAAATATTCTCAGGTAGGCACCGGTGTCGTGCCAGATCTATATGGAGACAATTAAGTCAGCGACTAATTTAGAGGGTGAATTTGTACGAAATGTAAATGTATAATATATTTATGGGTTAATTACACTCACATTTCTCATTTTTTCAGTTTTGTAACAATATCATCTTCGTTCAATTTTATTCGCAGATATCATCTCATTTCTTTCATTTATTTATACAAATGCTTCCCAAATAATTTTTTTTAATTTTACCCTTGAGTTAAATACATCAAAGAAAAAATAAAATGAAAAATTTGTATTTGAAGTCCCCATTATTTTTAAAAGTGTAAATAAATCATAAATTTTTTATTTTTACAAATTAAACAAAAAACCAAAAATAGATCGTCTTCCCCAATCCCATCTTGCAAAATAGTTAACACAAATTCAAAAATAGATCTATTCGAACTACAAATTAATCAACTGTTTAGGACTCCCAATATTGTTAAGTCTAGTAATGATCTATTACTCACAGTAGGTAGGAGATCATTTCTCACAGTGTGTTGTGGCATGATGTGGCACTCCCAAATCAGCCCATATTATAAGTAGTAGGAGATCATTACTCTACTAACCAAATCTTTAAAGCAATCGAGAAAGAAAGAATAAAGCTGATCCAATTAAGGAAAATCATACGGCAACTCGAAGCAATCAACTATGAAAGTCAAAAATTTCAAACATCCATGAGCTTTGCAGATTGCAATTCCCACTTTATACATTGAAATCAACCCAAAATCAAATACCCAAAACATAAAATATCAAAATAAATAAATAAGAATTGCATAGCACTAACAAGAAATCAAGTACCCTTTGCCACCCTTGAAATCAAATGCAACAGCTCTGCAACTTCTAACTGGAGTTAAGCTCAACCTGTGACATGGCAGGCGGAGATGCCGCCGTGGAAATGCCAGAAAAATTGGAAATGAATGGCGTAAAGTGGGAGAAATTACCACAGTTACACTAGGAGAACCCTCAGTTTATGTGGTAGGGTCCTTGTTAAATTGGTTTAATATAAGTCACGGGATTGATTTTTTGGTCAATTAACGGACCTGTGGACGAAATCTGACCATACTCCAAAAGCTTTTTCGGTAAACATAATTAGAGGTTTGGGACTTGATGACACATTTTTATTATTTTAAGTGAGAATCTATAAAGAAATTAAAGGTTTAGGATTTATTTATATTTTTGAAAAGATTGAGGTCCAAATTGCAATTTTTTCATTGTATTTTCTTTGTTCTATCATTTTAACTTATTTAAGTCAAGAGCAAAATTGTCAAAAAAATCATTTGGGGACCATATGTACGAGTAAAATTAAAGAATTGAGACGATATCTACGAATAAAATTGAATGTTGGTGATATTGTTATAAAACTGAAATAATGAAGACTGTGAATGTAATTAACCTTATATTTATAGATTGTGATTGAGCTTACCTTGAACCTAAACGTTAGTGGTATTTATAGGAATAGGGTTGTAATTGTCCATATGAAGTTGAATGTAATCATCTGAAATCTCTAGTTAGTTGGAGATAAGATTTGATCGGGTATATTATGTTGGAACGATCCGATCGTTCATAGGCAATCGCACCCAATGACGAACGTAGAATTTTGTTCAATGAGGGCACTATGTAAATAATAAGGAAAAAAAGTTCAACATGAATTATACATAGAAAGCAAAATTAATATAATAGATGAAATATGGTGGGCATCCTATCAGTGTTGTAGATGTAATATAGTGGGATGTTTGGGTCTTCGCAAAATCAACTTTCCACATATTTATGTGTTTTGAAATTATTGTCTAGTATTAAATCATAACATGCAATTTTCCAACATATGTTACAATTTGAGTCATTGAGTGGTATATGAACTGATATAAGTAGAAAAAGTACAATCCATATATTGGAACAAACAACTTTAGTGGATATTACACTTACTACTTACCAATATTAAAATAATTCTAAATTTAATAACTTAGCTTATTTATTCTAAAAATACTACATAATTAATATTATATTAATTAATAAAATAATAAATTAAAATCAAAGGACCAAGACAACTTGAATTCTCAAATTTGTTGATTGAGTCATTGATTATTTGTACAATAAGTCATTCATCTTTATAATATCTCCACTTTAGTCCTCGTACTTTCTCTTTCATTTCAATTTCGTCCTTTTTTATTTACAATCCAAGTCCTTCAACTTTTAAATTTGTACAAATTGGTCCTCATATTTATACTTTTAGATCAATTTAGTCCTTTATATCACTATTTGATACAGATATTACAAATAATATTGTGTATCAATGTTTGATACAGATGTTACAAATGATATTTTGTATCACTGAATATGTTACATATTATGTTATGTTATTTTACACATCACATGTTACATGAATTGGTATACTGTATCACTGATGTTACGTATGTTACAAATGATGAAATCAATAGTTTTATTTGTTAAATTTAACATTGTGTTACATATATATATATATATCATACTATAACGAACTTATTGAAGTTTAGAGTTGATTTTGCAGTTGTAACAGTTGTAACAATTTCTGTTTAGTATCACAATCTGATACAGATGTTACAAATCATATTGTGTATCACTGAATATGTTACAGATTATATTATGTTATTTTACACAACACATGTTACATGAATTAATATTTTGTATCACTGATATTTTACATTTCAATTTGTAATACAGATTGTTACAAAATATCATTTGTGACATTTGTATCAAATATTGATACACAATATCATTTGTAACATATGTATCAAATAGTGATACTATAAAGGACTAAATTGATATAAAAGTATAAATATGGAGATAAAGTTGTAAAAGAGGACGAAATTAAAATGAAAGAGAAAGTATAGGGACTAAAGTGAAAATATTATAAAAATAAAGGACTTATTGTGTAAATAATCAAGGACTCAAAAATAAATTTGAGTGAATTGACGTGGAAATATATTTTATGGAATTGATTTGATTTGATTTTAATTTATTATTTTATTAATTAATATAATTTTAAGAATGTAATATTTTTAGAATAAATTTGTTAAGTTGATCAAATTAGAATTATTTTGAAAAAGTGGTTTATTTATAAAAAAAAATCCCACAACTTTAAGCAATTAGCAATTGTGGTGTAAATTTGAGAGGGGCATGGAAATGGGAATAAGGAATGGGCCTTCATCGGGCCTCAGGTGGTGTGAAATTGAGAGGGGTGTGGGACTCTACTGGGCATCAAGTAAATTTGCCTATGATCGCACTCGTATCTTAAACTTGGTCAAATATGTTAAAACGTGATTTGACCATTTGATGATAGTCTTGGAGATTTCTGGTTGATCCATTTATTTTGAACCCTGATGCGGGTCTTTGGATATTTTACGAGTTGGACCAAACGTGGCACCATGTTAATTGGGCCTACTTGTGGGTCTCGTTATGTAATTTGGGTCTCTTGAGCAAGTGAAGTAATTTTTTTTTTTACTACAATAGGTTACGTGAAATCATTCTTAGTTTACGTTATATAAATGTGATAGATGTCGAGTACATTTTGAATTATACTAGTTAAAATATAATAATGAAATCACTTTTATCACGAAGAGATTATTCAAGTGGTATTGAATATGCATGCTAATGATGTTCATGATCTAGATGACAACTGTGTTTTATCAATTGCTTCTCAAAAAAGGTCTTTCAAGCAGTTGTCATCTTAAATAATTTCTTTCTACAAAATCATACATACACCAAATGTGGTGTATGCATTGCAAAAAATTAGGGATGAGCTTGAGTTCAATTTTAGTACAAAGAAAAACAAACAATTTTAGATGCATATTTTGACAAATAGATAATTGAGAAAATAGAAGTTAAATAAAATTTCCTTTATATGTATTTAGTTCGTTATTATATTATATATTTGTTGGACCTTAAAGAATTTTAAATTAAATTATTATCGTATACATTTAGCGGGGTTATTAATTTAGTATATTTGAGAAGTTTTATTATGGGTGGCTATATTTCCATCACCTTTTTTTTAAAAAAAAAATTTGTTCCACCACTTTATAAACTTACACTAATTAAAACACACTGATTATATTGTCATCACAATTTTTATTTATTGCACTGCATTTTACATAGGGTGGTTATATTGATTGACACTACAATTTCTTATAAGTGCACCATATTTTAATTGTACTTAATGCCATCAATCTTTGTTTATTGTATTACTTATTTTTTAACTTTTTTTCGTCGAATTCTTATCTTCAACTTTCATTAATTAGCACATCTCATTCTTAATGATGATTTTTGTCAAAATATTTTGTTTGCGTGCTTTTAAATGAGAAAAATTTTGTCATACTTTTGTATTTATTGTTATTTTAGAAATATGATGGGAAAATAAAGTCTTACACCCTCCCAACAATTTTTTAAATAGGAATTGTTTATCACATAAGATGTTCTAATTAATAAAAAGTTGATGATAGGAATTTGATTTAAAAAAAAAAAAAAATCCGGGACATTAGTGCTACTTGAAGATGTTAATTGCAATTAAAATGTGGTACAATAAATAAAAAGTGTAGTGTAAATATAATTACCCTTTTAGTAAATAAGCATATGTTTGGAGGTGCTGAAATTATAATTTAAGTGTTTATATTATAAGTTGTTGGTGAATGTGTGGATAAAAAGTGGTTGTAAGTTGTGGGTCTCATGAAATGTGTGGATGAAAATTATGTTTGACCAATTTGACTAGCTGAAATTATAATTTAAGTGATGCCAAAAGGGAAATTATATTCACACTACACTTTTTATTATCCACGCCACGTTTTAATTGCAATAAAAGTTCCATAACTTTTGATATTTAAGCACTTATATCTCTAACTTTTTTTCATCGTATTTTTATCATTAACTTTCATTTAGTTTTCATATCTTGTCTCGTATGAAGATTTTTGTCTAAATATTATTCTAATGTGCATTGAAATGAGGGAAAAATATTTTGTCAAATTTTCTTATTTATTATTTATTTTGAATTTGTAAAAATATTAGAGGCAAAAAAATTTTTTACGCCCTCCTAGTTAATTTTTTGGACAAAAATCGTCATCAAAGACTATAAGACGTGCACATTAATAGTTAGAAAATTGGTGCAAATGGTCCCTAACGTATGATATTAGTGCGCAAATGGTCCTTAACCTTTCATTTTTGATGGAATGGTCTCTAACCTATCCATTTAGGTACGCAATTGGTCTTTTTTGACTGATTCCGTTAAAAATCTGTTAAAAACCTTTCATTGAAGTGCGCAAATGGTCCTTCTCATTTTTTTTGTCTTTATTAGGAAGGGCAAAATTGTCAAATTACATTTTTTTCAACATTTCAATTGGCGCAAATGGTCCCTAACCTTACTATTAATTAAAAAAATTTACAATTGAATTACTAACCTTTGCAAAAAGTCAAAATTAGTCCAATACTTTAATTTTTTTAAAAAAATTTCCACCATTTTTCTCAAATAGCCCAGCCCAGCCCAGCCCATCCCATTTGAAAATCCGACCAGAGATGGGAGATTTCTCCCCCCTCTCTGATCGCGAAATGCATCTTGCGAAACCATTCTCCTGGTTTCGCCATCGAAAAGGGGGGAGAATTCCCCCCTATTTGCAGCGACCGGGAGTGTCGCAGCGAATAAGGGGATTTCTCCCCCCATGTTTCCAGTCACCGCTGCGACGTAGATGGGGGCAACGTGGATGGGGGATTTCTCCCCCCATATTTGCTACCTAGGAGGGAGAGGATTGATCTCATCTTGATTCTGGCCGGCATGGCCGGAAACAAAGGGGGAGAAATCCCCCCTATTTGCTGCCTGGGAAGGAGAGGATTTCTCCCCACTCGATTTCGGCCGATGCCGGCTAGAAATGAGGTGAGATGATCGTTTTCTACCCAGTTCACAGGGTTGGGTTGGGTTGGGTTGGGTTGGGTTGGGTGACGTGGGGTAGGAGTAAGGGTAGGGATGGGGTGTTTGAAGTGGGGGTGGAGACTTGGGTAAAAAAAAAATTATCGGACCAGTCCAGCTTCAACCCAATTGGCTCGATGGTTTAGTTATATCGGGCTAAATTGACTCGATTTTTATTTGATATTGTAATGATAGATGTTGTAATGATAAAATTAAAGATTAAATTTTAAATAATATAATTATTTAATAATAATAAATAATTTTAATTAGCACATTTGTTAATAATTATGAGTTTAAATTTTAATTATTTTATAATAGTTCATAAAATATACAAAATAATTTAGTATATTATTAATTTGTTAGTTTTCTTTTAGTTTTTAATAAAAAAAATTAAAGTATCGGACTCATTTTTACTTTTTTTAAAGGTTAAGAATCCAATTGCAAATTTATTTAATTAAAAGTAAGGTTAGGGACCATTTGCGCCAATTGAAAGGTTGAAAAAAAATGTAACTTGACAATTTTACCCCTACTAATAAAGACAAAAAAAATAAAAATGAGAAGGACCATTTGCGCACCTCAATGAAAGGTTTTTAACAGATTTTTAATGGAATCCGTCAAAAAGGACCAATTACGCACCTAAATGGATAGGTTAGGGATCATTCCGCCAAAAATGAAAGGTTATGGACCATTTGCACACTAATGTCATACGTTAGGGACTATTTGCGCCAATTTCCCTTAATAGTTTGATGATAAAAATTTGCTAAAAAAAAGTTAGACATAAATGTAAAAGTGACCAATAGTTAGAAATTTTCATTGCAATTAAAATAAAATGTACTTAACAAATAATGTTGTGATAATATAATTACCCTTGCTAAAATAGTCATAAGTAAAATGACATAGACTTTTTTTTTTGTATGAAACCCCGTGTACACCACAGATCTCCTAGCTCCACTAATTTTCCCTTTCTTCTCTCTTTTTCTTTTTTTTCCTCCACTTATTATTTCTTCCAACATTGTTAGGATCCTAATTTTGAATCCGGTAGTGAAGGGGTCTTGCGGATCGAAATGAGGGTTGTATAATTCTATTAAATATTATTTATTTATAATATTGAAACGTAGATAAACGTCAAATACAAAATTAACATTTATAGCTAACTAAAATTAAACAATAAACCCAATGTTGCAACTATTTTATAAATGTCCACAACTAATTTCTAAAATGCAAAGAAAGTCAAATAAAATTAAACTGACATAAAACCTTCATCAAGTGTTGAACTGAAACCCGAATTCAAAGTATACCTCCATTTTTAGTTTATTTCAAAAATAAAAAATTTTAACTGCAATTAATTTTTATAGGACAAACTTATGACAACCAATCACCATGAATATCTGCACAAATTACACACAAACATACACACAAACATAAATCTTATGAACAATCAAAACATTATGATCCCAGAAAACGCAAAGTCTAGTGCTACAACTACTTTTCTATAAGTCAAATAGAAATTCAACACATAAAGAAAAAAGAAAAAAATATATATATAAACTAAAAAACAAAATGCAAATGAGATATCTTAAAAGTGATAAAAGAGAAAAGGTAGAAAGAAAAAGAGTTCAAAAAATATTACAAATGAAGGCACGTCACCGTCGATTTCCACAAGAAACGACAGAGAACGAAGGATAACATATTTCAGATTAAGGATTCTAATTTTTGACATTTTGTTTTCCTTTCTCTTTTTATGTTTTATTGGACTTTAATTCAAAATGAAATTCAGCTCAAGTAACCAACAAGCCAGCCTAATTAATTTATTAAAAATAAATCTGAAAAGTCAATAATTGATCAAAAAAAAAAAAAAAGGAAGATCATTGATCGTTAAAATCCGTAAACTGAATCGTAAAATTCTACAATTGGAATGATCGAGAATTTAACAACCATGATTTCTTCACTTCTGCCTCTTTCAATGTACACTGCTACCTCTCTCCCCGCCTTATACTATCTCAATTTGTGGATTTTTTCCTTTCTTTAATATTGTCCTTTCCTTTTCTCTTTTACGACTTTAAAATCATGATTAACTACTAACCTTTTTTATGAAAAAATTAATATTTATTCTAGTTCATTAATGAATTTCAAACATATTTAGGTTATGACAATGATAAATCTTTTATTGAATTTTTTATTTTTAGTTTTTTTCATAGGAGGTGGGTTTTTCCTATTTTTTGTTGCGCATGTCAATTGTGAGAAAATTATATTTTCTTTTTATTGTATCGAAAATGAGTCCTTTTTTTTTTTTAAAAAAATTATTTTTATATGATTTCAATTAATTCACTTGCTTTGAGTCTATATGGTGCAGTATTTAGATGATTATATATAAGATTTTTATTTAATGAAATACTTTCAAGGGGAATTTGGATTTGTAACAATATCATCCTTATTCAATTTTATTTTCAGATATAATTCCTATCTTTATATTAATTCGAACAGATAGTCCCAAAATGATATTTTTGACAATTTTGCCCATAGTTTAAATAAATTTAAATAACAGAAAAAAATATGATAGAAAATTTTCAATTAGGGACCCTAACATTTTTAAAAATACAAATAGATCCTAAACTTTTTATTATTATTATTTTTTTACAAATTTTAACTTATAATAATAAAAAAATATGTCATCAAGTCCCAAACTTTCTAATTATGTTTACATAAAGGACATTTGGAGTATGGATAGATTTCGTTCAGAGGTCTGTTGATTTACAAAAAATTAAGTCCTTAATATAAATTTGACTAATTTAACAAGGACAAAATAGTCCATTCACATTCTATTAACTTGATCGTCAGAGTACCAAAGATCGTCGACCCCTTTTTCTTCGGTGATATTGGTACCTAACGATTGTCTTAGTGTGCAAATAACATACAGGTTGACAAATGATTGACTGGGGATCTTTTGAAACGTGAATAGTACAAATTCCGAGGTCAACATAAACGAAAGTTTCAAAATTTGTAAATATTGCAAAAATATTAATAGAAAATTGAAGAAAGATAATGAAACTCGGTTTAAGTTGATTCTTGATATGTAGATGACAGCAAGGAAAGTGCGGAGCCGCCATCGTCTGTCAAAAACGTAAAATTTTTAACGTAAAATGTTGTCTGGAATATGGTAAATTTTGAAAATTTTAGATGGTGAGAATGAGGGAAGATAAATGTGTTTAATAAAAAGAGAAATTTTGATAAATGGTTTCCAAAGACAATTAAAATTTACACTATTTTGCAAGGATAATTTTGTCAAATTTTTTGAATAGTTATTACTTTACTAAAGATAATTATATTCACATTATATTTTTTAATTGTTGCACTACATTTTAATTACACTTAATATCTTCAATATTTGGTCATCGTAGTACTCATATCCCCAATTTTTCTTACTGCATTCTTTCTTCAACATTTTATCAATTAGCACATTTTGTGTTTGATAATAATTTTCGTCCAAAAAATTCGTTAGTAGGGCTAAAAACAACTTATTTGTTCATCTTATTCAAAAAACAACAATAAATACAAAAGTACGACAAAATATTTTTTTTCTTTATTTCTAAACATATAAACAAAATATCTTGACAAAAACCATCATTAAAGATGAAATATACTAACTAATGAAAATTGAAGAAAAGAATTTGACAAAATAAATTAAGAACGTAAGTGTTACAATAAACAAAGTAGAAGACCTTAAGTACAATTAAAATGTATCACACTTATAAAAACATTACAGTGTGAATAGCCACTATTCTACCAAGTATGTTTAAAGGTGGACATGTTTCAAATGACAAGTGAAAAGTGGATATTTCTTCTAATTTCCTCATCTTTTAAAATGAAAGTCAAGATCATAAAAATATATAAAAGTTAATAAAAATCTATGAAAGTCTTTAAATTCTATAAAAATTTGTGAACAACATTTGTAATTCTATAGATTCTACAAAGGTCAATTACTTAAAAAAATATATATAAAAATATTTGAAAATCTAAATTAATTACATTACCCTAAATTTAGAACCATAACTTTGATAAAGTGAAATAGCAAAACCAATAGTTAGATCATAAAAAAAAAAAAAAAAAAAAAAAAAAAAAGTGGGGTACATGAATGTCACAAAATTTTCAATACATCTGTCAATTTGTTGGACTTTTCAAAAATTGACAGTTTGTTTCTAATATAACATCACCTTGGACCTGGTATTCTAAGATTGGATCTTTTATTAAGAAACACAAGACAATGCCCTAGTCACGACTCATTCGACATTATGGATTTTAGTGAAGAAGAAAAAAAGGAAAAATATTGTAAGAAATTTTAATTTTAGATGTTATTTGCCCTAATTTTCTTGATGATAAACTTACAATTTGACAATCTCGTCGTACTTTGGAGTGACACCCGCCAATACCAGTGTCAAGTGGTTGAGCCCATATCATAATATGGTAACAGAGATCCATGTTCGCACTGCATCCAAGCCAACATGGGAGCCCGTACGGCCGTACGTTGCGTCAAGCCATGACACCTCACTTTGACACCACCAACTATTTAACCAACACTGGAATAACTCAAATGGGGGACACATTTTCTAATCATCCCTCTGTAGACGGCAAAGACTCGAGAAATCAAGTCCACTTCGAATACCTAGTTGAAAATGCCATTTACTAATGTCTTCCACACATTATACGTATCCACACTAAGCCTACTCTTATGGTCTCACTAATCACCATCTCCTCCTATTTTCCAGCACTCAAAAATCCAAACAATTTTGACCAGGAAAAAGCTGTTAGCATTTACATAATGAGAAGATCAAGTGATTTTGAGTTCTGGGTTGAAAAATTACCAGAGGATCATCCAAATTGCGACGATGCGGGGGATACTGAGGTGGAATTCCAAATTCAAACACATAATGAAGATCATTTTGAAGCATGTTCTTCTCCATTGTGGACGAGGCCATCCAGAAGTTTTCACCATGAAGCTTATACTTTGCTTCCATCCAACCACCATTATAGTTCGTCTCCAACTTCACGATTAAGGGCTATTGCCAACGGGAGAAGAGAGCTCATGGAGATGATTAAGGACATCTCGGAATCTTCATACGAACTATCATTGAAAGATATATTAGAAGATAAACATAGAAAGGAGAGAGAAAAAAAAGGAAAAATAGTAAAAGAAAGGAATTCGAACAAGACTGAAACTAGAAACTCAAGAAAGGGTAAAACTGCCAGGAGAAGTCAAATATCAAGGACTCAAAGCATGGAGAGTGGAGTTTTCCTTCTAAAGATTTTCCTACCATTCCCTCTAAGTTCCAAAAAGAACTCAAAGGCAAGAAACTGTGCAAAAAATTCTCCAGGGACATCATCCGAGAGATCTGAGAAACAGGCTAATAAAGATTGGTGGAAGACGATATTTTCATCTGTAAAAGATAGAAATAAAAAGTGTATTAATATCAGAAGAAGCTCAAGTGACATAACTAGCAGCAAAACCAGGTATGAATTTACTATCCTTTGTTCTGAGCATCCTTCGGTCTCATATGAGTGCAAAGGGAAAACATCATGTCACGAAGCATGAAGTGTTTAAAAAATTTGTAGACATGCATTTAAATCAGAGAAAATACAGGTAAAGAATAATCTCCATAAAATAAGATAACGAGTATAATGTAAGTAAAAGACTTAGCAATCATGCTGTCCCGAAGTGAACATCAGATTAGTCATTTAATCAGTCGCACATAGGCTCATGCATGTGTATAGTGTAACTTTGACTGATAACTGCTAAGTACGTCGTTCAGAAGTACTATGATGACATGTTTGTTGAGGTAGATGAGTTAGCATTGAACAATGATTAAATAAGAAAATTTAGTTAAAAGTTTGTGTAGTACGATATAATACTGCAACTCATACATGCAGTGAATGTGTGTATGAAGCCTTTAGCACTCAATCAACTCAAGCAGCTCTCGTGTCATGCAGTTTGGTTGATAGCAACTTCATGCCTAGACAGTTGTCCCTGAACAGTAAGAAATACAAGTCAAGTGGACAAAGAGGGTGTTTATTCTGAATAGAATAGCAGTAGAAGAAAAAGAGAGGAGCATATGAGAGAGATCTCACATTGAAATGCAGGCGCACGAACAGCTGCTGGCCTTGAGGGAACTTCTCTCCAGGCAAAGAGCATCCAGAGTTAATTTATGCTGTACTTGTAAAATTTATATTGGCAACATAGTCTCTCGTAAAAGAAATACTGGTAATATGCAATCGACTCATACATGTAATAATCGATAACATCAAAATCAAAATCTTCCCAGACATCATATAGAAAATAATAATTCGACAAGATGTTAGCAATTTTTCCAGATTTAGTTTGTCAAAAAGAAATTTTTTTTAAAAAAATCCAGATTTAGAATTCTTCCGATGTCTATGTTGGGTCATCTTCCAATTTACGCTCAGAAACTAAAGCTAATCAACGTATCACAATAATCTGCATAACTACAATATTTTGTAACTAAGAAACAAAATCAGCCAGAACATGAACTCTTACAGATGTCTACGTAGGATCATCTTCCAACTAAGTTCAGAAACAGGAGTCAATCAATGTAACACAATGATCTGCATAACAACTATATTCCTTAACAAAGAAACAAAATCAGTAAATATCATATGCTCAATTGAGCACACTACTTGTGAACAATAAATGTGTTGGGTTTTAATTATTCGACCCAATTGTTTATTTTTAATTAAATGGGTCCAGCCCATGAGAATTAAATAGTTTTAGGTTCAAGTGAAACTCTAATTAAAGTTTAAGGACCAAACTTGCAAAAGGACCAAGCTTGCAATTTATTTGGTCAAAGAATTCTTATTGAATTAGAATTGGTTTCCTGCCACTGTTATCTTGGATTTGGATTGAATATATATATACATATATATATATATACCCACAGAATACACGCAGAGAGAGGGAGAGAACTTTGAAAGGCAGAGACAAATATATATACACACGCAGAGGCTGTTTCATGGTTTGTTAACGGTGAACACGTAGAAGAGGAATTAAAAGGAAGAAAAAAGATTGCTTTTGGCAAAGAAAATTTGGGCTTTCTTCTTCAACTCTTGTATTCCACCATTGATTGTTTGGTGAGGTATTTCTCTTCTTTTATTGGCTTTATATTTTTGGGGTTCCATCTATTGTGTTAGATGATGGTTATTGTAGTTAGCCAATAAAATATTGTTGATTTGGTGTGTTGGATTACCTCTTGATTTAGGGCATAAATTTAGAGAAGAAACATTGTAATATTTATTCAATTGATAGTGGATTACTGTCGGTTTGCCCCGTCGATTTTCCCTTTATCTTAAAGGGTTTTACGACGTTAAAGAATAATTCTGGTGTTGTCTAGCTTTATTTATTATCCTGGTATTTATATTGCTTGGGTTGAGTTGATAACATTCATTTTAATTGAACGGTAAAAAGGGAAAAATACTTTGATACATTTGTACATCTAGTTTTTTCCCTAACAGTGGTATCAGAGCTTAGGTTTGGGTTGTGTGGATTAAAATGGAGGAACCGGTTGGTAGTGCTATGATTAGACTGACCAATTATAATTGGGTAACTTGGAAGCCTAGAATGGAGGATATCCTTTATTGTAAGGATTTGCATGAACCTATTGAGGGTGATGAGGCTAAACCAGATGACATGGTAGACAAGCAATGGTATACTCAGAATAGAAAAGCTATTGGGACTATCAGACAGTGGGTAGATAATAGTGTATTTCATCATGTGGCACAAGAGACTAATGCTCATAAATTGTGGTCAAAATTGGAGTCTATGTTTGAAAAGAAAACTGCATCTAAGAAGTCTTTTTTAATTAGAGACTTGGTCAACATGAAATATAAAGAAGGCATGAGTGTGACAGAACATCTGAACAATTTTCAGAATATCATAAATCAGTTAGATACTATGGATATGATTCTTGAAGAAGAATTGCAGGCTTTGTTGATTTTGAGTTCTTTGCCAGATAGTTGGGAGACATTTGTTGTGACTGTCAGTAACTCTGCTACTGATGGTGTTTTGACTATGGACTCTGTATTTTACAGTATGCAGAATGAAGAAACAAGAAGAAAAACTGCAGGTATACGTATGGGTTCAGATCATGCACAAACTCTTGTTACAGAGGATAGAGGAAGGAACAAGAATAGATGGCAAAGAGGTTACAGCAAGTCAAGAGGCAGATCAAAATCAAAAGACAAAAAGGTTGTTTGTTACCGTTGTGGCAAAGAGGGTCATATTAAAAGAAATTGTCGAGTTTGGTTGAGAGAGCAAAAGGAAGGTGGCAATCAGAAGAAAGAAGATGACAAGAACACTACAGCTTTGTATCTGATGGTGATGATATACTCTCTTGTGGAGAGCAGGAGTGCCTACACATTGGTGATCCTAGTATCGAATGGATTGTTGATAGTGGTGCTTCTTACCATGTTTCTTCAAACATAAATTTGTTTGCTAATTACACAGTGGGTGATTTTGGTATCATGAAGATGGGAAATACTAGTCAATCTAAGATTGTAGGGATTGGCAACATTCACTTGCAAACAGATGTCGGCTGCACCTTGATGTTGAAAGATGTGAGGCACATTCCTGATATGCGCCTTAATCTAATTTCAGTTAATGCTCTTGATCGGCAGGGTTATCACAACAGCTTCGATGGTTTGAAATGGAAATTGTCAAAAGGCTCTTTGGTTATTGCTAGAGGAAAAGCTTGTTGCACGCTATACAAGACGTATGGGAAAGCTTGTAAAAATGGGTTGAATGCAGTTGAAGACTCTTCTCCCGAGCTCTGGCACAAGAGGCTCGGCCATATGAGTGAAAAGGGGTTGCAGGTTCTGGCTAAGAAGACATTCATTCCCTTAGCCAATGGTATGTTGCTAAACCAATGTGATCATTGTTTATACGGTAAGCAACATAGAGTGTCTTTTAGTGGCTCTTTTAGAAGAAAAGAAGATATTTTAGAATTAGTACATTCTGATGTGTGCTCTCCTGGTGATGTGGCTTCTTTGGGTGGAAACAAATATTTTGTTACCTTTGTTGATGATGCTTCTAGGAAACTATGGGTATATCTTCTGAAATCTAAGGACCAAGTGTTTCAGTGTTTTCAACAGTTTCATACAATGGTAGAAAGAGAAACAGGGAAGCCTTTGAAAGGCCTCAGAACGGATAATGGTGGAGAATATACTTCACATGAGTTCAGGGAGTATTGTTTAAAATTTGGGATTCGACACGAGTTCACAGAATCTAATACTCCTCAGCATAATGGTGTGGCAGAAAGAATTAACCGTACCATTCTTGATAGAGTCAGATGCATGTTGAAGACAGCCAAGCTACCTAAAATTTTTTGGGGCGAAGCAGTTCAGACTGCTTGTTACTTGATCAATAGATCTCCTTCTGTTCCTTTAGATTTTGATATTCCAGAAAGAGTGTGGAGTGGTAAAGATATATCCTACTCTCGTTTGAAGGTGTTTGGGTGCAAGGCATTTGTGCATGTGCCTAAGAAACATAGGTCAAAGCTTGATGATAGAGGTACTCCTTGTATTTTTCTTGGATATGGTGATGAACAGTTTGGCTACAAATTGTGGGATCCAGAGAAAAAGAAGACTGTGAGAAGTAGAGATGTGATTTTTTATGAAGACCAGACGATTGATGACTTTGATAAAGTTGAGCAGCCTAAGAAAGTGACTGCAGTTGTTCCTGATCTCATGTCTCCAACACCACAACCTATTGTTGGAGATAATATAGTTCCTACGGATGATGTTGATGACATTGCTCATGGTGATATGCCTGTTGATGAGATTGCTAATCAGGGGGAGCAGATTCTAGATGAAGAATCACATGTTAGGAGGTCTACTAGAGAGCACATACCATCTTCTAGGTATCCTACTTCTGACTATATTTTGCTTACTACTGATGGAGAGCCAGAAAGTCTTTCAGAGGCACAGATTCACAGTGATAAAGTCCATTGGATGAAAGCAATGACAGAAGAGATGAATTCTTTGAGAAAGAATGATACATATGAGTTAGTGAATCTTCCTAAGGGTAGAAAAGCATTGAGGAACAAATGGGTATACAAAATCAAAAGAGACGGCAATGGTGATATGATGAAGTACAAGGCTCGATTGGTTGTTAAAGGCTTTGGGCAGAAATATGGTGTTGATTTTGATGAGATATTTTCTCCTATTGTGAAAATGACATCTATCAGAGTTGTTTTGGGTTTAGTAGCTAGTCAAGATTTGGAAATGGAACAACTTGATGTGAAGACTGCCTTCCTACATGGTGACTTAGAGGAAGAGATTTATATGTTGCAACCGGAAGGTTTTGAACAAAAGGGGAAAGAACACCTTGTGTGCAAATTGAAGAAGAGTTTGTACGGACTCAAGCAAGCACCAAGACAGTGGTACAAAAAGTTTGATGCTTTTATGGCGAGTCAGGAATACACGAGGACAACTTCAGATTCTTGTGTTTACATCAGATCTTTTCCAGGTGACAAGTTCATTATTTTACTGCTTTATGTTGATGACATGCTTATAGTTGGCCAGAATGTAGGGTTGATTAAGAAATTGAAAGAAGCCTTGCATAAGTCATTTGATATGAAGGATTTGGGGATGGCTAAACAAATCTTGGGCATAGAGATAGTTCGAGACAGAAAGTCTAAGAGGTTGTGGCTATCACAGGAAAAATATATTGAGCGGGTACTTGAAAGGTTCAGTATGAAAGGAGCTAAGTCAGTTAGCTCACCTCTTGGTGGTCATCTCAAACTCACCAAAAGATCATGTCCTTCGACTAGTGAAGAAAAGAAGAAAATGGAAATAGTTCCCTACTCTTCAGCAGTTGGTAGTTTGATGTATGCCATGGTATGTACTCGACCAGATATTGCACATGCAGTTGGTGTGGTAAGCAGATTTTTGTCTAATCCTGGCAAAGATCATTGGGAAGCAGTAAAATGGATCATGCGGTATCTTAGAGGGACTTCTACTTTGTGTTTGAGTTTCGGGGGAGCTCAGCCAGTTTTGACAGGATATACAGATGCAGATATGGCTGGAGATCTTGATAGCAGAAAATCTACATCTGGGTACTTGTTTACTTTTGCAGGGGGGGCTGTTTGTTGGCAGTCAAAACTGCAAAAATGTGTAGCTTTATCCACTACCGAGGCTAAGTACATAGCAGTGACTGAAGCAGGAAAAGAGATGATATGGATGAAAAGATTTCTTGAGGAGCTCAATGTGAAGCAAAGTGAGTACATAATTTATTGTGACAGTCAAAGCGCTCTTGAGTTGAGCAAGAATTCCACATATCATTCTCGCACTAAACACATTGATGTGAGATATCATTGGATCCGTGGAGCACTTGAAGAAAAATATTTACAGTTGGAAAAGATTCACACTGATGAAAATATTTCTGATATGTTGACCAAGGTTGTTACCAAGCAGAAGCTTATGTTTTGTACCGAGCATGCGGGGATGAACTCCAAGTGATTGACTGGGGTTTTATGGTGTACCTCCCTCATGGACTGGAGGGGGGAGATTGTTGGGTTTTAATTATTCGACCCAATTGTTTATTTTTAATTAAATGGGTCCAGCCCATGAGAATTAAATAGTTTTAGGTTCAAGTGAAACTCTAATTAAAGCTTAAGGACCAAACTTGCAAAAGGACCAAGCTTGCAATTTATTTGGTCAAAGAATTCTTATTGAATTAGAATTGGTTTCCTGCCACTGTTATCTTGGATTTGGATTGAATATATATATACATATATATATATACCCACAGAATACACGCAGAGAGAGGGAGAGAACTTTGAAAGGCAGAGACAAATATATATACACACGCAGAGGCTGTTTCATGGTTTGTTAACGGTGAACACGTAGAAGATGAATTAAAAGGAAGAAAAAAGATTGCTTTTGGCAAAGAAAATTTGGGCTTTCTTCTTCAACTCTTGTATTCCACCATTGATTGTTTGGTGAGGTATTTCTCTTCTTTTATTGGCTTTATATTTTTGGGGTTCCATCTATTGTGTTAGATGATGGTTATTGTAGTTAGCCAATAAAATATTGTTGATTTGGTGTGTTGGATTACCTCTTGATTTAGGGCATAAATTTAGAGAAGAAACATTGTAATATTTATTCAATTGATAGTGGATTACTGTCGGTTTGCCCCGTCGATTTTCCCTTTATCTTAAAGGGTTTTACGACGTTAAAGAATAATTCTGGTGTTGTCTAGCTTTATTTATTATCCTGGTATTTATATTGCTTGGGTTGAGTTGATAACATTCATTTTAATTGAACGGTAAAAAGGGAAAAATACTTTGATACATTTGTACATCTAGTTTTTTCCCTAACAAAATGAACCTTGCACTTTCCTATTATCCATACTTCTGCATGGTGCATGTATCTGTATGATGGCTGTTTGATTTCAATTCAAATTTTGATAAAAAATTGAAGTCATAATCAACATTTAATTTTAACTACACATTTCATAGGACCCACAACTTTTTACAACTTTTCAACCACACTTTTCATCAGCTTTTGTTAACTTTTACAAAAAATCTTATTTTAATCTAAATCAAGCACACCCTAAATAACATAATAAAAGATGAGACTTTGGACATGTCCTGGCAGACAACAAGAACAAGAAGTTGGATCTGTCCCAAAATTTCGAATCATCATCTTCAATGTCCACCAAAACAGCTCCTCTTACTTTTGCCCTGCCAGACAAGATCCATGTCATTAAAATGAAGTTTCTAAGTGGTACACCAAAAGAAATTGGATACAGTATTAACCTGCGGTGTGCCGGTACAACACGATTAGTGACTTTTGTTGAGTTTTGGTAGTTTGCTTGTCTGCAAGTAAAAACATAATTTTGTAATTTTAGTCCAACAAAACTAGGAAAACGCAACAAAAATACTTACAATGAAATGAACATGGGAGTGAGAGGTGACATATATGGAGGGACAGGGAGCATTCTCAGACTTGTAATTAAATGTTGTGTTATGTGCGGCAATATTAATAGATTGTACGGAATAAAATACAAGAAAGAGAAACACACAGATTTATGTGGTTCGGCAGTAAACCTATCCTAGGGGAGCGAAGTGTATGTATATTTTCTTGCATAAAAAAGTAGGATTACAACACATATATATAGATATACTAACCCTAGCCTGTTTAGTATATTAGGGAAATCCCAAAAATAGCCATGTACCGTACCGCGGGGGCAACCCCCAAACCCATTAAGCATCCCTGGCAAATAAACAGTAAATTACTAGTCCCAAAGGCTGATGCCGTCGTTCCATACGCACCACTTCGGCATTGGCCTATCCTCTAGTATACATGTGTTCCACTCGATATGAGCTACATGCTCCAAAATTAATGAAACATGCAAACATAATATTTATAGATTCAACATATATGATGCATTTTTTAGGTTAAACATAAATATTAATAAGTTATTTAAATCTAGATGGTGATAGATATGTATTCATGCTTGAAGAAGAAACTATTCTCCATAGAGAAGTGGTCATGCTCTTTGTCAAAGGATACCTGAAGCATCTTGTGGGCTTGAAACAGATTTAGAATCTGAGTTTTCTGTGTCTATCTTTTGGGACTTGTTCTTTCTCGAATACAGCAGCTTCTGGAAACTATCATTCTTTTCCTGACAAAGAAAATGGAGAAAGCAGCAGCTTACAGAAAAGTAAACTGGTGATCATGAATGAGAGAACAAAAGGCCATATCATGTTAACTTAAATAGCCTTTTTAGTTTCCTTGATAATCTACTCATAAATTAGTCCAAATCAATTAAAATTCAACTCATCACTTAGGCTGGAATTAAAAAAGGAGGTAATATATCATTAGCTAAGTGTAAAGTGTTTTGAAGAGTAAATGGAGGAACGTGAACCATTTAATTGAGAAACCAAACATCCAAAAATACTGCTCTGTGTTGTATCTAAACAAGAGGGATTTTATAACAAACAATTTAGAGAAATAGTTGTTTCGCATTAATAAATAAAAGGCAGAATATGGTAAGTAGAAATTATGCACCAACTTTTTCATTACTGCTCATTAAAAAATCTAAAATCACACAACACGCCCATGTTACAACCAATTAGTGGGATAACACTAATCATTTCATTGTTTACCAAGATGATGCTGCAATTTACAAACTTTTATCGCCCATGCACCAAACGAGGTGTTAACCTAGTGACTAAATTAGGTAACAACATGTAAATGCACTGATATTTCTTACATTTACTTTCAAGTAAACATCCAATATCAAAGGTAAAACACCTTCTCCTTAACATCTCAATGCAACAAGTTAAGCATCAGAGTGGCAGCGAATAACAGATAATGAGATAAAGATAGTTCAACAACGAAGTTAAGATAAAAGAATCAATTTATTAGTCAAAATATGATATCAACGACAGGTGGAAATACCCGTTCAGCAGCTACAACCGTGCTCAAGTAATAACAACGCTCTTGCTCTGAAGATACAATCGCAGAGACATGGACAAAAATAGTTAAAGAATCAGAGGAATAAAAAAGCTACACTTGCAGTTCATGGCACAAGGGAGAAATATAGCTTACACAGAATACGTCAAAAACTATAACGATACACAGCCAATAAATAATCACGCAGATATATGCTATCTAAGACTGAGTAAATGTGCATAAGCAAAAGTAGCTTACGGTTTCTGAAGACAAAAGTATTCCCACTGTAAAAATACTGATGTCAAAAGTTGGTTGAGTAATCTAGTGATATTCACTTCATATGGTAAATATTCATAGTAACAGTAGGTGTTACGTTTTTATGCTTTGATCTTTGAACGAAGAACAGAAAACAAGAATATAAAGCAGAAAGTAAAAAACACCAAGTTTTTGTGTCCCGAAGGACCCGGGTTCGCCCAACCGTCGGCTACTTCCCGTTGAAGCTCCACAATGTGGATTCGGCTTCATGCATTTCAAGATCTTTCAAGAAATCAAAGTCTCAGAGGTTACAAGAGTTCAACACCAAGAAATACGCTCTAACCCTAGTTTTACAGACCGAGCGTCAATCTTTGATTGACCTCAAATATACACACAGATGAGTTTATCTTTCACACAGGAAGAAACATCTATAGTTCTGCGGTGTGATTTCACAGAGAAATCATCAAAGAAAAAGAAGGGTAGATGTATTCAGAACTCGGAGAGACACACAGAAAGAAGAGAGAGATTTCGTCTGGAAGAAGAAAAGGTTAGAGACTCTTATCTGTCAACAGTGCCAGAACATTGGCCTTTATACTCCAGGTGAACGGCTCTGATTGAAAACACAGAGTCAAATGTCCAGATGAAAGGAGCACATTCTAAGTATAAAGAAGTGAAACCATAATTGCGACTTAATCAGTTAGTAGACAGATAACTTTTTGATCAACATTTTACAATCTCCACCTTGATCAAAACCATCACAGACTTCTTGTCTGATCTTTATGAATGCATGATTTGCCTTAATCCAAATTGATTTCATAGCTTCTTGTACCTGCACAAACATTAAAAAAATTAGAAAAGAAAATTACAAAATAAAAACAAAACAAAAACAATTCTTACTAACTTGCATCTATCCTGTATCTAAGTTCAGAATACTCAAACAGTTTTTGAACTTAGATAAAGGTAGAATTTTTGTGCCCATGTCTGTCGGATTAAACTGGGAAGGGATCTTTTTCAGATTTACTAACTCTTGGGACACAATGTCCCTGATAAAATGTAGTTTAACATCAACATATTTTGTCCTTTCATGAAACACTGGATTCTTACATAAGTGAATTGCAGATTGACTATCAGTGTATATGACAGGAGACTTACATTCATAGCCCAGTTCTTTCAGGATTCCTTTCAACCATAAAGCTTTCTTAACAGCTTCAGTTATGGCCACATATTCAGATTCAGTGGTTGAAAGTGCCACAATATGCTGGAGTTGTGATTTCCAGCTAATGCAAGTATCACAGATAGTAAACACATAAGAAGTTACAGATTTCCTATTATCTCTATCACTTGCATAATCAACATCAACATAGCCTTTCAATTTTATTCCTTCTGAACTATGTTTAAACGTCAGGCCAACATTTGAAGATCATTTTAAGTATCTTAGTAACCATTTTAGAGCCTCCCAATGAGAAGGGCCAGGGTTAGACATATATCTACTTAGCACACTAATAGAATGAGCCACATCAGGTCTGGTACATACCATAAAATACATAACAGAACCAATAGCATTTCTGTAAGGAACATTTTTCATTTCAAAAAGTTGTTCTTCAGTCTTAGGGCAATCATCTTTGCTAATTATAAATTGGTTTCCTAAAGGAATACTAACTTCTTTTGCATCAGACATAGCAAATCTATCAAGGACTTTATGAATGTATGGAGTCTGAGTTAGTTTCAGTTCATGAAGATCTTTATCTCTAAAGATTTCCATTCCAAGAATCCTCTTTGCATTTCCCAAATCCTTCATGTAAAACTCAGAAAACAAATCAGATTTTAACCTTTTAATTTGATTTACACAAGAACTAATCAATAGCATATCATCAACATATAAAAGCAAATATATACTGATATTGTTTTCAGGTTCACATTTATGATATAAACAATGGTCATAATCACTTCTTTTAAAATTTAAAGACAGAACAAAGGTGTCAAATCTTTTATACCATTGCCTTGGTGATTGTTTCAGACCATACAAGGATTTTTTCAGCAAACAAACATCAGTTGGTCTCAACTTATCTTTGAAACCAGGAGGTTGACACATATAAATTTTTTCATCTAACTCACCATGTAAGAAAGCTATTTTCACATCAAGTTGATCAAGTTCCCAATTGAAATGAGCAACTAAAGCAAGCATCAATCTTATAGTAGTATATTTAACCACATGAGAAAAAATTTCATTATAGTCAACCCCTTCTTTTTGAGTAAAACCTTTAGCTACTAATTTGGCTTTAAATCTTACAGGATCAGAATCAGAAACCCCTTCTTTAACCTTATAAATCCACTTGCAATCAACAATGGACTTATAGTTTGGTTTGGAGACTAACTCCCAGGTTTTGTTTTGTCTAAGAGATTTCATTTCTTCAATCATAGCCTTTTTCCATTCAACAGAATGGATACTACTCATTGCTTCTTCAAAAGATTTTGGTTCTTTTTCACAAAGTTCTTGATAACTCAAGAAAGCAAAAGAAACACTATCTTCAAAACCTAATCTTTGTAGCTCTCTTATATTTCTTCTCACTCTATCCCTTGCTAACTGGTAATTTCTAAGACTACTCTCATCAGGGACATGGAAGTTTTCTTTAGTAACAGATTCAGTTGGGGTTTCAATAGAATCTTCAAGGTCTGTTTGAGTCTGATTAGTATCAGACTCCACCTCAATTTCAGAATTTGGATTAGGTCTATCTAAGTCTCTATCAGCAATGGTCAAGAAAAAATCATTTTTTTTCATGTCTCTCATCAACTGTTTTAGGGTCTAAGCAAGGCATGTCATTTTTATTAAAAGTAACATCCCTACTTAATATCACTTTTACTCCCCCCAAGACCCCTAGCCCACAGTCTATACCCTTTTACTCTTTGAGGATAACCCAAAAAAACACATTTTTGAGCTCTAGACTCAAGTTTACCTTCACTTTGATGGGAGTAGGCAGAACAACCAAAAGTTCTCAAAATAGAGTAATCAGCAAGCACATTATTCCACATTTCAAAAGGGGTTTTATCATTTAGAGCAGCAGAGAGAGTCAGATTTACAATATAGCATGCAGTCATTACAGCTTCCTCCTAAAAACTTTTTGGTAATCCAGAGCTTACCATCATGCATCTCACTTTATCTAAAAGTGTTCTATTCATTCTTTCCGCCACCCCATTTTGCTGGGGAGTATAGAGGACAGTTCTATGTCTTAGAATTCCATGCAATTTGCAAAAGTTATCAAAATTAGAATTACAGAATTCTAAGCTATTGTCTATTCTCAGTGTCTTTATTTTCTTTTCAGTTTGATTTTCAACTAAGGTTTTCCATTGTTTAAACTTTTCAAAAGTGTCAGATTTATGCTTCAATAGGAAAACCCAAACCTTTCTTGAAAAATCATCAATTATGGAAAGAAAATAAACACTGCCACCCATAATAGGAACTGGTGAAGGTCCCCATAAGTCTGAATTGATATAATCAAGAATTCCCTTAGACTTATGAGTACCAGTTTTAAATTGTAACTTGTGATGTTTTTCCTAAAATGCATGTTTCACAAAAATGCATATCAGACACCTTATCTTTGCCAAAAACACCATTCTTACTTAGGATGGAAATACCTTTGTTGCTTACATAAGCAAGCCTTTTATGCCACTTTAGGGTATCATTTTGTTCATTTAACACAGAAAGAGCAGAATGATTTTTTGTTAAAGCAGTAGCATTTACAACAAAAATTCCATTTTGTTTTACTCCTTTGAACATCACAAGAGAACCCTTTGCCACTTTTAACACACCCTTATCAATTTTGGTAGAAAACTCAATATCATCAAGTACACCTAAAGAAATCAAGTTTCTTTTCATTTCAGGCACATATCTTACATTTTCAAAAGGGCACACACAGTTATTTTCAAATTGTAAAGACACAGTTCCAATTCCTGAAATCTTTGAGGTGATATTGTTTTCCATAGTTACTAAACCAAGATCTTTTTCAATCAGATTTGAAAACCAGTCTCTTCTTGAAGTCATATGAAAAGAACAGCCTGAGTCCAAGACCCATTCTCCTTCAAAAATAGATTTTTCAATCAGATTTGATTCAGTAACTTCAGAAATTTGACTTATGGCAACATAAACTTCAGCAATGTCAAAACTGGAAGAAGAGGCAATATTTGCTTCTTCCTTATTTTGATCATTTTTCTTTTTCCAGCAATCTTTTATAAAATGTCTCATTTTTCCACACCCATAGCACTTCTTACCTTTAGCTCTAGACTTTGACCTACCTTTTTCTTTAAAATTCTTTTTCTTTCCAGTTTGATGCTTATCATAGTGCCCATTTTATCTAGTGAGTGATCTACCTCTCACATTTAAACCTTCCCCTTTGACAGAATTCAAATTTTGTTGTTGAATATCCAAATTCTTGGTTCTTAAAAAATTAACCACAATCTCTGTAGTTAAAGAATCTCTGCCATATTCAATGGCATTTCTCACATCTTTAAAGGTATCAGATAAAGCATTTAGTAAAATGATGGCTTGATGCTCATAAGAAAACTTTTCACCACAGCTTGCCAAATCTTGACTTAATTTTGAAAAATTATCAAGATTTGTTTCAAGGTCTACAGAAGGATCTATTTTATAGCCAAAAAACCTTTTTAAAAGACAGTTTTTATTTGGAAGGGACTTTGTATGATACAAAGTTTCAAGTTTATCCCAAATGTGATGGGTAGTTTTACAATTACTCACTTTTCTCATTACATTATCAGCAAAGTGTAAAATTATGGCACTATGAGCTAACTCATCAGACTCTTTCATTTGAACACTTGTCAAATCATCAGGAAAAGACCCATCAATTGCCTTAGACAACTTTTGTTGAATTAAATGAGCTTTCATCTTTTGTTGCCATATAGAAAAATCACCTCTACCATCAAACATTTCAAGATCAAACTTACTTGTTCCCATCTTTTAAAAAAAGGGAACAAGGTAAAAGAAATTTTTCACAACACAAACAACAAAGAAGACAAAGAATCAGTTAATATACAACTTACAACTCAAAAAAACTTTCAGCAAAACTTGTTCAGATCATCACCTTCATGTATTTTATACAAAATAAAAGCATGAAAAATCTAAGGTCTCAGTTTATACACTGTTCAGAGATCCTCAGGATTCCGTGAGACTCTTGTTCTCAGGTCAAGGGAATGAATCCAAACAGGAGGCTAAGGGTGTTCTTATTTTCAATATGAAAAACCAAAAAGATTCATAACAAGAGAAGATACTCCAGAGATATGATTTCTAAGTCACATAGTACAGAGAAAACATGCTTCTCATAAAATCAGATTGAAACCACACTTTAACGAAAGAGATCAAGACAAGAAAGAGACAAATAGTCAATTTATGCACAGATCAAAACAGTCAATACACAGCTGAGAACTAAACTTAGCAAGTATGAACAAGGGTAAGAGTTTTATCACTGAGCGAAAACCCTGTGTTTGTTAGATGCGACTCCAGCAGTTTCAGGTTTCAAGTTTCACTGATTTGAACCTAGGGTTTGTAATTTTACCCTAGGAACTTTTGAGTTTCTTCAACTTTGGGGATTTTTACAGATCCCCTTCAAGAACATCCACTAGAGGCCTTATAAGTTTTAAGATTCACACCCAGAGCCTTATTTCAAAACATCAAAGGCTTTAAAGAACACAAAGCTCTGATACCACTGTTACGTTTTTATGCTTTGATCTTTGAACGAAGAACAGAAAACAATAATATAAAGCAGAAAGTAAAAAACACCAAGTTTTTGTGTCCCGAAGGACCCGGGTTCGCCCAACCGTCGGCTACTTCCCGTTGAAGCTCCACAATGTGGATTCGGCTTCATGCATTTCAAGATCTTTCAAGAAATCAAAGTCTCAGAGGTTACAAGAGTTCAACACCAAGAAATACGCTCTAACCCTAGTTTTACAGACCGAGGGTCAATCTGTGATTGACCTCAAATATACACACAGATGAGTTTATCTTTCACACAGGAAGAAACATCTATAGTTCTACGGTGTGATTTCACAGAGAAATCATCAAAGAAAAAGAAGGGTAGATGTATTCAGAACTCGAAGAGACACACAGAAAGAAAAGAGAGATTTCGTCTGGAAGAGGTTAGAGACTCTTATCTGTCAACAGTGCCAGAACATTGGCCTTTATACTCCAGGTGAACGGCTCTGATTGAAATCACAGAATCAAAGGTCCAGATGAAAGGAGCACATTCTAAGTATAAAGGCGTGAAACTAGAAATGCGACTTAATCAGTTAGTAGACATATAACTTTTTGATCAACATTTTACAGTAGGCAGTTTTATCTTTCCAGTTTTGGTTATTTATAACCCTATAAATAAGGTCTTTCACTTTCAAAAAGACAGTTATACAAATTTCGTATTCCTCTTAGTGTTTTTGTCTAAAAGACTTTAATTTCCAAGAACAATGAATATGAGAGATAGCATCAATGGAATCTTTGTTGTATTCATACCAGGTGATCCAAATATTGGATAAGTACATGAGAAACCTTATCTGAAACTTCATTCAAATTAAACCTTATCTGAAACTTCATTCGAATTGAACTAAACATTAGATTTTGTGGATATTCATCCATGCATAACTCACCCACATATGTTTTATTCATGCTAATGCAATTCGCGAACTAATTAGGCCCGATGAATATTTCATCGGTCAAGCCAAAATCTTTGAGCACAAATTCACGAGGCTGAATTACAGAGAAAAACATCAGTGTTTCTCTATTGATAATATATGGTCTGAAGAGATCCAACAGATGCAAAATGTAAAAACAAAGTGGTGTAATTACCTAGAGTGAAACAAAATGTAGATTCCTAAAAAATATAATAGGCACAAAACTCATACAATATTGATGATGAATATCGTCTTATAAAAGCAATGCAGTGTAATCAACTTAAGTAAACGGCACAAAACTATTTCTTCTTTTTTTACTTTTTTCAAGAGAAACGTCGATAAACTATTCATATTCTGCAATCAATATTACAAACTACAACATACCTATAAAGTGCTAGCACAATAACTACAAATAAATATGAGTCTCATTTTTCTATGGGTTTTTTCATTTTGTATTTAACTTATTTCATCCTCCTTTCCAGCCTTGTACAATGCAAGTGGTAAACATGGTGCATACTCTGGCAACATTTTTTTTTCCCTATCTTGTCCAATCCCAAAATTATTTCTCTTTCCTTTTAAGTTCTTTCAATTGAAATCCAGATCCCCATCCAAGGCCAAGGCATTTACTGAGCCTTTTGTCTTCAAAGCAATTAACACTAATGGGCTGGCAACATTATTATGAGATGGATTCACAACTTTTGTGTTGCTTCTTACTAGTTACCTATGATCGACAAGTTAATGATTAACTGGAAAAGTATTGCCCGAATATCATCTGCTAACTGGCTTGAAACAAAAAAATAACACGTGTTACAAATTCAGAAAATAAATTACCTTCTACAAGAGATTTGTGAACATTCTTAAACTCTCTGTGGAGCTCCAGTGAAAGTTTGGCCATAGCTTGACTAGCAGCACCATCCAAAAGCTTAGCAAGGGAAATAGAGATTCGTGGCATTCCTTTTCCTTTTTGAGCAATTAATTTTGCATGAGATGCACCTGCAATAGAAAGCACATGATACACAAATTAATTTTTGGCCACATCAATTAATAAGTAATCGACATTAAAAGCATGAATAGAAAACTATCTTGGAAGCAAGATATTCTAGATAACCACACATCAATCCCCTCAACAAAGCTACAACAGACATGCATTTCAATAAACATGTCTCCTCAACAACCACCAAGCTACCGACATAAACATACACGCTTACACAACACTTGGAGGTGAAGAAAAGAAAAAGAAGAAGAGGGGGAAATTAAATATTCTTCTTTTGTTATGTTTTTACAATAGAAAAGCCACAAAATAAAATGAAAGAAACCGATTTTCTATGGGAAAATGTGTTTTGCTTTGATTTATAGGATTTTTACTTCACAATCTCATAGACCAACCAACAAAAAAGGAATCTATTTAAAAGAAACAAAAAGGGAATCTAAATTTTTTTTTTTGTTTTCCACTTTGGTCCCTCTTATTAATCCTCTAATTTTATGTTCTCTTCATTGCAAAACACACTGTTAAACAGTGAGCTTAAAAGTACTAATTACCTCCTCACAATAAGCTTCACATCTTCAGATTTTATGGAAGCTGTAATGTAATCTACAAATTCAGACCAGTTGCCACCAATGCCAATGTTGTCTCTCTGTATAAGATAGGAGATGAGAAAATTACAACACATCAGAAGTGCAATATAACATGAATTTGGTAGGTTAAAGTTAAACAAGTGAAAGTATTACATAAATGGGAATTTGATGAACTGAGAAAGGAAAGAATGAGGGAATTGAATTCAAATTATAAAAAAATGTGAAGACGTCCCTATTAGACATATCAACAGGGGCTAATTGGTTGATGACCAGCCCGTAACAACTAACTGACCGAGGAGGCGTTGAAGGAGTACCAAACTGTGAGAAATATGCTCTCAACCACAGCTGAGCGAGCCAGAGAGGCCCACTACCAGTAGGCATTATTCTAAAAAGCCCGACTAAGCCTCGCCTAGGCTTCGCCTATGCTTGAAGCTCGGCCTCCACGCCTAGCCACGCATCACACATCGTCCTCGCCATGCCCTTAATTCGCTTTCGCTTAGGACTCACATAAGCTCGAAAAGCTTGAAGCTCGGCCTCCATGCCTAGCCACGCTTTACGCTTTTTAGAACATTACGCATTAGTTCTAAGCTGATACTGAAGGTAAGCCATACCTCTATAAAAAGTGGTCAAAAATAAAGACTTACCATATGCCAGTTCATGGGCAATGGGCAAATAGGTCATGGAGGGTTTAAGACTAGGCACACAAAAAATATACCTACACAGCCAAACCTGAAGGAAAGCCACATGCTCTGCATGAGTAGGTTCATTGCCAGAATTGTTATAGAGCTCTTGCATGCCTGAATAGGAGTCAGTGTACTTCTTGTCAAACTTTGGAGCAACAGAAGATATCAGAATGACAGGAGAAATAGTGTCGCCCAAAGGTGGGAGGTTAACTAAGGCACCAACATCCCTCAAGGTAATTGACATTGGGCCAAGAGGGAAAATGAAGGTATTATACTTAGAAGACCAAAAACTTAAAGCAATTAGAAAAAGTACAGGATCGTAGAGTGGGGGCGTGTAACAATTTTCAAAAGGTCGGAAATCTTAGCACGATCAAAAATTGCTTTCGTCGCGCTGTGTTTCATCATACGTGCATGCCAAAGATGGAAAGTGGTATCAACTTTCGGCCAGGTACGAATACTTTTTTCACGAATTGGTTTTAAGGAAAAGAGGTCCAAGAAAGGAGGTTCTTGGGTGCAAGGGAAGAGTTGGGCCACAGCTACTCGCCCAATAGAATCCGCATCTTTAAAGGATGGACCGAGATAGAACTCATTCAAATCAGGTCTAGATGGTGAAAGGCATGATGGGTTTACATAAGGTCTGGTAAGGAGTTCTTGGAAATCTTCGAAGCTAATACGATTCTCTGAAGAATTCTTTGAAATAGCCATTTACTGTGAATTGCAAAATTTCAAGGATTGTGAAAGTTTGAGTGCTTGAATATGAATCAAGAAGAAGATGAACAATATTCTTTTATAAAAGAAAGAAGAGGTAGCGACGTGATGGGGGCAGAACATGGTTATTGGTGTAATATAGTGGCGTGTTTTTTTGGGGTTTATATAAGTCGTGCCCTTTTTAGGATATAGAAATTGAAACACCGTTAAGTTTTACATGAGATAAAGCGCCACTAAGTGAATATGGCCAATTAATAAGTGATATTAATCCAACCATATTGGGGGATAACTGTTGGCGTGCAGAAATAAAAGCCCATTTAAGGAGTCCAAAAAGAGGCCCAGGTGAATTTATCTACGGGCCCAAGACGTCGCCCAAGTTTATTAAACACCCTAGATTTGGGCGAGTCCAAAGAAGGTACCCAATTGAGTCTATAGGCCTAGGATGTCACCCAAGCATATATGCCCAGGATAGATGTCGCCCAGGCCTAGTGAACGACTAGGATTTGGGCGAATGGAACGATTATTCACCTTGTGAAGTAACTGTTATTAAACGGTTTTTTCTTTTTTCTTTTTTTCTCTCTTATCAAATTCTCATGTCTCACAATCCAAGAAGTTACAAACGGTTGAAATCATAAACCGCAGTGGTGTGCGATAAATCATCCATTATGGAGGGAGTGGGTAGTTATTGGGCGATGAGTAGTTTTAATGCAAGGTTGAAGAAAACCGTTTGGTAAAGTATAAAAGAAAGAAGATTGAACCGAAAATGGAAATCAATCACTCTCAAAAAATAGAGAAATATATAATTTCATTTCCTTTCAGTTCTAACATTTATTTGCATTGTATTCCAGTGTATTTGTGCCCCTTGGAGGCGTTTTGTTTCGTCCTTTCATTTTTCCTTGTAGTTGTAATCTTCATAAATAAAACACCATTTGTTGGACTTTGTCTCAAAAGGTTTAGCATCCCTTACACATCATCTGAATCTTTTTAAGGGAAATTGGCGCAAATGGTCCCTAATGTTTGCCATTAGTGCGCAAATGGTCCATAACGTTTTATTTTTGGCGAAATGGTCCCTAACCTATCCATTTAGGTACGCAATTGGTCCTTTTAGGTGCGCAAATGGTCCCTATCATTGTTTTTTGTCTTTATTAGCAGGGGTGAAATTGTCAAGTTACATTTTTTTAAGCCTTTCAATTGGCGCAAATGGTCAATAATCTTAAGAAATTTGCAATTGGATTCCCAACCTTTAAAAAAGTGAAAATGAGTCCGATACTTTAATTTTTTTTTATTAAAAAGTAAAAAAAAACTAACAAATTGATAATAGACTAAATTATTTTGAATTTCTTGATAGTCTTGGAACCTTTTTTTTATATTCAAAAACTAAAAAAGATTCTCCATTCTAGATAGTCTTGGAAAAAATGAGAAATTTTCTGAATTTCACCACCTGGTATGAAGATCAAGACCCTTTCTTTCACTCAACACAGCAAAGCTTGAAGATCTATGAATCTGACACTTTATTTTCACTTTTTTCTACTTAAGGAACTAGAAGTTTTATGAGAAACATAAAAGGACAGAAAGCATTGTGATCAAGAATGATATGGAATTTTTCAAGGGTGGAGATGATGAAGGTGGTGGAGGAGGATTATAGTAGTAGTATGGAAAGTAAGGTACAATTGGATTTGGAGGTGGTGGTGCAGGACCTGAAGGAAAGCTCTTGTACAGCGGAAGGTAGTAGTATCCAATAACACCACCAGGAGAGGGTGGTGGTGAAGAGTAAGTGTAGGGCGTTGGTGGGGGGTTGCTGTATCCGCCAGAGCCAAAAGGAGATGGCGGGGGAGGGCAGTTGGTTGTGGAGGGGGTGGGGTGGGGTGGGTGGGTGGGAACCTTTTTTTTTTTTTTAATATAAAAATTAATTAAAATTTAAAATAGGACTGGTCTAGTAACTTTGTGGCTCAAAAGCGGGTTAGATTAGCCCAGTAAATATGAGACTGTATAAAATCGAGTTGAGTTGAGTATAAGTAAAATTTTTATTTGTGACAAATTTATTTTTTTTCTTTTGTTGTAATGATAAAATTAAAGTTTGAATTTTAAATAATATGATTACTTAATAATAATAAAATAATTTTAATTAGCACATTTGTTAATAATTATGAATTTCAATTTTGGTTATTTTATAATAGTTTATAAAATATTCAAAATAATTTAGTATATTATCAATTTGTTAGTTTTTTTTTAATTTTTAATAAAAAAATTAAAGTATCGGACTCATTTTCACTTTTTTAAAGGTTAGGAATCCAATTGCAAATTTCTTAAGATTAGGGACCATTTGCGCCAATTGAAAGGTTGAAAAAAAATGTAACTTGACAATTTTACCCCTGCTAATAAAGACAAAAAACAGTGATATGGACCATTTGCGCACCTAAAATGACCAATTGCGCACCTAAATGGATATGTTATGGACCATTTCGCCAAAAATAAAACGTTAGAGATCATTTGCGCACTAATGGCAAACGTTAGGAACCATTTGCACCAATTTCCCTCTTTTTAATTGTTAGCAAACTCAATTTCTGTCAAACAGACATGTTTTGGATTTAAAGCAAAGAGAAATTTGAAATTTTAGCATTTAGCATTGCAAATTCTTGGAACAAAAGGCAAATTTGGATAATAAAGAAATCCATTTTTGACAAGTGAAGATTTAAATTCTGAAAATTAATTTTCTTTATAATATTAAAACTTTTAAAATTAATGTTCTTTTTACGTTGAGCCAAACTTGGCAAATTAGTAATTACTTTG
Source organism: Forsythia viridissima (assembly GCA_030279155.1). NCBI lineage: Eukaryota > Viridiplantae > Streptophyta > Magnoliopsida > Lamiales > Oleaceae > Forsythia > Forsythia viridissima. The sequence goes on along the minus strand of CM059038.1, from coordinate 33,578,539 downwards.
GTCAATATTAGTCAAAGTCGACCTGTCACACCCAATTTTCTTGTGAGTGGATGATTAAATAATTAATACTGATACCTACTTATCAATCTCAAAATAATATGCACTATTCATTTGACCAAATTTGTACAATATTTTTGTCATCGAATAGTCATTTATACGGAAGGTCTCCAATTTTTTGTGATGGTGCGCAATCTATTCTTTTTGCTAAAGAAATCTCAAACCCTTTGAATTTGTAGCAACTTAATTAGTGCCAAAATTAACGTCTTCATTTGTGTGTGCGTACGTATAAGGAAGAGGGGAATTATCACGACCGTAAAGAATTTTTACCTCCACTCACAATAAAAAATACATTACGTCTGTCGTTAAAAATTTAGTTCATCATATCTCTTTTATTCATCAAATCTCCTTATCAAATCAGATTTTCAAATTCAACTCATTATTTATATGCTATTATCTATTGAATTGAAATTCTGAGTCTACGGTCGGATTCTACCGCATGTAAGCGGTATACTAGTTAGTCATAGGGAGAAAAAAGTTTCATTATTATAAAGGGATGATATCATTTAAAATAATGAATAACTACGAAAACGAATATTCAAACATATAATCAAAATCTTAGTAGTATTATTTCTATTAGGGCGGAGCTAGAAATTTTTGGACAGAAACTACTACTTTTGCGTGTGTGTGTGTATTGTTTACATTAGCGTGCATTAAGGGGGGAGTTAGAATATTTTGGACTGAGACTACGACTATATACGCGTGTCAATTTTTTTGGACCGAGACCAAAGTAATTTGTCCAATCAAATTGATTTTTCATAGAGCAGGACCGGACCCTCCGCCCTGGTTTACACCCATCTGCTGGAAATTGTTGTTTTCAAACCATGCTCCATTGTGAGTATTGCAGAAATGCTAGGAACAATATTCTGGCCATCCAATATGCAGACATGGAAATTATGTATCATGGTTGCTGCAACAGCTTTCATCCTAATAAAGGCCAATTCTTTGCCTGGACAAGTCCAAGGTCCTGAACTGAATGCAAGAAAATTGTTTGATGCCACATGTTTAATCCCTCCTGTATCCGATAACCATCTCTCTGGCTTGAATTCAAGGCAATCTTCCCCCCATATCTCAGCCTTTCGTCCCATCGCGTATGAGCATAGGATGATTTTTGTCTTTTGATCAACTTTGTGACCACTTGGAAGAACATCTTTTTGATTTGGGACCCTAAGGAGAAATGGACCTGTTGGGAATAGTCTTAGTGCTTCAGACAATGCACCATGCAGATATACTAGTTTTCCTAGCTCTTGTACATTGGAAAATATGTGTTTTTGGGATGCATTTTCCGCGAGATTTTGCCTAATTTCGTCTACAACCTTGTTTTCGACTAAAGGGTTTTTTGAAATGAGCCAAAAAAACCAAGTTAAGAGTGCACCAGATGTGTCCCTACCAGCAAAAAAGAGGGTCATGAGGTTGGCAATCAAGGCCTTGTCTACATGTTTGTTGGATCCATCGTTTCTTGCCTCGAGTAGATAAAATTTCAACACGTCGAAATTCTCTCCATCTAACTCGTCATCACTTACTTCTTTACTTGATAATTCGCGTTTCATTGATATATAGTTGCTCAGTATTTGGTTAAAGATTTTGGAAGCTTCAGCCAGTTTCTTCTCCTTTCCTATCCTTAGCCACCTCTGTAACTTCCAGAGTTTTTCAGGCAAGATATGTCGATAAAATACAGCTTCACCTATATCATCCATGGCCTTCAACAGTCGATTATTGGGTAATTCAATGCGAAGAGAAGCCGGATCAAATCCAGTTGCCATAATGCAAGTTGCATCAAGCATATATCTATTGAACAAAGTTTGCAAATCTAGTACTCGATTATTTTTGGACGAAAGCTCAAGAATTGGAACAAGGCCTTTTGCCAAAGTATACTGAATTATCTTTGGAGTGGACTTGTGGTAATGATTTTCTCTGAAGAAAGCTTGAGTGAACTTCTTTTCCTCCCTCCACTCGTCGAGATCTTTATTGAAAACCGCGTCTCCAAGAAAATCGAAAACATTTCTGAATTCAGATCCTCTTTGATAGGTCGAGAACTTTGAGTTCATAATGTATTGAACATTTGATGGATCACTAGTGACTAAAGTGTCAATGTTTGTAAACCAAGAAGTTTTGAACAAAATGGTGCCCTTGTTTTCTGCTAAAACCTGTGTGATTTTGTCATATATTTTGTGACTGTTGAAATACATGGTAGGCATCATTTTTACAAATGGCCAGTTCCATGGGAGGCCTTTTGATGGGAGAAAAAGAAGGCAGAAAATAAGTGTTAACAAGATGGTTTCAAGAAGTGCCATTTTGCTCTCAATTGTGTTTACAAAATATTTCATAAGGCACGATTATTTATAGGGTACTTAAATAGTCAAAATAATAAAATTTGATTTTGGAACAATTCAAGCCTAAATGAAAGTAGACTTTTTTTAGTCCACACGTTTTTCCCCCTCTATTTCTTGGTTCTTTGAATTGTTAGTCCACTTGAATCGTATAATTCAAATTTCAAGCCCAACATGCTTGAAATAGGTTAGATGCCAGTTCTTTATTTCTTTTTTATATTTGATTAACTTACATGCATGTGATCTAAATATTTTAAAAGGTAAATAGCACTAGGGGTTCTGAATCTTTGAACGTTGTAACGATTGAGTCCTGAACTTTTGTTTACTAGCAGTCGAAGTCCCTAATCTTTCAAACATACGCACCTGGGGTCCTCTTTACACAAAAAACGTCAAAAATTCTATTATATCATCACACGTTGAATTTTTGAAGGGTAAAATTGTCCAACAACGCTCAATTATCAAACTAAAGAGAAATTCATCAAGAAAGAGATTCTACAAATGAAGCCCATAATTCAAATCCATCTACTACAAATTGAATCTCAATTATCATTCAATCAAAGTTAAAAAAAAAAAATTGTTTCCATCTACTATTTCTTCTCCATTTTTTTCCTTCTTTCAATCCATCCCACAAAAACCCTAATTCAAATTCTATCATATGATTTTGTAAAAAGCATATATACAAACCCAAAATGTCAAAATACCACCAATTTTCCCCGCTCCCTTCTTTTTTCCTTTCCGCAACCACCAAAACTATCACCCATCACCACTCCTCCACGGCGGCATCACCCACCATTCAGATTTGAAGAAGAAGAAGATTACAATTATTTGAATAATAATAAAAATGAAAATTTTATTTTGTCCGAGCAGTCATTTGGATTTGGATTTGAAACCAAGAAAATGAATAAGAGTTTGTTGAGATTAGCATGTTATGGAATGGGCAAGTATGGAAGAGAATGAATTGAAGGTTCCTTCTGGATTTTCTTTGAAGAGAACACGAGCGTGGTTTGGTTGGGTTGGGTTGGATTGGGTGGATTGAAAGAAGGGAAAAAATGGAGAAGAAAGAGTAGATGGAATCAATTTTTTTTTTTTTTTTATTGAATGATATTTGAGATTCAATTTGTAGTAAATTGATTTAATTTATGGACTTCATCTGTAGAATCTCTTTCTTGATGAATTTCTCTTTGGTTTGATAATTAAGCATTGCTGGACAATTTTACCCTTCAAAAATTCAGGACTCTATCGTTACAACGTTCAAAGGTTTAGGACCCCTAGTGCTATTTACCCTATTTTAAATATGGTTATATTGAGAGGTGGACACAATACAATATGATTTTTTTCGAATATTTAAAAAGACAATTGTAACCTTTTTCCTTTTGTTTGAAGAAATGAAGGATCCCAAAAAATAAATCTAAGTGAAGTGGCTTTTTGGTCACAAGTGACAAATTAATGTTAATGTTGTAATGCATATAAAATATAATAATAATCTGATTTAAATATTGATGATAACAAGTGTTAAATATTGTTATGCATATAAAACAATACTTTTATATTTGAGTTGAGTCGGTTTGTCGATTGAACTATTGATTATCCACAATATTTGGGTGATATTGTAAAATACCAATATAAATTATATATTTATTAGTATTTATATCTGAAATTCATTGGGTATCTAAATATTTTAATCGAGTCAACAATGTGCTAAGAAGTGCAAGTCTATCTACGGCATCTCCAGTCGACATGCTACATCAAATGGGGTCATGCTAATTTTTTTCATATTAATTTGAATATATATGTTTGTGCTTAACAATCACTAATACGCATTATCATAAGGAATTAAACTGGACATTTGCAACTTAATTCCAATTACAAATGCCAGTCAAATTCAATTACTCTGGTCAAGTCAGATCATGACTCTAATTCGTCTAAACCATAAAATCTACTTCTATGCATGGAAATATTAATTTGTAGAGCGTGTTTGATAAGGCTGAAATTATTTTTTAAGTATTTATAAGAATATATTTATATTTGTTTATAAGCAGTCGATCAAACATCATTTTCATCTACACATTTCGTAGAACTTAATTTTTATCCATATATTTCGTAAGAACACTGTTTATAATTTACAAAAATATTTACCAAACATACTATTTATTGAAATTATACTTGGTAAAAAATTTTGTTGATTATAAGCACTGGGTCTTATAAAATATGTGGATAAAAATAATATTTGACCAATTTATAAGTGCTTAAAAGTACTAACAAATATACTCATGTGTGGATAATAACCAGGTAATAAATTGTAGATCCTATGAAATATGTGGATAAAAGACTATTTTTTATCAGCTTAAATTATAATTTAAATTTTGATAAACATGGGTTAAGTTTGTTCGGCTATCCAAAGAAGCATGGGTAGATGGTCGACTTAAGTCCAATGCTTAAATTAGTTGAGTGTATATTTGATGGAGTGTAAAAGTAGTGTTTTCGTAGATTTATAAAAAAGTTGGTTGAAATATGGTTGAAAAGTATATAAAAATTTTGAATCCCATGAAATATGTTGAAATCGAGTTTGAAAAAAAGAAGTTTAAATTAAATTATGCCAAACATGCTGAATAGGAAATGATTTTAGGAAGAAAAAAAATTAAGAACAATTAACCAATTTTGAGGATCGATCTAAAGTGATCGTCTAGTGAGGACGTGTCTCAACTTAAAAGGTCTTAAATGGTTGGGTCAGGACTAGGATTCCACGTAACACAATGTCATCTAATTACATTAGTATAGAAAATTAATTAATTAATAACAGAGCTTGGACCAAGTATTAACTTCTTGGGTAAATTACACCAGGGGCCATCAAACATTCATAAGTTTGAAGCTCGTGTCTCGACTTATCATTTATCGCATCTATGTCTCAAACATTTTAAAACTATAGCACATAAGTCCTCAACTAACGAAAAACATTTATTTGAACATTAAGTATCCACGTGAGTGTCACATTTTGTTAGGGATAGGCTTAACCACTAACAAATTTTACCTTATTCGAATTTCTGCATGAAAGTTGAAGTAATTATTTGAATTGTTTTAGAATAAATGAATTCTTTTTTAAAAAATATACCTTTTTTGTCTGACATTACGAAAGTCTCATGTAGTGATTTAATGTTCAAATAAATGTTTTATGTGACTTGAGAATACAGGTGTCAATTTTAAAAAGTTGATAATAATATACAGCATCCACTAAATATTTTTGTCGCAAACTCTATCAGACGTGGAAAAAAAAAAGACATTACCTAGAAATTTGTTTAGAAAGTTCTGTTGGATGGAATGACTCAACGATTTTTTTTTTTATTAATTTATTTTAGAAAAAACAAAAGTTGCTATACTTTTCAGATTTTTTATTTTATTTATTTTTATTCTAGAGATGATAAAATCTACATAAGCAATAATATTGAGTTGTTGATATAATTCATTAAAGATCAATTTTGGACTCGACTTTCTATTAATTAGACATTAATATTGTATACATTAAAAATCTTTCTATTTATATATCAAGTAGATTGTAATTCATAGAACTCATTAAGACCACGAATGTATGTTACGTTTAAATAACATAAATATTGTTACATTCATCCTTCCCTAATGCATAGAACGGTAATAGGGCACCCAAGACCCAGTAATCAGTATATAGCAATGTTTTAAAAATCGATTCGGACATTTACTCATAAAAAAAATAAAAAGTTAAAAGGTTAAATCGAAATTGACTCGGTAATTTTTAAAAAATTAAAAAATTTACAAAATAAAATCAATAAATGAAAAAAAAGTTTTTAGAATTCACAAAAATTGATCCAAAAAAAAAAATTCATTCTTTCGATTTATTTCGTAATGGGAGAGAGATGGATTTCAATGGTCATTACAATTAATTGTGAAAAGAAATAATTTTCAAAATCGGTAAAACAGGAAACGGTTCAACGGGATCCTCAAAAATGAGTAGGTCGAAGGGATTTTTGGCAGATTTTTAAATAGAGAGTTTTTCTGTATAACCGGCTCGATTTTCGATTTCACAAGTTGAACTGGCCGGACCAATTCTAATAACACTAGTATAAAGTTTAGAATTAACCTAACATAAGGACTTTAAAGTTTGTTTTAGAAAGTTTTTTAACAGATTTTGATAAAAAGTATGTACTTAAAATTAATTGTTGACTTTAACCACAACTTTTTAACAGATTTGGAATTTGGATCAAACAAGGGCATAATGTATGTTTATTGATTTGGAATTTGGATCAAACAAGGGCATAATGTATGTTTATTGTTTCGTAAAGTATTTTGTAAATTAGAAGCTCTGGAAACTACGAAATGTGTGAATAAAAAGTAGTAATTAAAAATTATAGCTAATGTTATAAACTAGAGAGAATAATATAAGAAAATATAGAGAAATTGTGTATTTCATTATAATGATAGACCCATATATATAGGGTTTCAAATATTTGTAGACTATGTAAAAAATATAAATATGTTTATCAATATTGTTTTTCATATTTATAACATTTAAAATAATATTTGACTAGCTTATAATCTTATTGTCCATTTGGTTTTGTTAAAAATCAATTTTTTTTCGCAGATTTCGATAAAAAATGATAAGATGTGCAGTTAAAATTAATTGTCAATTTTAACCACAAATTTTTAGTTCGAACCAAATAAGTGATTAGTGTATATTTGGTAAAGTTTTTTTTGTAAATTATAAGATGTGGGTTTTACAGAATGTGTAAATAAAAATTATAACTAAAATAATATTTGACCAACTTATAATCTTAGTGCCTGTTTGATTTTGCTAAAAATCAAAATTTTTAACAAAATTTAATAAAAATTGTAGATTTCATAAAATGTATAATTAAAATTAATTATATTTCAATTTTTCAATAAATTTTAATCAAAACCAACAAATCCTAAACATTTTAGTAAGCGTACTCCTAGTCCACATAGTTTCCGGCTAAGCGGGAGATGGCAAAGGCGGTACAACACCAAAGAGACACGCCACCCCCACCTATCAAATATTCAAGAACTTTAAACGGGACAATGCATTTGTCATTTCTTTTTTATTCATAAATACAAAGTGAATATTCACTCGAATTAACTATAATTCTCAAAATCCTATAAAATAATATTTTGGAATAAGAAAAATTATTTATTTATCGATAAATAAATAATTTATTAATTTACTGATAAATAAATATTTATTAACTTAGAATCCGTTTTATATTTTCACTAGCGGTATATGTATTATTTTTATTAACTAGAATACATGTATGTCGAAGAATTCATTATAGACATTTTTTTGTAGCATATCGGAAGTCTACGGAGTAGGAGCAACAAATTTTGAAAAACTTAGCGTGTTGAATGCTATCAATTTTATTAATACGAGTTGAAAAATTGATGTGAAGATAACAACCATAGGTAAAGATAAAGGCATATATAGGTATAGACATGTATAGTAGATAGGTTTCTATAATTGAGATTATCGAACGTTGGGCTACTAGAAATTATGTGGAACTCAAAAAAAGGAACCATTAAATATTCTCAGGTGGGCACGGGTGTGGTGCCAGACCTATTCAGAGACAATCAAGTCAGTGACTGATTTAGAGAGTGAATTCGTACAAAATGTAAATGTATAATATATTTATGGGTTAATTACACTCACATTTCTCATTCTTTCAGTTTTGTAACAATATCATCTTCGTTCAATTTTATTCGTAGATATCATCTCATTTCTTTCATTTATTCATACAAATGGTTCCCAAATAATTTTTTTAATTTTACCCTTGAGTTAAATACATCAAAGAGAAAATAAAATGAAAAAATTGCATTTGAAGTTCCCATTATTTTTAAAAGTGTAAATAAATCATAAACTTTTTATTTTTACAAATTAAACAAAAAACCAAAAATAGATCGTTTTCCCCAATCCCATCTTGCAAAATAGTTAACACAAATTCAAAAACAGATCTATTCCAACTACAAATTAATCAACTGTTTAGGACTCCCAATATTGTTAATTCTAGTAATGATTTATTACCCACGGTGGGGAGGAGATTATTTACCTACTATGTGTTGTGGTTTGATGTGGCACTCCCATATTATCTCATATTATAAGTGGGTAGGAGATCATTACTATACTAACTAAATCTTTAAAGCAATCGAGATGGAAAGAATAAAGTTGATCCAATTAAGGAAAGTCATACGGCAACTCGGAGCAATCAACTATGAAAGTCAAAAATTTCAAACACCCATGAGCTTTGCAGATTGCAATTCCCACTTTATACATTGAAATCAACCCAAAATCAAATACCCAAAACATAAAATATCAACAAATAAATAAGAATTTCATAGCACTAACAAGAAATCAAGTACCCTTTGCCACCCTTGAAATCAAATGCAACAACTCTACAACTTCTAACTGGAGTGAAGCTTGACTTGTGACATGGCAGGCGGAGATGCTGCTGTGGAAATGCCAGAAAAATTAGTAATGGACGGCATACCGTAAAGTGGGAGAATTGCCACAGTTACACTGGGAGAACTGATAAGTGTGATTTTACATTTATTTGGATCATCAAAATTGGACAATTATAAGTACTCTTGAGTGATTTTCTATTAATTGTGTGTTGATTTAATTGTTTTAGGTCAAAACCTGAGATCGGATGGAATTGGAAAAAAAATAAAGCAAAATAGGTGAAAAAATGATTAAATGCGTACGAATACTTGGATATGGGGACCAACTTGAAAATATTCAAAAGTTGAAGGACTTGTGTTGCAAATAAAAGAGGACTAAATTGAAATGAAAGAAGAAAATAGAGGACTAATAAGGACAAAATCTAAAGTTGAAGGACTTTGTCTGCAAATAAGAGGACGAAATGACAAAATATGAAGTGAGGACCAAATAAATTATATGTCAAACCTTGGAGGACCAAGTGTGCAAATATGGATTGAAACCAATTTTTGGCCAAATTCTTATTGTTTGACATGTGACCTAGGTTTGCAAACCGTGGTTCTATTGTGGCAATGTATTGTTAGCGTGTTTGGGCCTTTTTTTGGCTTATTTTTAAATTTAGTCAGGGTCTTTTTTGTCTTTTCAAGTACATGAGTTGTAAAGTTAGTAAAATACTATATAAAGACCTAATCTAGATCAAAATAAGGGTGGTGAATTCTTTGGAGAACACAAGAGAAGACGGTTGAAATCATAGAGAAAGAGACGAATAACAACGACGAGATTGAAGATTGGAACGTTAAGACAAAGATTTCTTGGTGCAAGATATTCAACGTCTTCTCCTCTTTTATTCAAGATCCGATTATGCATTCCGAACTTTTCATATTATTTTTCTATCGAATTATGAGTAGCTAATTATTTAATTTGAATGAACGATGTAGCCTAGTTTTAATTCTTTAATTTCGAATCTCAAGTTTTGATTTATAAATTCTTTAAGTATTTGATTTTACTTCTTTTCTTAATGCTTGGAATAACTGGCTATTATTTCATTGATTTTGTGGATTGTAATGAACTGAGAAGTAAATTATTAATCTAGACCATGTAGTAAAATCCGGCAATTGGATAAAAGGTAGAGATACACTTTTATTATTGCTGCGGTCTGAATTGAATTCTTAGGAGAATTAATGCATCTAATTAAGGACCATTCTAACTGTCTAAGTTGACTTAATTAGATCTGACTAATTTAAACTCGAGATAGATAAATTAAGTTAAATTCGTGAATTCGACCGAATACAATTTTATGAACAAATATTGAGAAGAGAAATTAGAGATGATAACTATGTGAATTTGTTTGTCCAAACTCTTAAATAACCATATTTTATTATTTCTTGAAATTTATTATTATATTATTTCCTTAAATCTATAGTTCTAATTTAAATCTCTCAAATCAATTCAATTCAAATTGTTTTAAATAAATTAACATTACGATTAATTTAACTAGTATCTAAATAAGATAGTTTTCGTGAGAACAATAATCCGAACTCAATAGGTCCACTTTATTACTTGTTTGCGATATTGTACATTTGCAATCACATTATTTTCACAACAAGAACCCCCAGTTTATGTGGTAGGTCCTTGTTAAATTGGTCAAATTTAAGTCACGGGATTGATTTTTTGGTCAATTAACGGACCTGTGGACGAAATCTGACCATACTCCAAAGGTTTTTTTGGTGAACATAATTAGATGTTTGGGACTTGATGACACATTTTTAATATTTTAAGTGAGAATCTATAAAGAAATTAAAAGTTTAGGATTTATTTATACTCTTGAAAAGATTAAGGTCCACAATACAATTTTTTCATTGTATTTTCTTTGTTCTGTTATTTTAATTTATTTAAGTCAGGGGCAAAATTGTCCAAAAAAAAAAGTAATTTGGGGACCATATGTACGAGTAAAATTAAAGAATTGAGACGATATCTACTAATAAAATTGAATATGGGTGATATTGTTATAAAACTGAAAAAATGGGGACTATAAATGTAATTAACCTTATATTTATAGATTGTGATTGAGCTTACCTTGAACCTGATTGTTTGTGGTATTTATAGGAATAGGGTTGTAATCGTCCATATGAGGTTGAATGTAATCATCTAAAATTTATAGTTAGTTGGAGATAAGATTTGATCAGGTATATTATGTTGGAACGATCTGATCGTTCATAGGCAATCGCACCCAATGACGAACGTAGAATTTTGTTTAATGGGGGCACTATGTAAATGATAAGGAAAAAAAAGTTCAACACGAATTATACATAGAAAGCAAAATCAATATAATAGATGAAATGCGGTGGGCATCCTATCAGTATTGTAGATGCAATATAGTGGGATGTTTGGGTCTTTGCAAAATCAACTTTGAACATATTGATGTGTTTTGAGATTATTGTCTAGTATTGAATCATAATATGCAATTTTCCAATATATGTTACAACTTGAGTAGTATATGAACTAATATGTAGGGTTGTAATCGTCCATATGAGGTTGAATGTAATCATCTAAAATTTATAGTTAGTTGGAGATAAGATTTGATCGGGTATATTATGTTGGAACGATCTGATCGTTCATAGGCAATCGCACCCAATGACGAACGTAGAATTTTGTTTAATGGGGGCACTATGTAAATGATAAGGAAAAAAAAGTTCAACACGAATTATACATAGAAAGCAAAATCAATATAATAGATGAAATGCGGTGGGCATCCTATCAGTATTGTAGATGCAATATAGTGGGATGTTTGGGTCTTTGCAAAATCAACTTTGAACATATTGATGTGTTTTGAGATTATTGTCTAGTATTGAATCATAATATGCAATTTTCCAATATATGTTACAACTTGAGTAGTATATGAACTAATATGTAGGGTTGTAATCGTCCATATGAGGTTGAATGTAATCATCTAAAATTTATAGTTAGTTGGAGATAAGATTTGATCGGGTATATTATGTTGGAACGATCTGATCGTTCATAGGCAATCGCACCCAATGACGAACGTAGAATTTTGTTTAATGGGGGCACTATGTAAATGATAAGGAAAAAAAAGTTCAACACGAATTATACATAGAAAGCAAAATCAATATAATAGATGAAATGCGGTGGGCATCCTATCAGTATTGTAGATGCAATATAGTGGGATGTTTGGGTCTTTGCAAAATCAACTTTCAACATATTGATGTGTTTTGAGATTATTGTCTAGTATTGAATCATAATATGCAATTTTCCAATATATGTTACAACTTGAGTAGTATATGAACTAATATGTAGAAAAAGTACAATCCATATATTGGAACAAACAACTTTAAGCAATTAGCAATTGTGGTGTAAATTTGAGAGGGACATGGAAACGGGAATAAGGAATGGGCCTTCATCGGGCCTCAGGTGGTGTGAAATTGAGAGGGGGTATGGGACTCTCCTGGGCATCACGTAAATTTGCCTATGATTGCACTCGTATCTTAAACTTGGTCAAATATGTTAAAACGTGATTTGACCATTTGATGATAGTATTGGAGATTTCTAGTTGATCCATTTATTTTGAACCCTGATGCGGGTCTTTGGATATTTTACGAGTTGGACCAAATGTGGCACCATGTTAATTGGGCCTACTTGTGGGTCTCGTTATGTATTTTGGGCCTCTTGAGCAAGTGAAGTAATTTTTTTACTACAATAGGTTACGTGAAATCATTTTTAGTTTACGCTATATAAATGTGATAGATGTCGAGTACATTTTGAATTATACTAGTGAAAATATAGTAATGAAATCACTTTATCACGAAGAGATTATTCAAGTGGTATTGAATATGCATGCTAATGATGTTCACGATCTAGATGACAATTGTGTTTTATCAATTACTTCTCAAAAAAGGTCTTTCATGCAGTTGTCATCTTAAATAATTTCTTTCTACAAATCATATATACACCAAATGTGGTGTATGCATTGCAAAAAATTAGGGATGAGGTTGAGTTCAATTTTAGTACAAAGAAAAACAAACAATTTTAGATGCATATTTTGACAAATAGATGATTGAGAAAATAGAAGTTAAATAAAATTTCCTTCATATGTATTAAGGACTTTTATGTATTTAGTTCGTTATTATATTATATTATATATTTGTTGGACCTTAAAGAATTTTAAATTAAATTATTATCTTATACATTTAGCGGGGTTATTAATTTACTGTATTTGAGAAGTTTTATTATGGGTGGCTATATTTCCATCACTTTTTAAATTTTTTTTTTTGTTCCACCACTTTATAAACTTACACTAATTAAAACACACTGATTATATTGTCACCACAATTTTTATTTATTGCACTGTATTTTATATAGGGTGGTTATATTGACACTACAATTTCTTATAAGTGCACTATATTTTAATTGCACTTAATGCCATCAATCTTTGTTCATTGTATTACTTATTTTTTTAACTTTTTTCCGTCGAATTCTTATCTTCAACTTTCATTAATTAGCACATCTCATTCTTAATGATGATTTTTGTCAAAATATTTTGTTTGCGTGCTTTGAAATGAGAAAAATTTTGTTGCACTTTTGTATTTATTGTTATTTTAGAAATATGATGGAAAAATAAATCGTCTTACACCCTCCCAACAATTTTTTAAATGGGAATTGTTTATCATATAAGATGTTCTAATTAATAAAAAGTTGATGATAGAAATTTGATTTAAAACAAAAAAAATTCGGGACATGAGTGCTACTTGAAGATGTTAATTGCAATTAAAATGTGGTACAATAAATAAAAAGTGTAGTGTGAATATAATTACCCTTTTAAATAGGGTAAATAGCACTAGGGGTCCCTAACCTTTGAACATTGTAACAATGGGATCCTCAACCTTTGTTTTCTAGCCGCCGGAGCCCCGAACCTATGAAACGTTAGCGCTTGAGGTCCTTTTTTGACAGAAACCGTCAGTTTGACCGTTAAATGGTCAAAATTTTGTTAAATTGACAATTTTATCCTTAAATTGAATGATAAAAAAAATTGCAGTTAAACCCCAACCAACAAAATAAAAAATTGCAACTAAACCCTAAACAATTATTCTTCTCCAATTTGTACCGCCACCAACCACTACCCACCGGGCCAACCACCCCACCACCATGGAATTGAACTACTCTACACAATCAACCACCATGAAAACCCATCGCCAACCACCCTCCGCCAATATTTTCTAGCTCAAACTGAAAACCCACCACCAACCACTACTCTACACAATTAGAGGCCAAACATATGGATGAGAGTTTCTAAATGGTGGTTGCCACTCTCTTTTTGCCAGTGATTTCTTTATCCTCCAAAACCAACATCCCGCTTATGCTGCAAATTTCTGTTTTCTATCGGTAACTATGTGCGTATATACGCTGGTTAAAAACACTTGATCTTTTTGTGAAGTTTCATCCTGTAACTTCTTGTTTTGCCTTTTAAAAGCGAGGCCAGTTTCGTTGTTCTTATTGCAACTGCTACATGTAGGCTGTGATGACCATTGTCTTTGAGTTGGGTCGGGCATAGGGAAATCTGGCCCGTATCTTGGCGGGGCGAACGCAAATGGCATTTGGAGAAGAGCCATCTCTTGCATATGCAACTGGGTTTCTGCAGCCATGGCGGTGTCTCACTCTCTTTGCATGTTCTATTTACAAATCTGAGATGGGGTGTTTCGTAAACGGCGATTTGCCCCTCTCTTTTGCCAATGATTTCACAGTGGCTGATTTGGTAGTGGTTGGCTGGTTCAATTCCATGGGTTTTCACGGTGGCTGATTTGGCGGTGGTTGGCTGGTTCAATTCCATGGGTTTTCACGGTGGTTGATTTGGCGGTGGTTGGCTGGTTCACGGTGGTTGATTTAGCAGTGGGTTTTCACGGTGCAGTTTGGCGGTGGTTGGCGAAGTTCAATTCCATGGCAGTGCGGTGGGTGGTGGTGGTACAAATTGGAGAAGAAGAAGTATTTGGGGTTTAGTTGCAATTTTTTATTTTATTGGTTGGGGTTTAATTATAAATTTTTTTTATCATTCAATTTAATGGTAAAATTATCCATTTAACAAAATTTTGACCATTTAACGGTCAAACTGACGGTTTCTGTCAAAAAAATACCTCAGGCGCTAACGTTTCATAGGTTCGGGACTCCGACTGCTAGTAAACAAAGGTTGAGAACCCCATCATTACAACGTTCAAAGGTTAGGAACCCCTAGTACTATTTACCCTTTTAAATATGTTTCTTACTTACTAAAAAAGTAATTATATTCACACTACACTTTTTTATTATCCACACCACGTTTTAATTGCACTAAAAGTTCTATAACTTTTGATATTTAAATACTTATGTCTCTAACTTTTTTTCATCGTATTTTTATCATTAACTTTCATTTTGTTTTCACATCATGTCTCGTATAAAGATTTTTGTCTAAATATTCTTCTAATGTGCATTGAAATGAGGGAAAAATATTTTGTCAAATTTTCCTATTTGTTATTTATTTTGAATATGTAAAAATATTAGAGGCAAAAAAAATTTTTACACCTTCCTAGTTAATTTTTTTTGACAAAAATCATCATCAAAGACTATAAGACGTGCAAATTAATAGTTTGATGATAAAAATTTGCTAAAAAAAAGTTAGACATAAATATAAAAATGACCAATAGTTAAAAATTTTCATTGCAATTAAAATGTAATGTACTTAACAAATAATATTGTAGTAATATAATCACCCTTGCTAAAATAGTCATAAGTAAAATGACATATAGATCTTTATTTGTATGAAACCCCGTGTACACCACAGATCTCTTGGCTCCAGTAATTTTCCCTTTCTTCTCTCTTTTTCTCTTTTTGTTCCTCCACTTAGGCTGTGTTTGATTCTTTTCATTTTCCATGGAAAATGAAAAATTTCCACCAATTTTCCAGATTTGGTCTGTTTGATTGGCAAAATTTTCCATGGAAAATACATTTTCTCACCTAGTTTCCAACTTTTGTTTTTCCATAGAAATTTTTTTCAAAGTTTTCCACTTTTGGCCACATTTTCCTTGGTTTCAAGAAAAATATTTTCTTTGTGAGATAGAAGAATTTATTTTCCATGGAAAATTTGTTAACCTTTTCCAACCCATTTGTTTTTCATGGAAAATATTTTTTTTCCACCCAAATTTTCCACTTGCAATCAAACACAGCCTTATTATTTCTTCCGACATTGTTAGGATCCTAATTTTGAATCCGGCACTGAAGGGGTCTTGCCGATCAAAACGAGGGTTGTATAATTCTATTAAATATTATTTATTTACAATATCAAAACGTAGATAAACGTCAGATATTCTTAATAACAAAATTAACAATTATAGCTAACTAAAATTAAACAATAAACCCAATGTTGCAATTATTTTATAAATGTCCACAACTAATTTGCAAAGAAAGTCAAATAAAATTAAATTGACATAAAATCTTCATTAAGTGTTGAACCGAATTCAAAGTATACCTCTATTTTAGTTTATTTTTAAGATAAAAAAATTTAACTGCAATTAATTTTTATAGGACAAATTTATGACAACCAATCATCATGAATATCTGCACAAATTAGACACAAACATAAATCTTATGAACAATCAAAACATTATGATCCCAGAAAACGCAGAGTCTATTGCTACAACTAATTTTCTATAAATCAAATAGAAATTCAACACAAAAAGAAAAAAGCAAAATATATATAAACTAAAAAACAAAATGCAAATGAGATATCTTAAAAGTGATAAAAGAGAAAAGGTGGAAAGAAAAAGAGTTCAAAAAATATTACGAATGAAGGCACGTCACCGTCGATTTAAAAAGGAGGTAATATATCATTAGCTAAGTGTAAAGTGTTTTGAAGAGTAAATGGAGGAACGTGAACCATTTAATTGAGAAACCAAACATCCAAAAATACTGCTCTGTGTTGTATCTAAACAAGAGGGATTTTATAACAAACAATTTAGAGAAATAGTTGTTTCGCATTAATAAATAAAAGGCAGAATATGGTAAGTAGAAATTATGCACCAACTTTTTCATTACTGTTCATTAAAAAATCTAAAATCACACAACACGCCCATGTTACAACCAATTAGTGGGATAACACTAATCATTTCATTGTTTACCAAGATGATGCTGCAATTTACAAACTTTTATCGCCCATGCACCAAACGAGGTGTTAACCTAGTGACTAAATTAGGTAACAACATGTAAATGCACTGATATTTCTTACATTTACTTTCAAGTAAACATCCAATATCAAAGGTAAAACACCTTCTCCTTAACATCTCAATGCAACAAGTTAAGCATCAGAGTGGCAGCGAATAACAGATAAAGATACTTCAACGACGAAGTTAAGATAAAAGAATCAATTTATTAGTCAAAATATGATATCAACGACAGGTGGAAATACCCGTTCAGCAGCTACAACCGTGCTCAAGTAATAACAACGCTCTTGCTCTGAAGATACAATCGCACAGACATAGACAAAAATAGTTAAAGAATCAGAGGAATAAAAAAGCTACACTTGCAGTTCATGGCACAAGGGAGAAATATAGCTTACACAGAATACATCAAAAACTATAATGATACACAGCCAATAAATAATGATACACAGTCAAAAGTTGGTTGAGTAATCTAGTGATATTCACTTCATATGGTAAATATTCATAGTAATAGTAGGCAGTTTTAACTTTTCCAGTTTTGGTTATTTATAACCCTATAAATAAGGTCTTTCACTTTCAAAAAGACAGTTATACAAATTTCCTATTCCTCTTAGTGTTTTTGACTAAAAGACTTTAATTTCCAAGAACAATGAATATGAGAGACAGCATCAAAGGAATCTTTGTTGTATTTGTACCAGGCGATCCAAATATTGGATAAGTATATGAGAAACCTTATCTGAAACTTCATTCGAATTAAACTAAACATTAGATTTTGTGGATATTCATCCATGCATAACTCACCCACGTATGATTTATTCATGCTAAGGCAATTCGCGAACTAATTAGGCCCGATAAATATTTCATCGGTCAAGCCAAAATCTTTGAGCACAAATTATTCACGAGGCTGAATTACAGAGAAAAACATCAGTGTTTCTCTATTGATAATATATGGTCTGAAGAGATCCAACAGATGCAAAATGTAAAAACAAAGTGGTGTAATTACCTAGAGTGAAACAAAATATATATTCCTACAAAATATAATAGGCCCAAAACTCATACAATATTGATGATGAATATCGTCTTATAAAAGTAATGCAGTGTAATCAACTTGAGTGAACGGCACAAAACTGTTTCTTCTTTTTTTTACTTTTTTCGAGAGAAAGGTGTAAGAATTAATGTCCAAGGTCCAATTAGTTGGGTCGGACTTAATTACTCATTGGGCCATATTAATTAATAAGATTATTTAATCGGGCCTGATTGTTGATGAGTTCTAGTTGGACTAGAACTAGGGCTAGGGTTAGCCCCGCCTATAAATACATAGGCGCAACGTATTAGGGTTAAGAGAGTTGATATTTAATTACTTGCTAGCACAAGCAAAAGACAACCCAATCAACTTCTCTCAAAATTTTCGCTTTCATCTGTTCTTGATTGTGGAAATCCAGATCTGTTCTTGCTGTGTGGATCACCATTGGAGGCTGGACATCTGGACAGCTGTGGTATTGAAGATCGCACCTCCAACTAATCAGAGAATCAGATTCCACGGTGTTCATTAAGGTAAACTCCTATCACGAATTCTCTCTAAGTGCAAGATTGATCCGGGCTTATAGGAATTGAACTTTTAATTTCCGCTGTGCATGTATACCTCAATTCTTTACAGTGGTATCAGAGCCTATCTTGTTACTTGTTAGAGTTCGTTACACTGATTTGATGAATTGAACAATAATTGTTATTGACATTAATTTGATTTGAGTTTTGACAGTAAATAAAATTGTGAATTTTTTTTAATCTGAATTTGATTTAGATTTTACTTTTTGGAATTTTAAAAAAAAAATGATGACTAGCGGCGGCAGCGTTTTGGAAACAACTGCCGCCGGCGACAAAGGATGGAAGGCGACCATCGGCAGCGCTTTGGAAGTCGGCCACCACTGGAGATGGCGACCAACGGCTAGTCCGATGCCTTAAAAAGGCAGAGGACACAGCCTCGACTTCACCGCCGTTTCACGAATTGTTCGTGCGCCGTCGGCTGATCCGCTGCCTTAAAAAGGCAGTGGACACAACCCCGAAGATCAGCGGCGCGCTGATATTCACCGCCGTTCCACTGTTCGTGCGCCGCCTTAAACAAAAAAAAAATATGATGGGCACCGCCGGTAGAAAAAGATACCTTTTCTGTGTTTTGGTGATTTGGGAACGGGGGCTTCTTGTGCAATTTTGAAAATTGCATGGGAAGCCTCCTAATTTCAAAAGAATTAAAAAGGGCTTCTTATGCTATTTTGAAATTGCATAAAAAGGCCAAATGTTTTTAAATTCAAAAGGTCTCCCTACAATTTATGAAATTGCATGTGAAGGCCATTGTTTAAAAAAAAATCAGAGAAAGGGTCTTTTGTGCAATTTGTGAAATTGCATTGAAGGACCACTGTTTTAAAAATTTTAAGGGCTGACTGTGAAATTTCAGAAACTGCACATTAAGTCCTCAAATTTTATTTTCTAAGAAAAAGAGTCTCAAATGCAATTTTAATTTTTTGGAAAATTTGTAATTATTAATTTTTAATGTTGGTCAAATATTCAAAATTAAATTAAAATTGTTTTTAAACTATATTTTGAATTTCTGACCAGATTAAACTTTAAATTATTATTTTATAAAATTGTAATTTTGACCCTATATAAATTTTATCTTCAATTAGAATATGACTTTAAATTGGTAGATAAAATAAATTTTGAAAATCCCTTTTATGAATAAAATTAATTGATTAATTGGATTAATTGATTAATTTTATTGTTGAAGAATTAATTAATTAATTAGATTAATTATTTAATTCTGTCTAGTCCGTTCCAAAATGTCTAAAAGGTTTAGACTTATACTGTCAAAGCTGCAAATTTAGAAATTAATATATTTTTAATATTAGATATTAAAATGGATGTTTAGTGGATGATTATGGACTCGACCCATGTGATTGGTTGAATGGTTAATTATTTCTGTTGCTTATTGGTGGGGCCTGCGAGCCTATTATTTAATTAAATGGGCCTGCGAGCCTATCATTTATTTAATTAGATTTTCGAGCTATTTATTTATTATGGGCCTGCGTGTCCATTGATCAGGGCCTGCGTGCCAACTAGTATAGGATACAGGTTGCAGCAAAAGATGGAGATGATTGCATTTAGCATTCGATGAACGAATGCAACGTCCCTTAGGAATTGACCAACTAATCTTCTTTTTGGCTCAAGAAGATTAGATAGATAAAGTCCATAATCATCCACGCTTATTATTATGTATGATTGATTGCATGTTGAATGTTGGTTAATATACATAAATATGATGAGACAAACTCCTCTTTATCAAAATATTAAATTCGTATTAAATGGTTAATACAACGTGCCTTCCATTGTTATAGTGAAAAACCAGAGTCTATTATCGATGTCAGTTTGTTGAGTCGCTCAAGGCTGCTCGCTCATAGATATGTTTACCACTATGAAAATTCGATGTTTCTGAACAATGGGTCGAATTTAACTAGAATTTTATTTTTTGTTGAGTCGCTCAAGGAAATAAAGTTTTAGGGGCACAATCAAGTAAAACACATAAGATGTGTACGACAATAAGTTGTCTACTTGATGATCTAGGAATCACATAGAGATGTGATTGATAAAGTATCTACCTGGATGTTTTATTAGGGCTTGTTGAGTCGCTCAAGGTTCTAATAAAACAAAAGGGATCCTAGCCCACTGGGAATCTAACCGGTTCTATTAATTAATGTTTGAGGGTCATTAATTTAATTTAAACAGTGGGAGTATAATTAATTTAATTTAAGTCCATAATTAAATTAATTTTCTATATTTAATTAATTTTCTGTCTTGTTATTTCAGTATTGAATCATGAGTAACCATATGAGTTTGAGAGGCATATTGGATGCAAACAAACTTACCGGGCCAAATTTTCTGGATTGGCACCGCAATTTGAGAATTGTTCTCAAGCATGAAAAAATTGGATATGTTGTTGAGCAACCTATGCCGGAAGCTCCTACTGAGGAGGCTACACCGGAAGAAGTGCAGGCTTATAATAAACACAGCGATAACGAAAATACTGCAACATGTGTGATGCTTGCAGCAATGTCACCTGGGTTACAAAAGCAGCACGAGGGTATGGATGCTTATACCATTATAATTCATCTCAAGGAGTTGTATGATGAACAGTCACGCACTGAACGGTATGAGACATCCAAAAAGTTATACAGATGTATGATGGCAGAAGGATCTTCAGTCAGTGCTCATGTACTGAAGATGATTGGTTATATTGAAAAAATAAACCAATTGGGTTATGCCATGGACCATGAGCTGAGTATTGACTTGGTTCTACAATCCCTGCCTGATAGCTTTTCGCAGTTCATTATGAACTTCAATATGAATAAGATTCAATGTACCCTGCCTGAGTTGCTGAACATGCTAAAGACTGTAGAGCCCAATATAAACAAAGGAAAGGGGCAAATTTTGGCTATTGATACCTCTAAGGGCACTAAGAGGAAATCAAAAAGGACATTTCAGAAAGGATCCAAGAAAGCCAAATCTGCTGAAAAACCAGTCAAAGCAAACAAGACAAAATCCAAGTCTGATGATCCGTGTTTTCACTGTGGAAACAAAGGACATTGGAAAAGGAACTGCAAGGCATACCTCGCCACCCTGAAGGGAAAGAAGTCTACTGAGGCTCCTACTTCAGGTATCCTTTTCATTGAAATTAATTTATCTACTCCTTCAGCTTCTTGGGTATTAGATACCGGATGTGGATCTCATATTTGCACAAATATGCAGGGGCTAAAGAATAGTAGATTACTGCAAAAGGGAGAAGTAGACCTACGCGTTGGGAATGGAGCAAGAGTTGCTGCCTTGGCTGTAGGAACATACTTTTTATCGTTGCCTTCGAGCCTTGTTTTAGAATTAAGAGACTGCTATTACATTCCTGCTATTACTAAGAACATCATTTCTATTTCATGTTTGGACATGGATGGGTTTTTCATTAAGATTAAGGATAAACGTTGTTCTTTATATCTTGATGATGTGTTTTATGGATGTGGGAATTTTTTTAATGGCATCTATATTCTAGACTTGGAATGTCCTATAATGAGTATAGACAACAAAAGACATAAAGGCAATAAGGTTAACAACTCATACCTTTGGCATTGCAGACTGGGTCATATAAATGAAAAACGCATCACCAAGTTACATAAAGATGGATACTTGGATTCAAATGATTATGAATCATTTGATAGATGTGAGTCATGCCTGATGGGCAAAATGACCAAGACCCCATTTACTGGAAAAGGAGTCAGGGCTGCAGACGTTTTGGGACTCGTACATACTGATGTATGTGGACCAATGTCTACGGATGCTAGAGGTGGCTTTTCTTACTTCATCACATTCACAGATGACCATTCTAGATATGGTTTCATCTATTTGATGAAATTCAAGCATGAAGCCTTTGAAAAGTTCAAAGAATTCAAGCAAGAAGTAGAAAGGCAAACCGGGAAAAATATTCTAACACTTAGATCTGATCGAGGTGGAGAATATTTGAAGGGTGAGTTTTTAAACTATCTAAAAGAGAATGGGATTCTCTCGCAGTGGACCCAGATAGAACTCATTCAAATCAGGTCTAGATTGTGAAAGGCATGATGGGTTTACGTAAGGTCTGGTCAGGAGTTTTTGGAAATCTTCGAAGCTAATACGATTCTCTGAAGAATTCTTTGAAATAGCCATTTACCGCGAATTGCAAAATTTCAAGGATGGTGAAAGTTTGAGTGCTTGAATATGAATCAAGAAGAAGATGAACAGTATTCTTTTATAAAAGAAAGAAGAGGCAGCGACGTGATGGGGGCAGAACGTGGTTATTGGTGCAATATAGTGGCGTGTCTTTTTTGGGTTTATATAAGTCGTGCCTTTTTTAGGATATAGAAATTGAAACGCCGTTAAGTTTTACATGAGATAAAGCGCCACTAAGTGAATATGGTCAATTAATAAGTGATATTAATCCAGCCATATTGGGGGATAACTGTTGGCGTGCAGAAATAAAAGCCCATTTAAGGAGCCCAAAAAGAGGCCCAGGTGAATTTATCTATGGGCCCAAGATGTCGCCCAAGTTTATTAAACGCCCTAGATTTGGGCGAGCCCAAAGAAGGTACCTAGTTGAATCTACAGGCCCAGGATGTCACCCAAGCATATATGCCCAGGATATATGTCACCCAGGCCTAGTGAACGACCAGGATATGGACGAATAAAACGATTATTCACCTTGTGAAATAACTGTTATTAAATGGTTTTTTCTTTTTTTCTCTCTTATCAAATCCTCACGTCTCACAATCCAAGAATTACAAACGGTTGAAATCATAAACCGCAGTGGTGTGCAATAAATCAGCCATTATGGAGGGAGTGGGTAGTTATTGGGCGATTAGCAGTTTTAATGCAAGATTGAAGGAAACCGTTTGGTAAAGTATAAAAGCAAGAAGATTGAACGGAAAAGGGAGATCAATCACTCTCAAAAGGTTCACTTGCATTGTATTTCGATGTATTTGTGCCCCTTGGATGCGTTTTGTTTCGTCCTTCCATTTTTCCTTGTAGTTGTAATCTTCATAAATAAAACACCATTTGTTGGACTTTGTCTCAAAAGGTTTAGCATCCCTTACACATTGTCTGAATCTTTTTAATTGTTAGCAAAGTTCATTTCTGCGCTAAACAGACATGTTTTGGATTTAAAGCATAGAGAAATTTGAAATTTTAGCATTTAGCATTGCAAATTCTTGGAACAAAAGGCAAATTTGGATAATAAAGAAATCCATTTTTGACAAGTGAAGATTTAAAATCTGAAAATTAATTTTCTTAATAATATTAAAACTTTTGAAATTATTGTTCTTTTTACGTTGAGCCAAACTTGGCTAATTAGTAATTACTTTGGTCGATATTAGTCAAAGTCGACCTGTCACTCCCAATTTTCTTGTGAGTAGATGATGAAATAATTAATACTGATACTACTTATCAATCTCAAAATAATATGCACTATTCATTTGACCAAATTTGTACAATTTTTTTGTCATCGAATAGTCATTTATACGGAAGGTCTCCAATTTTTTGTGATGGTGCATAACCTATTCTTTTTGCTAAAGCAATCTCAAACCCTTTGAATTTGTAGCAACTTAATTAGTGCCCAAATTAACGTCTTCATTTGTGTGTGCGTACCTACAGGGAAGAGGGGAATTATCACGACCGTAAAGAATTTTTACCTCCACTCACAATAAAAAATACATTATGTCTGTCGTTAAAAATTTAATTCATCATATCTCTTCTATTCATCAAATCTCCTTATCAAATCAGATTCCAAATTCATCTCATTATTTATATGCTATTATCTATTGAATTGAAATTTCGAGTCTACGGTCGGATTTTACCGCATGTAAGCGATATACTAGTTAGTCATAGAGAGAAAAAAGTTTCATTATTATAAAGGGATGATATCATTTAAAATAATGAATAACTTCGAAAACGAATATTCAAACATATAATCAAAATCTTAGTAGTATTATTTCTATTAGGACGGAGCTAGAAATTTTTGGACAGAAACTACTACTTTTGTGTGTGTGTGTGTGTGTGTGTGTGTGTGTGTGTGTGTGTGTATTGTTTACATTAGCGTGCATTAAGGAGGGAGTTAGAAAATTTTGGACCGAGACCACTACTATATACGCGTGTCAATTTTTTTGGACCGAGACCAAAGTAATTTGTCCAATCAAATTGATTTTCATAGAGCAGGACCGGACCCTCCGCCCTGGTTTACACCCATCTGCTGGAAATTGTTGCTTTCAAACCATGCTCCATTGTGAGTATTGCAGAAATGCTAGGAACAATATTCTGGCCATCCAATATGCAGACATGGAAATTATGTATCATGGTTGCTGCAACAGCTTTCATCCTAATAAAGGCCAATTCTTTGCCTGGACAAGTCCAAGGTCCTGAACTGAATGCAAGAAAATTGTTTGATGCCACATGTTTAATCCCTCCTGTATCCGATAACCATCTCTCCGGCTTGAATTCGAGGCAATCTTCCCCCCATATCTCAGCCTTTCGTCCCATCGCATATGAACATAGCATGATTTTTGTCTTTTGATCAACTTTGTGACCACTTGGAAGAACATCTTTTTGATTTGGGACCCTAAGGAGAAATGGACCTGTTGGGAATAGTCTTAGTGCTTCAGACAATGCACTATGCAGATATACTAGTTTTCCTAGCTCTTGTACATTGGAAAATATGTGTTTTTGGGATGCATTTTCTGCAAGATTTTGCCTAATTTCGTCTACAATCTTGTTTTCGACTAAAGGGTTTTTTGAAATGAGCCAAAAAAACCAAGTTAAGAGTGCACCAGATGTGTCCCTACCAGCAAAAAAGAGGGTCATGAGGTTGGCAATCAAGGCCTTGTCTACATGTTCGTTGGATCCATCGTTTCTTGCCTCGAGTAGATAAAATTTCAACACATCGAAATTCTCTCCATCTAACTCGTCATCACTTACTTCTTTACTTGATAATTCGCGTTTCATTGATATATAGTTGCTCAGTATTTGGTTAAAGATTTTGGAAGCTTCAGCTAGTTTCTTCTCCTTTCCTATCCTCAGCCACCTCTGTAACTTCCAGAGTTTTTCGGGCAAGATATGTCGATAAAATACAGCTTCACCTATATCATCCATGGCCTTCAACAGTCGATTATTGGGTAATTCAATGCGAAGAGAAGCCGGATCAAATCCAGTTGCCATAATGCAAGTTGCATCAAGCATATATCTATTGAACAAAGTTTGCAAATCTAGTACTCGATTATTTTTCGACGAAAGCTCAAGAATTGGAACAAGGCCTTTTTCCAAAGTATACTGAATTATCTTTGGAGTGGACTTGTGGTAATGATTTTCTCTGAAGAAAGCTTGAGTGAACTTCTTTTCCTCCCTCCACTCGTCGAGATCTTTATTGAAAACCGCGTCCCCGAGAAAATCGAAAACATTTCTGAATTCAGATCCTCTTTGATAGGTCGAGAATTTTGAGTTCATAATGTATTGAACATTTGATGGATCACTAGTGACTAAAGTGTCAATGTTTGTAAACCAAGAAGTTTTGAACAAAATGGTGCCCTTGTTTTCTGCTAAAACCTGTGTGATTTTGTCATATATTTTGTGACTATTGAAATACATGGTAGGCATCATTTTTACAAATGGCCAGTTCCATGGGAGGCCTTTTGATGGGAGAAAAAGAATGCAGAAAATAAGTGTAAACAATATGGTTTCAAGAAATGCCATTTTGCTCTCAATTGTGTTTACAAAATATTTCATAAAGCACGATTATTTATAGGGTACTTAAATAGTCAAAATAATACAATTTGATTTTGGAACAATTCAAGCCTAAATGAAAGTTGACTTTTTTTAGTCCACACGTTTTTCCCCCCCCCCTATTTCTTGGTTCTTTGAATTGTTACTCCACTTGAATCATATAATTCAAATTTAAAGCCCAACATGCTTGAAATCGGCTGGATGCCAGTTTTTTATTTCTTTTTTATATTTGATTAACTTGCATGCATGTGATCTAAATATTTCAAAGGGTAAATAGTACCGAAGGTTCCAAACCTTTAAACCTTATGACAATAGAGTTCTAAATCTTTAATTTCTAACACACAGGTCCCTAATCTATAAAATGTTAATGTGTGAGGTCCTTTTTTGACACAAATCATTAGTTTGACCGTTAAATGGTCAAAATTATGTTAAATAGACCATTTTACTCTTGAATGATTAAAAAGACAAAAAAAATTGCAACTAAAATAAAACTGAGAATTCATGTTCAGTAAAACAACTTTACTCTTTACCTTTGGAGCTGTTTCATGGATTGAACAAAAACCATTCCCGCTGAGTTGCTCGATAACAGCAAAAAGAAACTGGAGAATTGTGTTCAATCCATGAAACAACTCAATTCAATAAAAATCTCAAATTTGTAAGCTATTCAATATTGTACAAAGTGACAACGCGGTGGCACTGTCACTGTCACTGGATAATGGCAAAAGGAAGCGCCAAAAGGTGGAGGTGCTTGTTCCGGCAGTGTCACTGTTGCGAAAGTAATCTCTCTCTCTCTCTCTCTCTCTCTCTCTCTCTCTCTCTCTATATATATATATATATATATATATATATATATATATATATATATATATAAAACACATACACACACCCATGGCTAGATCTCTATACCCTACCCCAGCCAGAGAGGAAGCAATAGAAGGTAGAGAAGTCTTTAGTGATTTTTTGCGGTGGTGGCCGGCATTGATTTTGGAGTAGAAGAAGTTATGGGAATTGATTGTAAATTTTTTTAGTTTGTTGGGGTTTAATTGGAGAAGAAGAAGTGGGGTAGGAGGTTGGTCGCAATTTTTTATTCTATTTTTTTAAAATTATTCAATTTAATGGTAAAATTGTCTATTTAACATAATTTTGACCATTTAACGGTCAAACTGACGATTTCTGTAAATAAAAAAAAAAAAAAAAAAAGATATCAAACGCTAACGTTTCATATGTTAAGGACTTAGGACTCTTTACCCTATTTTAAAATATGGTTATATAGAGAGGTGCACCGTCGACACAATACAATATGAATTTTTTTGGGTTAATTTCATTAATGGTCACTGAAGTTACTTTCAAATTACAAAATGGTCATTGAAGTTCGAAAGTTTCAGTAGTGATCACTGAAGTTCGAAAGTTTCAGTGGTGGTCACTGAAGTTAGAAATCATTTCACTAAAGATGACTCCATTAAATTTCTAATTTAAAATAGTGATATGGCATTTATTTATTGCATAATAGTACATATAATTTATATAATATTCACTTTAATCCTTATGTTTTAATTAAGTCTTTCAAAAATTGCATCTTAAGTCCTTGATCTTTTACATCTTTACAATTTGGTCCCCAAATTTTCAATTATCTTTCAATTAAATCCTCCAAAAATTGTATCTTAGGTCCTTCAACTTTTTACATCTTTACATTTTGGTCCCCAAATTTTTAATTATCTTTCAGTTAAGTCCTCTAAAAAATTGCATCTTAGGTTCTTCAACTTTATACATCTTCAAATTTTGGTCCCCCAAATTCTTGATTTTAGTGGTCAAAATAAATGTAATTTTAGTGATCAAAATAAGTGCACTTTCAATTAAATCCTTGACTTTACAATCGAAATTTTACCTAAACGAACAAATTAATATTATAAGATCTGACCACTAAAATATCTACTTGTAGTGGTCAACTCTAAGTGATAAGTGCGAATTTTACACTTATTTTGACCACTAAATAGCAGTGTTCTAAAAAGTGAGCCTAGGCGCGAAACGTGATCTCCACGCCTCGCCTCGGCCCTATGCGCGCGCTTTTTTGATCAACTCTTTTTTTAACTAAAAAGCTTGCGCCTAGGCTTGCATATGCACGTCTAGGTGCGCTTAATTACGCCTAGGCGCGCCTAGTCTCGCTTAAGCGCTCGCTTTTTAGTTAAAAATTTTATTTTTATTTTTTAAAAATAAAATATTTAAAATGATATTAAAAATAAGAAAACGCTTTTTCATGCTTCGCTCTCGCCTCATCCTCACCTAAGCTTCGCCAAGGCTCAAAAAACTTGAAGCTTGGCCTCCACGCCTAGCCACGCTTTACGCTTTTTAGAACCTTGCTAAATAGTTTATTATTTAATTATATTATTTTGTTCGCTTAGGTGAAAATTCGAGTGTAAATTCAAAAATTTAATTGAAAGTACACTTATTTTGACAATTAAAATTGTACTTATTTTGGCCACTAAAATCAAAGATTTGGAGACCAAAGTTTGAATATGTATAAAGTTGAATGACCTAATATGCAATTTTTAGAGGACGTAATTGAAAGATAATTAAAATTTGAGGACCAAAGTGTAAAGATGTAAAAAGTTGAAGGACCTAAGATGTAATTTTTGAATGACTTAATTGAAAGATAATTGAAAATTTGAGGACCAAATTGTAAAAATGTAAAAGATTAAGGACCTCAGATGCAATTTTTGAAGGACTTAATTAAAACATAGGGATTAAAGTAAATATTATATAAAGTATATGGATTATTATGCAATAAGCAAATGCCACATAATCTGTCACATCACTATTTTAAATTAAAAATTTAATAGAGTGACCATTAGTGAAATGATTTCTAACTTCAGTGACCACTATTGAAACTTGTGAACTTCAGTGACTATTTTGTAATTTGAACGTAACTTCAGTGACCGTTGGTGAAATTGACCCGAATTTTTTTCGAATAGCCAAGACATTGAAAAATATACAAAAAGACATTTTTATCCTTTTTACTTATGTTCGAAGAAATGAAGGGTCCCAAAAAATCAATATTCATTTTTTCATACACCTAAATCATATTAAGTGGAAATTTGATGGACGAATGTTTATATTTTCATTGCAAATAAATATACTTGCCCGTAATTGTTGAAACTTAGAAGAACCTTTATATTTGAACAACTTGGATGATCCATAAGTATCCAAATAATTTAAAAAGCCAATATGCTAACGGGATACATGTAACAAGTTATATATGCAAGCCTTTCTATGGCAAGTGTTTGATGTTTATATGTTATAGAACGAGTTAATTTTATGATTTATTTTGTCACTAAAAATGATGAACGATCTACAATTAATTCAGTCAAAATTTAAAAAATTCGGTGGGTTTTTATAAAACCCATTTATCCAAACCTAGAAAACCCGACAAGTCATTGCTGATTAAAATTTTTGACATTTGAATGTGTTTTTTGTTAATGAAGTTATTAGTAACAGTCTTGTTTAAATTATTTTTTAGAGTTGAGATTATTAAATAAATTTCAAATACATTGTTTGCTATAAGTGAATGGGCTTTTTGGTCACAAGTGACAAATTAATGTTAATGCAGTAATACATATAAAATATAATAATGATATGTTCTAAATATTGATGATAACAGTGTAAAATGTTGTTATTCATATAAAACAATACTTTTATATTTGAGTTGAGTTGGCTTGTCGATTCAACTATCAAGTTAGTAGTTGAACCATTGATTATTCACCATTTTGTCCTTATCAATATCTGGATCATATTTTAAAATACCGATATAAATTATATATTTATAATTATTTATTTCTGAAATTCATTGGTATCTAAATATTTTAGTCGAGTCAACAATGTGCTAAGAAGTGCAAGTCTATCTACGGCATCTCCAGTTGACCTGCTACATCAAATGGGGTCATACTAATTTTTTTCTAATTAATTATAATATATATGTTTGTGCTTAACAATCACTAATACGCATTATAAGAAGGAATTAAATTGGACAGTTACAACTTAATTCCAATTACAAAAGACCAGTCCAATACATTGGTCAAGTCAGATCATGATCTCTAATTCGTATAAATTAACCATAAAATCTACTTCTATGCATGGGAAATACTAATTTGTAAGAGCATTTGTGGTTGTGCTAAAATTATTTTTTAAGTGCTTATAAGAGTATATTTATATTTATTTATAAGTAGTCGGTTAAACATCATTTTCATCTACACATTTTGTGGGAACACTGCTTATAATCTATGAAACATGTGAATAAAAATTATGTTTGACTAGTGATAAGTGTGGTTTTACACTTATCTGGACTATGAAAAATGGACGATTGTAAGTACTCTTAAGTGATTTTTTACTTAATTGTGTGTTGATTTAATTGTTTGGGTCAAAACTCGAGATCGAATGGAATTGAAGAAAAACAAAACAAAATGTGCAAAAAATAACTGAAGGCGTACAAAGACTTGAAAAGGTCCATCCTGCAAATA
Source organism: Forsythia viridissima (assembly GCA_030279155.1). Lineage (NCBI taxonomy): Eukaryota > Viridiplantae > Streptophyta > Magnoliopsida > Lamiales > Oleaceae > Forsythia > Forsythia viridissima. Next base: position 33,547,638 of record CM059038.1, on the reverse strand, counting down.
TTCAAAAGTCGAAAGACTTAGGTTGCAAATGAAAGAGGACTAAATTGAAATAAAAGAAGAAATTAAAGGACTAAAGTGTAGAACAATGAAAGTAGAAGGACCAAACTGTATATATGTCAAACCTTGGAGGACCAAGTGTGCAAATATGAATTGAAATTGAAATTGGCAAATTGTTTTCTATTTGCTGCGGGTGACCGCAGTTCGACCGCGGCAATGCGCTGTTTGCGCGTTTGAACTCTTTTTGGCTTATTTTCAACTCTAATTAGGGTCATTTTCGTCTTTTCACATACATGGGTTTCAAAATTAGTAAAACACTATATAAGAGCATCTCCAATAGACTCTCTATTTATAAAGAGTATCTTTGGCATTTTAGAGAGCATCTATAAATTTAGAGAGTAAAATTTTTTAATTGCTCCAACAATCTATTTATCTTTAATATTTTATTTTACTTCTTCCAATAAGTATTTATTATTTTTTCATTTATTTTCTTTTAACATGCCTCTCTCCTAATTATTATATGATTTTACTCCATTTATTTTATTTTATTTTGTACACACTATTTAATTCAATCATTATATGGAGTATTGAAAATTGAAATTTTTTGAATGCATTTAATTATAGACCATTCTCTATTTTAAAAAGTTAAAATAGAGAATCCGTTGAAGCATACTTTTAAAGTTTGAGTCTTTAAAATAGAGAGAATTTTATGTTTAAAAAGTCTATTGAATATGCTCTAAACACATAACCTAAGTCAAAAGAAGGGAAATTAAATTTTGGAAAAAAAAATAGCGAAGAACACGAAGAACGACCAAGATATTCAAATTCTTTTCATCTTTTATTCAAGAATCGGGTTATATATTCAAATCTCTTGATCTTTTCTTTCTCTAGAATTATAAGTAGCTAAATATAAAGTTTGGATGAACGATGTAACCTAATTTAATTCTTTATTTTCGATTCTCAAGTTTTGCTTATCAATTAATTATATTTTAATTTTACTTCTTCTCTTAATGCTTGAAATAATTAGCTATTATTTGTCATTGATTTGTGAATTGTAACGAATCGAGAGGTAAGTTATTAATTTAGACCACGTAGTAAAATCTGATAATTGGATAAAAGGTAGAGGTATGCTTTTATAATTGTCACGATCTTAAATTGAATTCTTAGGAGATTTATTACATTTAATTAAGAATCATTCTGACTTCATAAGTTGACTTAATTAGATATGACTAATTGAACTCGAGAGAGGTAAAATAGGTTAAATTCGTGAATTCGACCGAATACAACATTAGGAATAAATCTTGAAATGAGAAATAGAGATGACAACTATGGTTAACTCGTGAATCCAAATTCTTCAACCATCACTCTTGAATAAATTTTTGATATTTGCTTTCACATAACTTATTACATTGTTTTCTAAAATTCATATTTATAATTTAATCATTCAAATCAAGTTATTTCAAATTATTTTCAATATATTAGGATTAAGATTAATTTAACTAGTATATAAATAAGATAATTTTCGTAAAAATTATAATTCAGACTCAATATGTCCACTTTATTATTTGTTTGCAATAATGTACACTTGCAATTACATTATTTTTACAACAATCAGCTTATAAGTGCTTATAAGTACTAACAAATATGCTCTGAATGTATGGATAATAAGCGGGTAATAAATTGTAAATCCTATAAAATGTGTGGATAAAAGACTATTTTGATCAGCTTAAATTATAATTTAAATTTTGACAAGCATGGGTTAAGTTTGTTCGGCCATCCAAAGAAGCATGGGTAGATGGTCGACTAAAGTCCGATATTTAAATTAGTTGAGTATATGTTTGATGGAGTTTAAAAATAATTTTAGTATATTTTTTTAAAAGAATTGTGAAAATATAGTTGAAAAGTTGATAAAAATTGTGAGTCCCATAAAATATATAGTTAAAATTGAGTTTGAATAAAAAAAGTTTAATTAAAATATGCCAAACATACTAATATGAATGATTTAAGTAAAAAATTAAGAATAATTAACCAATTTTGAGGATCAATTTAAATTGTAAAAACATTGATTTGAACATTAAGTGTCTACGTGAGTGTCACATGTTGTTAGGGATAGGTTTAACCACTAACAAATTTTACCTTATTCGAATTTCTGCATGAAAAGTGAAGTAACTATTTGAATTGTTTTAGAATAAATGAATTCTTTTTTAACAATTTTATCTTTTTAGTCTGACACTATGTGAGTTTCACATGGTGATTTAACGTTCAAATAAATATTTTTTGTGACTTGGGAATACAGGTGTCAATTTTAAAAAGTTAGAATCACGAGTGCAACATACAAAAAGTTGAAGACTCCCAGTGAAATTTACACTAACTTCTTTGGTCAATACTCAATAGATGACAATAATAAATGCTGCATCCACTAAAAGATTTTTGCCGCAAGCTGACATAGTCTATGTCAAGTTGACATGACACAAAAAAAAAAAAAATATTAGTTTAAAAATATGTCTAGATTCAAAAGTTCTGTTGGATGAAGTGACTCAACAATTTTTCTATTTTTTATTAATTTATTTTAGAAAAAACAAAAGTTGTTATACTTTTCAAATTTTCTCTTTTTTATTCTTTATTTTATTTATTTTTATTCTAGAATTGATAAAATTTACTAGGCAACATTATTGAATTGTAGATATAATTCATTAAAGATCAATTTTAAATTTGATTGTTTATTAATTAGACATTAATATTGCATATATTGAAAGTTTTTTTATTTATATGTCAAGTAGATTGTAACTCACTAGAGATGCTCTATAATTTACGTTTGACATAATCATGCTGTTATATTTAGGACCAGGAATGTATGTTTAAATAACATGAATATTGTTGCATTCATCCTTCCCTAATGCATAGGACGGTAATAGGGCACCCATGATTCAGTATTCAGTATAAAACAATGTTTTAAAAATCGATTCAGATATTTATCAGTAAAAGAAAAAAAGCAAAGGGTTAAAGGATTGAATTAGAGTTGACTCGATAATTTTTAAAAATTAAAAAATTTACAAAAAAATCAATAAATGAAAAGAAAATTAGAAATCACAAAAATTGATTAAAAACAAAAAAAAAATTATTTTTCATTCTTTCTATTTATTTCGTGTAGGGAGATAGATGGATTTCAATAGTCATTACAATTAATTGGGGAAAGAAATAATTTTCAAAATTGGTGAAACCGAGAACGGTTGAACAGGTTCCTCAAAACATGGTGGGTTGAAAGGTTTTTGAGTAGATTTTTAAATTAAGAGTTTTTCTGTATAATCAACTCGATTTTGGCATTGTTTCTCGATTTCACAGGTTGAACCCGTCGGGCCATTTCTAATAACACTGGTATAAAGTTTAGACTTAACCTAACATAAGGACTTTAAAGTTTGTTTGAGAAAGTTTTTTAACAGATTTTGATAAAAAGTATGTAGTTAAAATTCATTGTTGACTTTAACCACAACTTTTTAGCATATTTGTAATTTGGATCAAACAAGGGCTTAATCTATGTTTCGTAAAGCTTTTTGTAAATCAGAAGCTCTGGGTTCTACGAAATGTAAGAATAAAAAGTAGTAATTAAAAATGGCTTTTTTCCACAAATAGTCCTTATCGTTTGTCCTTAATGTGGATTGATGACATATCTATTTTTGGCAATAACATCCATATTTCAACATTTCTTGGCGCAAATAGTCTTTTTTGTTATTGCCGTTCAATTCTTCCGTTAAAAGATAGCGTGCAATGCAAATTTTCAACAATTTTGGGCATAAAAATGAAAGAGAATTTGCAGCAAATGTCCAAAATCTTTCAAAAATGCGTCGAAAGTTCCTAAACTTTTAAATAAATGTATGCCCAAAAGACCTGTTGAAGAATTTCGTCCAAATTTTCGTTTGTTGACCAAAAGTCAATGGTCCGACCTTAATTTGACTGACTTTAGAGCATGATTGGATTTTCTTTCCATATTTATTTTCAACTACATATTGTATGTGACTCACAAATTTTATCGATTTATTATTGCTACATATTATTTTTCATGACTACTCACTTAACAATATCAACATATTCCGTCGATGGCATACAGACATGGGGGTGATGCTCTTATCTCTCATTTGTCCATTGTAGATTATATGATTATTTTTGCCAATGGTCAAAAGTCTATCAGAGGAGTATTACAGTGTATTGAGTACTATACGAGAGCTTCTAGACATTTGGTGAACAGAGATAAGAGTGGGATTATCTTACCTAGAAGATTTTCTACTAGTCAGATACACATACTGAAGAATCTGACAGGGTTTCGTCATCAGTAGCATCTTTTTACTTATCTTGGTGATCCTTTATTTAAAGGAGCCAGGAAAATTTTCTTGTATGATGACTTAGTCCAGAAAGTCCGGAGTATGATTTTTGGCTGAGCCTCAAGGCTTTTATAATTCGGGAGATGGATTATTTTAATTCGATCGGTGTTATCCTCTATTCATTTCTATTTCCTTCACATTATGAAGTCTCCCAATGCTATCTTGAAGAAGTTAGATAGCATATTTACTAGGTTCTTGGGACTCCAGAGACGATGCACCCATATTACATTGAATGAGATGGAAGGACTTTTGCATTCATATTGTGTAGGGTGGACTGGGCTTTAGGAGACTGCAATATCTTGTTGATACATTCTCCCTAAAGCTCTAGTGTCATTATGGACACAATTTTTACTGAGTAAGTATTGTAAAGGTACCCATCCATTGCTGACTACTATTCCTTACTATATTTTAGCTGTGTGGAAGAAGTTGAAGCATATAGGCCCACAAGCGAAAACATGCATTGTTTGGAAGTTAGGGCATGGGCAGATATTCTTTTGGCGTTACTATTGGATGGACGATTCTACATTAGCTGATCAGCACCCACACTTGACACATTCTTTTATCCAGGTTAGAGAATTTTTTTGATGATACTGGATGGAACATTTGCAGATTTTTTCAGCTTGTACCATATATTATTGTTGAGCAGATAGGTAAACATCTTTATCACTGGCGAGGTGCATGATCAAATCATGTGGAAGGATACTTCGGATGGTAGATTTTCTACTAAGTGTGCATGGCAGCTAGTTCGCATGGGGTATACTATTCAGGTTGTATACAGCATGATTTGGAGTTATATTATCCCAACAACTGTCTCATTTTTCTCCTAGAGACTATGGCAAGGTCTTATCCTAGTTGATGTTGTGATTCAGTTGTGTATTATGAATCATATGGCTTCTCGTTGTTAGTGTTGCTCGTCTATTGAGACTATTGAGAATTTATTTATTGACAGTTATATTTCTTATTAGGTTCGACATTATTTTTCTGACATTTTTCATGTAACCCTTCGACCGATGGAGTGTTTTCAGTATCGCTTCCAATCTTGGCGTTTTTTGGGTCAGTTTGTCAGACAATGTCATATTCGCACAATCATTTCTCTTTTGATTCTCTGGTTTATTTGGACTACGAGAAATGATGTGAAGTACCATAATATCTCTATGGAACCAAGACGGATCGTTTGGAGAGTATACCATACTATCTCCCTACTACATACAGGCCGTTTATTTCATGTTATTCATTGGCGATGGGATATGGATATTGCTCATCTTTTTGCTATTTCTCTTACTACTCCATCTCTTCATCTCCCTGTTTTGGTATATTGGCGTACTCTACTAGTGGGATCTTACAAGGTCAACACTGATGGATGCGTCAAAGATGAATTTGCGAGTGGAGGGAGATTATTAGGGATTCATCAAGTCAGTGTGTTCTCGCCTTCTTCTCTTTATATGGCGAGTGCCCCATTCTGGAGGCCGAGCTCAAGGCTATCCTTGACGGTATCATTCTTGCTCGGATGACTGTACTCTTAGATTTATAGATTGAGGCCGACTCTACTTTGGCCATTCACTGCATTACCAGATGTGGAGGACCTTGGTCTATTCAGGTCATTATTCGCCACATCAGACATCTCCTTGCATTCAACCATGATACTATTTCTCATTTATCAAGAGGCTAACCAGGTGGCTGTCTTATTTGCTTCAAAGGGTTTGAATCATCGTTGCTATTTCGAGTACAGCGCTCAGGACTTACCACAGTGCTACCGCATCTTAGTTTAGATTGATGACATGGTTTCCTACAGTTAGGGGTCTATAGAATTTTCAAACCTTATTGCTTTATTATTTATTCATTTATTTGTTTGCTTTAGCACTTCTGATTGACAGTTAGGTTTTATGCCCCCCTTCCCCCCTCCCATGTAATTTTTATGAGTTATTTATATAAGGTTGGGGTATCAGAACTCCCTCATCCTTTTCTGATGGAGGCCTAACAACCACACTAGAGATGTGATGGTGTATTGAATAAAAAAAAATTGATCAAATTTTCAACCATACATTTCACCAATTTTTTTCTTCAAAATCTAGTAAAAATTTACTTTTACTTTTAAACTCTATCAACCATGCACTTAATAAAAAAAACTAGTCTTTTTATATTTTCTTACTTCAAAATAATTCAAATATAAAAAGCAAAAATAAAAAATAAAGAAATAAAAGAAATAAAAAAAAATTGTCATCATTTAAAGAAATAAAGAAACCAGCTTACACACTTGGTTTTAATCAAAACCAAACAAATCCTTAAAAAACATTTTACCAAGAGTACTCCTAGTCTACATAGTTTCCAGCTAAGTTGGAGATGGCAAAGGCAGTACAACACCAAAGAGACACGCCACCCCACCTATCAAATATTCAAGAACTTTAAACGGGACAAATTACAACTATCTTAATGCATTTGTCATTTCTTTTTTATTCATAAGAGAAATGATATGGACTCCTAATATGTTTCCCGATTGGCTGCGTGTCAATCACGCAGCCAGTCAACCAAAAAGAATTATGGCCACCCCACCCCACCCCACCCCACCCACGCGCAAAAAAAGCTCACCCCCTCTATAAAATATCAGCCTCTCCCTCCCTGCACCGCAAAAAAGCCCACCCCCACCCCCCCCAACCCAATTTTCTTCAATGGGGATAGGGTCAATGTTTTCAGGAATGTTTTCTTCTAACTTTGCAACAAGAATAATCTCTTGATTATTTATTGCAATCTTTTTGAAGATAGAAGCAATGTTTTCAAGTTCTTTGTCATCAAAATCTAATAGAACATCAAGATGTCCTAATTCTTCAGAAAATTCGTAAATGTCTTCTAGAGTTTTTCTAACATTTGTCAACGCATAATGTATAAACTGCGGAATGATCGAAAATTTAACAATTAATGAAAATAGATACATTAGATCCATTTGGATCATCCATTGTAATTAAATAAGCTAAGAGAGTTTTTTTCTCTTAAGCCTTAAAATAAAACTTCATGTTTTAATTTCTCTACTATTTATATTAATACCTTGTACGGATCTCTAAGTTCCAGCCAGTACACCATCAGGCAAATGGTCCGCACTGCAAAAAAGCTCCACCCCCTTCCCTTCCCTCCCTCATTTAATTTACACCCCACCTCAAACAATCCATTTCCTTTCTTCCTTTCCCCACTTATTTATATACTACTGAACGTAACAATTTTTTTCATCAGAATACACATTTTTTCCTCCTCATCAGAATACATATTTTTCTTGAAATTTGGCCAACATCAAACGTTTCTAATCACTTTTGTTCTCTAAATTTATTTTTACCAAATTTGTCTCTCACTTATTGTTTTTCATATTTTTCAAAGGTTAGTAATAAATTATTAATTTGTTTTTTATTTTCATTTATTTGTACAGATTTATTTTTTGTAATTTGCGAGTTAGTTGTAACATTGTTAACAATTTTTTATGTTTTTTTTTTTCACATATAATTGATGTATTTTATTTCGGTAAATTTTTGTATGGATGGAATTTGAGAGTGATGGTAATGTATATGCTCCTCAAGTGACTATCAGTGTCATTCCCCACCTTGATTAAGAATTCGAATCATCCGATGAGGCATACAATTTTTACAATCAATGTGCACGTGAAACGGGATTTAGTACGCAAATAGAAAAGAGTAAGAAGAAAAAATAGACCAATGAGTATTTTCTTACTTATTGTTTTATTAGTGTTTGGTCCATTTGTTTTATAATGGGTAATAATTTGATTGTTAGTTTGGACAATACATATCAACCACAATACTCACAGGATCCGTCAGACCAACAGTATCATGCACTGGACCCACAGTACGCGTATTATATGCAAGACTCACAGTACGCATATCATGCGCCGAACCTACAGTACTCATATCATGCGTCGGATCCACAGTAAGCATATCATGCTCCGGATCCACAATATTCGATCACAGGCAGTAACAATGCATCATATTCTCTAGACCCAAGAGAGCATGATGCACGCTTTAACCCTCGTCACTAATTTATTATTTCTAATGTAATATTACTTTCTTCTTTATATGTGTAAATTATCAATTGGAGAAAATTTATTATACACGCTTTATTTATTTTTATTTTTTAAGTAAAATTTAATTTGTTACTCAAAATATAAACTAATTAATTAGTCTCATTTTAATCTTAATAATGAAATTAACGTTAACTATATTATTTATTATATGATATAAATAATATTTAACTCAATAAATACTATTATATATTATATTTTTTAAAAACAAATACAATGCATATAATAATAATAAAATTATTTTCAATTTACTAAATTTAATTATATTAATAATGTGTATGTAAATTTGATGGTAAATAAATAGGTGGGGGATTGAAGAAAGTGGGGTGGGGTTAAAGAATGGGTGTGATTAAATAAATTGGAGTGGGGTGGGGGTTTGTTTTGTTAGGGGGTGTTGGTGGTTTGCAGAGGAGATGGGAAAAGGCGCATTTTTCATTGAATCGGGAAAATGATTTGGTCCCCGAATCAAGGTTCACATCTTTTCTCTTATTCATAAATACAAAGTGAATATTCACTCGAATTAACTATAATTCTCAAAATTCTATAAATATTTTGGAATAAGAAAAATTATTTATTTATCGATAAATAAATATTTATTAACTTAGAATCCGTTTTATATTTTCACTACTGGTACACTTATTATTTTTATTAACTAGAATACATGTATGTCAAAGAATTCATTATAGACGTTTTTTTCTAGCATATCGAAAGTCTACGGAGTAGCAACAAATTTTGGAAAACTTAAACGTGTTGAATGCTATCAATTTTATTAATACGAGTTGAAAAATTGATGTGAAGATAACAACCATAAATGGGTAAAGATAAATGCATACATAGGTAGATGGTAGGTTTCTATAATTGAGATTATCGAACATTGGACTACTAGCAATTATGTGGAACTCAAAAAAAGGAACCATTAAATATCACCATGTGGGCATCGGTGTGCTGCCGGACCTATACGGAGACAATCAAGTCAGTGACTGATTTAGAGATTGAATTCGTACGAAATATAAATGTATAATATATTTATGGGTTAATTATACTTACAGTCCTCATTCTTTCAGTTCCCATTTTTTCATTTTTATAATAATATCATCCTTATTCAATTTTATTCACTGATATCATCCAATTTCTTTCATTTATTCATACAAATGGTCCTCAAGTAATTTTTTTGACAACTTTACCCTTGAGTTAAATACATTAAAGAGAAAATAAAATGAAAAAATTGTATTTGAAGTCCCCATTATTTTTAAAAGTGCAAATAAATCATAAATTTTTTATTTTTACAAATTAAATAAAAAAAACCAAAAATATATCGTCTCCCCCAGTCTCATCTTGCCAAATAGTTAAACAAATTCAAAAACATATCTATTCCAGCTACAAATTAGTTAACTGTTTTGGACTCCCAATATTGTTAAGTCTACTAACCAAAACTTTAAAGCAATCAAGAAGGAAAGAATAAAGCTGATCCAATTAAGAAAATCATACGGCAACTCGAAGCAATCAACTATGAAAGTCAAAAATTTCAAATACCCATGAGCTTTGTAGATTGCAATTTCCACTTCATACATTGAAATCAACCCAAAATCAAATACCCAAAACATAAAATATCAAAAAAAAAAAAAAATAAAGAATTGCATATCACTAACAAAAAAATCAAGTACCATTTGCCATCCTTGAAATCAAATGCAACAGCTTTGCAACTTCTAACTGGAGTGAAGCTCGTCATGTGGTTGTGTGTCATGACATGCAGCTATACTTAACCTCCTGACAGCACATGCAGCCGCAGTTACTCAAATTCGGCTGCACTTTGTAAATATTAGCTTCATTTGTTATTTTCGTTAGTTTGTAATAATTTATTTTTCGTTATTATTCTTCATCTTTTTAATATCTACTCTTGTAACTTAGGTTTTTGTTACTTAAGCTATTATAGGGGGTAGTTGGTATTCAAAGTCTTATCAAACTCACTGTTGTTCACCCCTACACCAGCTATTATAATTTTCTACTTTCGTTAATCATTCAACAAGCTATATTAATTACATTCAAATCTTCTGTTGCAAAACTTTCTTTAAACTATCTTCATTACTAAATCGATCGAGAACATGCAGAAGATAGTCTAACAGAGTAGACTACTGTCGTATGGTGCCCCTTTCTGTGTTAGAAAGAAATGCGCCCTGTGATATTTGGTATCAGAGTTGCGGCTCACGACCCTCGAGAAGAAATTGATGGATCTAAATGCATCACACACCATTGAGGTGGTGTATCACAAAAAGAGTACTAAACAGCTCTTGGATGCACTCAATGGAAAAAGTACTAGGTTATGTGACGATGTCGAGACCTTTGAGGAAAAGGTCAAGACAACAGAAGCAGACATCCGCGAATTGAACATCCAGCTGGATGAGAGCCGAATGATGTGCGCGGCAATGACTGATGTTGTTGCAATCCTTCCTGATCTGCAGGAAGAAATAGAAGCCATGAGACTTCAGTTGTGAATACTTCATCGTGTAGTTGGCAATGGGTAGCTATCAGGGTAACCACCAGGATAGCCACTGGAACAAAGGAAAGGCACCAGAGAGCAAATCAAGTACTACTCTTATAAATGATGGGTGCTTCTTATGTGATGGGCCTCACCGAGTGAAGAATTGTCCACAGAAACAGTTTGTGAATGCATTGAGCCAACTAACAAATGGAGCATTGGGTTCGAAGCAACACATCCCGCGGGCTAACAATCATTACGAGGCCTATTCTGAGGAGGATGAGGATGTCATTGATGCATTCTCTCACTGATGCAGCATAATATCGCACCAGGTGATTGAAAATGGTGATGTATCCCAGAAAAATATGGAAAAAGAAGTGTCAAAACCTCATGTTTGTAAGGCTAAAGGCTTCATGTACATTGATGTGAAGATCAATGGGAAACCAATCAAGGTCATGGTAGATACTGGTGCTACTCACAACTACTTTGCAAGTCTCGAAGTAGAGCACATCGGGCTTGTGCTGGAGAAAGGTAGTGGGAAGGTCAAGGCAATAAACTCAGTTTCTCAACCGATTGCTGGAGTATCCAAGTCCGTGCTCATTAAAGTTGTTCTTTTTGAAGAGATGACTAATTTGTCTACAGTCCAGATGAATGACTTCAAGCTGATTTTAGGATTGGAGTTTCTTCGAGATACGAAGATAGTAGTTTTGCCATTTTTTGATTCTTTGATGATGATGGGGTGCAAGCCCTGTGTCATCCCCACTCTAGTTGAGAAAATTGGTGGAAAGAGCAACTCAGCCATGTAGTTCAATAAGGGCTTTAAGCGGAATGAACTCTCGTTTTTGTGTACTCATCAATTGGAAGAGATTGAGGAAGCAACTGGTCCTATCTAACATGTTAGAAGACTTCTACAGAAATTTGAAGATGTCATGTCGGAAGAATTGCCAAGGAGATTGCCGCCAATGAGGGCTATTGATCATGAAATTGAGCTTATATCGGGTGCCAAACCTCTTGCTAGGGCGCCCTACCGCATGGCTCAACATGAGCTAGCTTAGGGAAAAAATGGCTGAAATACTGGACAGTGAGATTATCGTACCTGCGAAATCGCCATATGGAGCTCAAGTGCTATTTTAGAAAAAGTTTGGTGGTTCTCTTCAGATGTGTTGTGACTATTATGCATTGAACAAAATCACAGTGAAAAACAGTTATTCGATTCCGCTAGTGGCAGATTGCTTCAACCGTTTGAGCAGTATGAAGTACTATACAAAAATTGATCAAAGGTCTGGATACTGGCAAGTTCGGATGAAAGAAGAAGATGAAGCAAAGACTACAGTGGAAACTAGATATGGAGCATTCGATTTCAAAGTTATGCCTTTCGGCTTGACAAATGCTCTAGCACTGTTCTACACGATGATGAATTGACCTAAAACAATAAATCAACACATAATCAAGTAGAAAATCACTTAAGAATACTTCTAATCGTCTACTTTTGATGGTCCAGATAAGTGTGAAATCACACTTATCAGTACTTCACGGGTTTCTGGATGATTTCATGATGGTGTACTTGGACGACATCGTAATTTACAGCGAGACTGGATGAGCATGTTCAGCATGTGAGAAAAGTTCTTATTCGGCTACGGGAGAATGAACTTTATGCAAAACTATCGTAATCTTCATTCGCCCAGACCTTGATTAGCTTTTTGGGTCACATTATTGAACAAGGAAAAGTCCGCATGGATGCTAAAAAGGTTAAGACAATCAAAGATTGGCAATCGCCAAGGCACGTACATGATGTACGCTCATTCTTCGGGTTGGCCAACTACTATCGAAGATTTGTGAAAGGATATTCAGAAATCACACTGCCACTAACTGAATTAACAAAGAAAGAGAAAGCTTGAGAGTGGTCGACACAATGCCAAGCTGCTTTTGAGAAACTGAAGGAGTCTATGTGGACAGATCTAGTTTTGGCCTTACCAGATATGGATAAAGCTTTTTAAGTGCAGACTGATGTATCTGATTTTACACTTGGAGGAGTCCTAATGTAAGAAGGGCATCCGATGACATATGAGAGTCAAAAGCTGAATAATGCAGAGCGCTGTTACTCAGCGCATGAAAAAGAGTTGTTGGTAGTAGTCCATTGCCTCAGAGTATGATGTCACTATCTACTTAGGTCTCTTTTTATTGTGAAGACAGACAATACTGCTGTGAGTCACTTTATGTTACAATTGAAACTTTCGAACAGGCAGGCTCATTGGCAGGAACTTCTTTCAGAGTTCAACTTTGTATTAGAGTACCGTGTTGGATCAAGCAATCATGTAGTAGATGCATTCAGTCGGCAGGTTAACTTAGTTGCTATCTGCTCAATGGCCGTTCTTTCAGGAAGCAGTGTTACGACAACCACAAAGGACTGAATACGAGCACTTCTGGAGAAGTACCTGCAACACAGTATTTGGTCGCCCTCATCAAACAGGAAAAACTCGACAATTCTGGATGGATGATGGTCTATTGAAGACAAAAGAAAACTGTCTCTATGTTCCAAAAGGTGGAGATCTGAGAAAATTCTTAATCACGGAATGCCACGACATGCTTTGTGCCAGACATCAAGGAGATGAACACACTTATGCACTGTTGCAGCGTGCATACTATTTGCCACAAATGAGGGATGACATTACGACCTATGTAAAAACTTGTTTAGTTTGTCAACAGGATAAGCCGAATCATCAGAAAAAAAGGGCTTACTAGAGCCCCTTCCCATTCTAAATAGACCATTTGAAAGTGTATTGATGGACTACATTGTTAGCTTGCCAAAGGTTGGAGATCTTGGCACTATCATTGTCGTGGTGGACCGATTATCAAAATATGTAACATTTATTGCAGCACCTAGGTATGTATCAACTGAAGAGGCCACTCACCTCTTCTTCAAGCACATTGTCAAATATTGGAGGCTGCCTAAAGATATAGTTAGTGATCGAGACCCTCGATTCACCGGCACATTTTAGACTGAGTTGTTCAAACTCATTGGTTCAACTTTGAGCATGAGTTCTTGTTTTTACCCACAATCTGACGGACAGGCGGATCAGTTCAATTCTATGGTAGAAGAATATCTTCGGCACTTTATCTCTACTTCACAAAAAATCTAGGTGAAACTCTTGGATGCAGCTCAGATTTGCTTCAATGCCCAAAAGAGTTCTTCCACTAATAAGAGTCCTTTTGAGATTGTTACTAGCCAGCAACCGTTACTCCCTCATACTATGGACATTGATCAAAGTACCAAGTCTCATCAAGCTAAGGGCTTTTCTCAAGAGTAGAACAAAATATCGAAATTGCTCGGAGTTATCTTGAAAAAGCACAGAAACGATACAAAAAGGCTACTGATCAAAAACGTCGTTTTCTAGAATTCAACATGGGAGATCTGATGATGGTGAAACTCCCTGACAAACACCATTATAAGGTAATAAGATGGACATATTCTCGATCGATGCTGAAATATATAAGGCCATTACCCATCATGAAGCGGATTGGAAGAGTTGCTTATAGAATTGAACTTCATTCATGGTGCAAAACCCACAATGTCCTTCATGTTAGTGTACTCAAACTATATTTTACAGATAAGGAGGATGCATCCAAAAATAAGCCAAAGCTACCTACATTTGAATTGAAGAAAATAGGTAAGAGAATTGCTGAAACTATTATTGATCACCGAGTTACTCGAGCTTCTAAGAAAAATCATTAGGAATACTTAGTTAAATGGATCGGATGTAGCAGCGAGGAGAACACTTGGGAAAGAGTTAAAGACCTTGGAGCCTTCAAACCTCTATTTGAAGAATATTATGCAAAGATGGCAAAGAGGACGTCGCCAAATCAAATGGAGGAGAATGTCAAGCTCCGAAGCTATACTTAGCCTCCTGACAACACATGCAGCCGCAGTTACCCAACTTCGACCGCACTTTGTAAATATTAGCTTCAGTTGTTATTTTTGTTAGTTTATAATAGTTTATTTTCTGTTATGATTCTTTAGCTTTTTAATGTCTACTCATGTAACTTATGTTTTTATTACTTAAGCTATTATAGGAGGTAATTAGTATTCGAAGTCTTGTCAAGCTCACTGGTGTTCACCCCCTACACCAGCTATTGTAATTTTTTGCTTTCATAAATTAATCAACAAGCTATTTTCATTGCATTCAAATCTTCTGTTGCAAAGTTTTCTTTATTATTGAATCGATCGAGAACAGGCGAAAGGTAGTCTAACAGAGTAGACTACTGCCGCATGGTGCGCCTTTCTTTCTTTTTCAACTTTTTTTTAAAATAATAGAATGTAAATAGACAATTTTGTCTTAGTTAAATTGATCAAATTTAGGTTACGGACTTGATTTTTTTGTCAATTAAGGGACATCTGGATGAAATCTTACCAGACTACAAATGTTTTTTCGGTAAACATAATTAGATGTTTGGGACTTGATATCATATTTTTATTATTTTAAGTGAGAATCTGTAAAGAAATTAACGGTTTAGGATTTATTTATACTTTTGAAAAGATTAGGATCCAAATTACAATTTTCCATTATATTTTCTTTGTTCTATCATTTTAATTTATTTAAGTCAGGAGAAAAATTGTCAAACGAGCTATTTGGGGACCATATGTACGCGTAAAATTAAAGGATGAAAACGATATCTACGAATAAAATTGAATGATGATGATATTGTTACAAAGCTGAAAGAATGATGACTGTGGATGTAATTAACCCTATATTTATAGATTGTGATTGAGCTTACCTTGAACCTGAACGTTAGTGGTATTTATGGGAATAGGGTTGTCATTGTCCATATGATGTTGACGGTAATCATCTGAAATCCCTAGTTAGTTGGAGATAAGTTTTGATCGGGTATATTCTGTTCGAATGATTCGATCGTTCATAGGCAAATGCACCCAATGAAGGACATGGAATTTTGTTCTAGGAGGGGCATTACGTAAATAATAAAGAAAAATTTCAACATGTTTAATACATAGAAAGCAAAATCAATAGAATAGATGAAATCTGGTAGGCATCCTATAACTGTTGTAGATGAAATACGATGGGTTGTTTGGATCTTCGCAAAATCAACTTTCAACATATTGATGTGTTTTGAAACTACTGTCTAGTATTGAATCATAATATATTATTTTCCAACATATATCATAACTTGAATGGTATATGACCTGATATAAGTTGAAAAAGTCCAATCCATATATTGAAACAAACAACTTTAAGCAATTAGCAATTAGCAATTGTGGTGTAAATTTGAGAGGGCCATGGAAATATGAATGGGGAATGGGCTTTCATTGGGTTTCAGGTGGTGTAAAATTGAGAGGGGATGGCATCAAGTAAATCCGCTTATGATCGCACTCGTATCTTAAACTTGGTCAAATTTGTTAAAACGTGATTTGACCGTTTGATGATAGTCTTGGAGATTTCTGGTTGATCCATTTATTTTTAGACTCTGATGCGAGTCTTTGGATATTTTACGAGTTGGACCAAACGTGGCACCATGTTAATTGGGCCTACTTGTGGGTCTCGTTATGTATTTTGGGCCTTTTGAACAAGTGAAGTAATTTTTGTTACTACAATAGGTTACGTGGAATCATTTTTAGTCTACGTTATATAAACGTGATGTCGAGCATATTTTGAATTATACTAGTGAAAATGATATAGTTATGAAATCACTTTATCACGAAGAGCTTATTCAAATGGTATTGAATATGCATGCTAATGATGATCACGATCTAGATTGATCATCTAGATGACAACTGTAATTTCTTTCTACAAAATGTGGTGTATGCATTGCAAAAAATTAGGGATGAGGTTGAGTTCAATTTTTGTACAAAGAAAAACAAACAATTTTAAATGCATATTTTGATAAATAGTTGAATTGAAAAAATAGAAGTTAAATAATATGTATTAGCGAATTTTATGTATTTAATTCGTTATTATATTATATATTTGTTGGACCTTAAAGAATTTTAAATTAAATTATTATCTTATACATTTAGCGGGATTATTAATTTAGTGTATTTAAGAAGTTTTATTATGGGTGGCTATATTTCCATCACTTTTTTATTTTTATTTTGTTCCACCACTTTATAAACTTACACTAATTAAAACACACTTTTAATAGGATGATTATATTGTCACCACAATTTTTGTTTGTTGCACTATATTTTATATAGAGTAGTTATATTGATACTGCAATTTCTTATAAGTGCACCATATTTTTAATTGCACTTAATGCCATCAATCTTTGTTTATTGTAGTACTTATTTTTTTAACTTTTTATCGTCAAATTTTTATCTTCAACTTCCATTAATTTCATTAATTAGCACGTTCCATTCTTAATGATAATTTTTGTCAAAATATTTTGTTTACGTGGTTTGAAATGAGAAAAATTTTGTCGCACTTTTGTATTTATTGTTTTTTTTAGAAATATGATGAAAAGATAAGTCGTCTTACACCATCCCAGCAATTTTTTAAATGGGCACTGTTTATCACATAAGATGTGCTAATTAATAAAAAGTTGATGATAGGAATTCGATAAAAAAAAAAAAAAAAAAAGAAATTAGAGATATAAGTGCTACATGAAGATATTAATTACAATTAAAATGTGGTGCAATAAATAAAAAGTGTAGTGTAAATATAATTACTATTTTAAATATATTTCTTACTTACTGAAATAGTCATAAGTAAAACGATTAGAAAAATAAAAATCAAAATAAAAAAAATTCAAATTTGCTTATAAGATAAAATAAAAAAGATTAATGAAAAAATTGAATGAAAATGTGTAAAATAAGAACAAATAAGGAAAAATAAACTAAAAAAAAAAATTTTCAAAAAGATTAGAAAAAGACAAAAAAAAAAAAAAAAATTCAGATGAACAGTGCATCGCCGAGTTGCTCGGCGATGAACAGTACAAATTTTTTTTTTTTTTTTTTTGGTGGGCTTTTCCATTTGATTTGGTTTTTTCTAATTTTTTTTCACTTAACAAAAATTTTTTCTTGTCGAAACTTCAGAAAAAATGTTTAGTTCCAAGCATTTTTTTACCAGCCAATTAGTTCTTATCCTTGAATTTTTTCATTAGAATCACAGACCCAATTCAACTGCATCTTCATTGCCGAGTTACTCGACAACATTATAAAAAATAAAAATAAAAATTCAATTTGCTTATAAGATAAAATAAAATAGATTAATGAAAAAATTGAATGAAAATGTCTAAAATAAAAAAACAAATAAGGAAAAATAAACTAAAGAAAAAAATTTGTGAAAAAAATTAGAAAAAGACAAAAGAAATGGCCTTTAAAAAAAAATTGTGAACAGTAATTTACTATTCATTGCAGAGTTGCTCGGCAATGAATTACACCAAAATATTATAATTGTTGAATACAATAAAATAATTCTTCCTCGAATGGCATTTAATAATTTCTTTTTCAATACATCCTGTTTCAACAGAAATATCCAGCATACCTGCATTTTTCTCATGTTAAAAATACATTGAAGTTACAGTAAAAGACGTACAAAGAATAATCATATTGTGTACCTGGAGTGTCTATCACATTCAGTCCCCGACCATCTTCCAATGCCACTGTGTGCTTGTCACAAGTATGGGTAACAGAATTCAAAGCAAGCATAGACTTAAATTCATCTCTTTGAAGGATGCAATTTCCTGTTGAGCTCTTTCCGTTCCCAGTTTTTCCCACTAAAACTACAGTTCGAACCTCATTGGAAGGCCAAAACTGAAGATCATCACTGATTGCACTTCCACCCATTTTGAGGACTCAAATTATCTGCCAAACAATCCACACACACACACAAAAAAAAAATCAACAAGACATCTGTAATAGAAAGTACTCAAAATGCTGCAAGAATATGGAAGCTGGGTTGCATATCTGAAGACATTCATATGCATAATACATATAGAGAGGCTGACATTAAAACATAGAGAGGCTGACATTAAAACATAATCCAAAAATGGTTGCTGAGAAAAACTGGTTGCCAAGCTGCTCGACAACCAATTGGTTGTCGAGCAGCTAGGCAACCAGTTATGGTTTCCGAGAAACTCGGCAGCCAGTCTTGGTTGCCCTTTTTTTTTTCATTTTGTAAATTGCTAACTGTAAGTTCTTATTTAGAACTTAACAAATCTCTTAATTTTTTTACATATGTTTTACATTAATCTCTTATTATCTTTAAGTTCTTATTTGCCTGAAAATGAAGTTTAAATTTCTCATATTTCAGCAATGTTTGAGGATAGTAGTTGAAACTTTATTATATAAAAGTTAAACAAAATAAAGTTCTGCTTCAACAATTTGTCATTGTCAACTCTGAATTAGAAGCTCGAATGGAAATTATAGACAGAAACCAAGGTTGAGTTATTTTTTTTTTTGGGTCAACTAATTTCAAATAATAATACACTATTAATCTATTAAACAACTAAATATAAATATTTAAATATAACTTTGTTCACTTCGAATTGGAAAAAAAAAGAAATCAGTGTGACAAAAATCTAACACAAATTTACGCCTATAAATATTTAAATCTAACTTTGTCCACCACGTACGAGGCTGCCGAGCAACCCGGCAACGGTTGGTTGTCGAGTTACTCGGCAACCATACAAATATACCACTGAATGTACTAAAGAATTTGGGAGAAATGTAATCTTTGGACAAAGTCCACATAAATATTTGATTTGAAATTTCCCAAAACTATGAACCAACTTTGTTAAACAAGAATGAACTTCAAAATGCTGTTATTGTTATACAAAAAAAAAAAAAAGGGGCAACCAAGACACTCGGCAACCAAAAGTGGTTGCCGAGTTGCTCGGCAACCAAGTGGTTGCCGAGACTTGGTTGCCGAGCAACCTCAGCAACCATTTATGGTTGACGAGAATTGGTAATTTTTTTTTTTTTCGTTTTTTCTCTTGTTAAAAACAACAATAATATAAACTATAATTGATATAGATAAATTGTAGTCAAATGAAGTATTCCCTATGTGAATGCGCGCTCATTTTGTATACTGGTGTTGGCAAATGAATCTCACTTTCTGAAAAATTTTGTATTGCAAATTGATGCCACTCTAATTTGTAATTTTCATGTAATAATCTTCATTAACCATTCTCTAAATCATGTGGCACAACCTGGGACATTGCCATGAATTATTAAGCAATGTAAGTAAAACTAATTAACTCAAAGGATGGTTGCCAAATTTCCTAAAACTATGATATTGTGTGCTTTTGTCATAGTTTTGTCCTATTATTGATAGGGGGTTTTGATGTTTCTTAATACTAAAACACAAGTACTCGTGGGGGATCCAGGAGAAGATTTGTGAAGTTGAATGCTGATTTATTAGTGATGGTGTTCTGTGCTTTTGGCCCCAATCAATTGAATGCGGCTCTAAAAATGGCCAATACTGGTACTCGACAAACCAAAGCAAAAGCACCAATTTAAAAAAAAAAATACAAAGGTCAAAAATTGCGGCTATTTCATTGTCAAAACGGTGTCGTGTTGGACGAAAAAAGTTACAGTAAAAAAATTAAGGATCTTATAGTATTGTAAAGATATACCAAATGTGATGTATGCATTGCAAAAAATTAGGGATGAGATTGAGTTCAATTTTTGTACAAAGAAAAACAAACAATTTTAGATGCAAATTTTGATAAAAAGTTGAATTGAGAAAATAGAAGTTAAATAATATGTATTAGCGAATTTTATGTATTTAATTCGTTATTATATTATATATTTGTTGGACCTTAAAGAATTTTAAATTAAATTATTATCTTATATATTTAGCGGGGTTATTAATTTAGTGTATTTAAGAATTTTTATTATGGGTGGCTATATTTCCATCACTTTTTTTTGCTTTTTTGTTCCACCACTTTATAAACTTACACTAATTAAAACACATTTTTAATAGGATGATTATATTGCAACCACAATTTTTGGTTGTTGTACTATATTTTATATAGAATAGTTATATTGACACTGCAATTTCTTATAAGTGCAACATATTTTTAATTGCACTTAATACCATCAATCTTTGTTCATTGTAGTAATTATTTTTTTAACTTTTTATCGTCAAATTCTTATCTTCAACTTTCATTAATTTCATTAATTAGCACATTCCATTCTTAATAATGATTTTTGTCAAAATATTTTATTTACGTGCTTTGAAATGAAAAAAAATTTGTCGCACTTTTGTATTTATTATTTTTTTAGAAATATGATGGAAAAATAAGTCGTCTTACACCTTCCCAACAATTTTTTTAAATGGGCACTGTTTATCACATAAGATGTGCTAATTAATAAAGTTGATGATAAAACTTCGATAAAAAAAATTAGAGACATAAGTGCTACTTGAAGATATTAATTATAATTAAAATATGGTGCAATAAATAAAAAATGTACTATAAATATAATTACCCTTTTAAATATATTTCTTACTTACTAAAATAGTCACAAGTGAAACGACATAAAGATCTTTTTTTGTATGAAACCCGTGTACACCACAAATCTCCTGGCTCCAATAATTTTCTTCTTGTTATGAAATTATAGATAATGATGAATGACTATTTAGTTGTATCTAGATGTCTATATAGTTATCTACTTACTCCAGAAGAGTGTATTCTAATCAAGTTGTAACTCCCTTTGGACCCTATAAATAAGGGTCATTGTTATAATAAATTAACTGACTTGAGTTTTGACTCTCTATAATCTCCTCTCTTTTCTTTCTATTTTTCTAGTTTCATAACACGTTATCAGCACGAGATTCTAACCAATAAATTAGCAAATAGGTATTATTTTCTATTCAAAAAGAAAGAAAAAAAGGAGAGTGAATCAATACATTCTGCCGTGACCATAAAGAAGAAGCAGTTTGCAGCCAAATTCCATTTTCAAAGCAGCCAAATTCCATTTTCAAAGGAGCAGGTATTGTACATATATGCTGGAAATTTATATAGTCCAAATCCATGCATATGTCACGTTTTCCCATGAATATAATATATATATATATATGAACAAATTATTGTATTTATCACTGTATACATGATTTTTTATATTATAAGTGAAAATTCATATATTAGTGCATTTATTGTGATATTACTGCATTAAAATAATTAAAATGCATTCAGATTTGTTAACCAATAAATTTATGTTGAACATATAATTGTATTAAAGTCAGATTTGTAAATTCTCTTTACCCTAAAATAATATCATAACTGCATTAATTTATTATTGTTGTGATTACTCTTTCTGTCTTTAACTTGAATAATTATTATTATTATTATTTTTTTGATATTCCTGTATAAATTTTAAATTGATATATATCATATTATTGCTCTTGAAGAGCATATATTCAAAATAATATGTTGTTGTTCCTGAAGAAACACAACATTAATATTACGACAAAACCTAACATATAAATATTCTAAAAAGAATATTTTATTGTCACTTCAAAATTCACATTAATATTTTAGTAGAATATTAATGGCTCCCGAAGAGCCTAATTTTATAATATATAATATTCTATAAGAATATTATAATATTGCTCCTGAAGAGCAAATCTTTACTTCAGAATAATAATTTATTGTTGTCTCTGAAGAAGCACAACGTATAATATTTTGACAAAATATTAGCTGCTCCTGAAGAGCATAACATTATAATTTAAATATTCCAGAAGAATATTAATTGCTCCTGAAGAGCATAACGTTACAATTTAAATATTCTAGAAGAATATTAATTTTTACGACGTTATAATTTTGATATTTCAGAAAAATATTGAGCAGTAGTCGAAATAATATTTTATTGTGCTCTAGAAGAATCACTTGTTTCGAAAAATATCATATCACATAATTAAATTGTGATATAAATAAGTAATTAATCAACTAATGCTTATCCCCGAAGGAAAGCATATAAATCATATTATGTTAAATTGATTAATGCGAATTATATAATAATTGATCGATTGTTTTAGTGAAAACTTTTAATTAATCGATAAATTATTTTATATTGTGTCGTTGCTCTTGAAGAACAACAACCTTATATTCCATCAATATTCTTGGAGAATATTGCATTGTAATTCCTAAAGAAACACAATATTACATATATTAATATTTTGATATTGCTCCTGAAGAAGCACAAATTTATAGTATATTAATATCTGAAGAAGCATAATTTAATTAAACGAATATTATACGACTGTTTTTGAAGAAACATAAATTTGTACATATCAATATTCTAGAAAAAAAAATCGTGTTGTTGCTCTTGAAGAAGCACAATTTTACAATTTTAGAATATTAATATTATGTAATATTAGAGTGTTGATACTCTTAAAGAAATACTATATTGAACCAGAAGTTCAATGTCTTAAAAATTTTATTAATTGGCATTACCGGTTAGACCATCCCGGATCAATATGATGTGAAATATTAATGAGAATATCTATTGAAAACCAGAAGATTTTTCAATATAATGAATTCTCATGTGATGCTTGTTCTCATTGTATATAAACTAGTAGACCTTCACTAGGTAAAATCGGGACTGAATTCCCTGCATTTCTAAAAATTATTTAAGGTGATTTATGGGGCCCCATCACTTTCCATGTTGACCATCTATATATTATTTGTATCTAATAAATACATCTACTAGATGATTGTATGGTGTTCGCAACTTGAAGTTTGCGAGATTACTTGCTCAAATTTTAAATTATGAGCATAATTTTTAGATTATACAACCAAGACGGTGATGTGTCTTGTCAATACTAGTGAGTCTAAATCTCAAACTTTTAAAAATATTAGTTGAGATGATATTAAATGGTTTAGCAATATTGTTTTTCAACGCCTCCAATTAAATTCTAAACCATTACTATTGAGAACAAAGTGCTTCCTATTTTTGTCTAGGGAATGCTATTTTATATGTTGAAATACTTATACGCATCATGCCAACATCAAAGTTACCACTGCTATAGTTGGCTTATGGTCAGAGCCTAATATTATCCATCTAATGAATTTTTTATAGTGCAATATATGTATAATCGGTCAACCATAGTGCACTGAGATGGACTTTGAAAAATGTTGAGAATACATGTTTAGTATGGAACATTATAAAATATCTTAAGTCCTAACGGGTGATATTTTATAATGCGGTTTTTCGAATGTCATTTTGATAAGACAGTTTTCTCAACATTAGGGGAGAGAAATTAAGTAGCTGGAAAGAATACATAAAAATGATGTATATTATATTTTCTAGATTCTTGCATAAGACAATATGAACCAGAAGTTCGACAAATAACTCATTTGTAAGTTATACAATTGACAGATGCATTTACTGACCAAAGAGATTAAATCAAATCTCATATACCAGCTCTAAATGTTCCAATTTATATTAGCGTCCTTGAAGGACAATCCATTAATATTATATCAGGTAAATTAATGACATGCTTGAAACGTGGTGACATTTGATTCCAAAAAAAATTCTCAAATAAAAAATGGAGCCAATTATAAAGATGGTCCTATTGAGGAGGTGTATACTCTTGGAGAGTATATAGACATAACTAATTATAAAACCCCAGAAAAGGTTCAGCTAGCTGAAATAATAAAACGAAAAGATCTCGTTAAGTTATGTCATTATGAGAAAGAAATGGATTCAAAACTAAATGTTGTTGACAACACTTTTATATATAAAGAAGCGCTTCGTATTATGAAAGGTAGCAAGGATATTGAAAGAAATCTGTCAAAGAATTAATTGGCTAAATAAAAGGATGCAATCCAAGTAAATTAAACTGACTAGAGAAACCTGAAGTTTCCGGATCTATAGTCAGAGCACCTAAAGGTGTATATTTATGCGAAAAGGAAATGGGAAAATGAAGTCGTAACATGTAATGTACGACTTTTAACATTATGAATTTCGCAAAAACTTATGTAAAGCAATCATAAGTTGATATCTTGTTAGTCTGTCAACGCATGACATATATGCATGCATATAATGAATATTGTTATAACCAACTCATCTGGCATGACTAATAAAACAATGTATATAAATCCCTGGAGGATTTAATATGCCTGAAGCATATAGTTCAACTTTTTGAGAACTCAATTGATCAAAGTATAGATCTGAACTAATATTAAAATGAGGGGGAGTAAATACGCATTGTACTCTTTTCCTTGACTGAGGTTTTGTCCCATTGGATTTTCCTGGCAAGGTTTTTAATGAGGCAATTTGTATGGCGTATTAAAAGAATTATGTACTCTTTTTCTTTTACTATGATTTTTTCCCACAGGATTTTTTTCCTATTAAGGTTTTAATGAGGCATATTCTTTGTATAAATGATATCCAATTAGAAATGTTATAATTCTTATAGTTATGGATGTCTATAACCTACAAAATATTTACTTTCATCATAACCCTATGGTTATACTCCCATGTATTATAAATTGTATATGAGATCCCTGAAGGGAACAACAACAAGATCTATTTTTAATATAATAGCATCAGACCATCATGCTGATTACAGTCAACCAGAGGTGTATGAAGATGATATTGCTGGAGGTTATAACATGGAGCACATTTCACCAGAATTGTTATATACAAATTCTAAGAAGATAGCGACATTGAAGACTTTGCGTACAAGATATAGATAGTTCGATACAAACTTTTTTCCTTGAGTGAAATCAGGAGGAGTAGCTGTACTCTTTTTCCTTCGCTCAGGTTTTGTCCCACTGGATTTTCCTGACAAGGTTTTAATGAGGCAGCATTTGAGTACTCCAATTTTTGATAATTTTTTTTCCCTATTGGCATTTTTGTCCCATTGGGTTTTTGCCAAACAACGAAGCAGTTATTGTGTAATAAGTCATTCAAGGGGGAGTGTTATGAAATTATAGATAATGATGAATGACTATTTAGTTGTATCTAGATGTCTATATAGTTATCTACTTACTCCAAAAGAGTGTATTCTAATCAAGTTGTAACTCCCTTTGGACCCTATAAATAAGGGTCATTGTTATAGTAAATTAACTGACTTGAGTTTTGACTCTCTATAATCTCCTCTCTTTTCTTTCTATTTTTCTAGTTTCATAACACTTCTCTCTTTTTCTCATTTTTTGTCTCCACTTATTATTTCTTCCAACATTGTTAGGATCCTAATTTTGAATCCGGTCAATGAAGGGGTCTTACAGATCGAAACGAGGGTTGTATGATTATATTAAATATTATTTATTTATAATATCGAAACGTACATAAACATCAAATATTCTTAATAACAAAATTAACAATTATAGCTAACTAAAATTAAACAATAAACCCAATGTTGCAACTATTTTATAAATGTCCACAACTAATTTCTGAAATGCAAAGAAAGTCAAATAAAATTAAACTGACATAAAACCTTCATTAAGTGTTGAACCGAAACCGAATTCAAAGTATACCTACATGTAAGTTTATTTTTAAGATAAAAAAATTTAAATGCAATTAATTTTTATAGGACAAACTTATGACAACCAATCACCATGAATACCTGCACAAATTAGACACAAACATAAATCTTATGAACAATCAAAACATTATGATCTCAGAAAACGCAGAGTCTACTGCTACAACTAATTTTCTATAAATCAAATAGAAATTCAACACAAAAAGAAAAAAGCAAAATATATATAAACTAGAAAACGAAATGCAAATGAGATATCTTAAAAGTGATAAAAGAGAAAAGGTAGAAAGAAAAAGAGTTCAAAAAATATTACGAATGAAGGCACGTCACAGTCGATTTCCAAAAGAAACGACAGAGAATGAAGGATAACATATTTCAGATTAAGGATTCTAATTTTTGACATTTTATTTTCCTTTCTCTTTTTATTTTTGATTAGACTTTAATTCAAAATGAAATTCAGCTCAAGTACCCAACAAGTTAGCCTAATTAATTTATTAAAAATAAAGCTGAAAAATCAATAATTGATTAAAAAAAAGGAAGATCGTTGATCGTTAAAATCCATAAACTAGATCGTAAAATTCTACAACTGGAATGATCGAGAATTTAACAACCATGATTTCTTCACTTTTCCCTCTTTCAATCTGCACCGCTACCTCTCCCCCCGTCTTATACTATCTCAATTTGTGAATTTTTTTTCTTTCTTCAATATTGTCCTTTCCTTTTCCCTTTTACGACCTTTAAATCATGATTAACTACTAACTTTTTTATATGAAAAAAAATTTAATATTTTTCCCTCTTCTTTTTCACCGTCTTCATTTTTTTATGAAAATAAAGATAAATTTGTAATTAATAAATAATGATTTATTCTAGTTCATTAATGAATTTCAAACATATTTAGGTTATGATAATGATAAATCTTTTATCACTGTATTTTTTATTTTTAGTTTTTTTTTTTTTCTTGAAGGTAGGTTTGTCCTATTTTTTGTTACGCAGGTCAATTGTCAGAAATTTTTTTTGTTGTTGTAACGAGTATGAATCCTTTTTTAAAAAAGATTTATTTTGATATAATTGCAATTAATTCACTTGCTTTGAGTCTATATGGTGCAATATTTAGATGATTATATATACGATTTTTATTTAATGAAATACTTGGAAGGGGAATTTGGATTTGTAGGGGTGGGGTTGGGGTTGGGGTTAGGGTTAGGGTTAGGGGTTGGGAGTGGGGTGGGTTAGAAATATTTCCACATTTGAAAATATTTGTTAAATGACCGTATAATTGGATGATGCCTTATTGTAAAAACGACTATTTTTTTTTATGTAGTTAAGATTTTATATTACTTTGTAAATGGTGTGCAACTTTTAAGATTAACACAATGAGTGGTTATATTGCCACCACGAAATTTATTTGTTACACCACATTTTTAAATATTTTTTGTATTTATTAAAATAGTCATAATAAAATGACATGAATAACTTCTCATTTTCTTTCTTTAATTCCTATGTACAGTACAAGTCTCATGGTACCAATAGTTTTCATTTTCTTCTCTACTTTTTTTAATCTTCCTCCCATTTATGCTATTACAATCATGTGGATGTAAATTAAGCATTCTTGTTCCAACTAGAAATCAAGAATTTAAAGATCAATTTAAAAAACAATTTACGGAAGCCTGAAAAATAAGAACAAAAATTCAAATCATTTTTCCAATAAAAATTCCTCCTACTAACAACTACATCCGATGGGTATCTCAAAGAGCTACTCAATTTCGCCTCTAATTTATTGCTAGCCTACAATTTCCAAAGCATAAAAAAAAAAAACCAAGAAATTGGTAAAAAAAAAAAAAAAAAAAAGAAACGAAAAATGATACAGAAAAATATGCAAATAAGTGAATGGAATAGAAATAAAGAAGATACCTTCAAAGTCAAAGCAATCCATTATTTTTCAATGGCTTTATTAATTGAATTGCTGAAGAGAGAGATGCATCCATTACCTTTCCATGGGTTTAGTAGGTGTGTGAGATAAATGGAGTTACATAAAGATGGGAAGATAGTGTGTGTGGTGTATTAATTACTTTTTTTTTTATTAGACAGGATTATATTTGTAAAATGATTGTATAGTATTTATGAAAAACAATTTTCAATTAGTGTGTATTTATAATGTGGTGGATTAAATAAAAACTGTAGTAGTAATGAAAATGATCTAACTCCCACGGTGGGGAGTTTTTACAACTCCCACTAGACACGTATCCAGTGGGGATTGGACAATGAAAAAGTTGTCCAACCCCCCCCCCCCCCCTCCCCCACTGGACACGTGTCCAGTGGGAGTTGTAAAAACTCTCCACTGTGGGAGTTAGATAATTTTCGGTAGTAGTAATATATTGAGAAAATTGCCAATAAGTCATCTCCACATGACTTGTTTCAAATTAGGTCAAAACTTTTTTTTTAAATTGTGATTAAGTCATACTTCACATCAATATTTTATATTAATTCTAAAATCACCCCTTTTAACCATATTTTTCATTGACACAATCTTCCAACTCCACAAACCTCTTTCACCTCCGGCGACAACCGTCTCCACCTCCGGCGACCTTTTGCGACCACCGCCTCCACCTCCGGTGACCTCCGGCGACAACCGCTTCCATCTCCGGTGACCTCCGACAACCTCCGGCGAGTGCTTCTACGGTGCAGTGTCATTTTTTAGGCAGTTTTTTGGTGAAGATTTTGAATCAATTTCCAGTTGGGGACTGAATGTTGTTAGCTATGAAACTACAAAAGTAAATAACAAGTTACTTCATAGAATCCAGATTGAGGTAACAAATTAACGTATGAATATTGTTATTAATTTCTTTGTTTTAATCTTAATTCTTGTATTTGATTATTTTTTCAGGCTAGTGATCTAACAGCTAGCATTGATCTATCCGTGCTGCAAGAGAGGCTGACCAATATGATTAACCTGGGTTGAGTATTTTAGCAGTTATGTAAACAATGAGCATTTTCCAGTTATGTAAACAATGAGGTAACATCTGTTGTTGATACTGTATTATAGAATAGCAACTTGATATTGTATTAAGTTGGTCATTAGATTATTTCTTTGTGTTGTTAATTAGTTGTGAAAGTTGTTTGATATTGTATTATACAAAACAGTATCACAACAGAAATGGGCATAGAATGCTGTAAATATGAGCTTGAATGCTGTAAATATGAACTTGAATATTTCACTATCTTATGTAAATAGGAGCTTGAATGCTCCACCATCTAATTGCTGTAAATAGGAGCTTGAATGTTCTATCATCTAATGTTTAGTCATGATATGTTATTTGATACTGTATTATACAAAACAGTATCACAATATAAATGGACATAGAATTGTTATAAATAGGAGCTTGAATATTCCATCATCTAATGGTTGAATGTCTTAGTTTTAATCCATGATACTGTTTTAATGTCTTAGTTTTAATCTATGATACTGTTTAATTATGGCAAGGTTTAATAGATTAAAACTTTGTCATAATATTTCACTATCATTTGAAACATGTTTTAATCCTGTGATACTGTTTGAATATATGTGATCTTTGATACTGTTTAATTATGGCAAGGTTTGAACCTGTGATATTGTTTGAATGTCTTAGTTTTAATCTATGATACTGTTTATGATACTGTTTTGTTTAGGTAATTAATATATTTTGATACCGTTTTAATCCATGATACTGCTTTAATCATGTGATACTGTTTGAATCTATGTGATCTTTGATATTGTTTAATTATGGCAAGGTTTGAACCTGTGATAATATTTGAATGTATTAGTTTTAATCCATGATAATGTTTTGTTTAGGTAATGTGCATTAATATAAATTGATATTGTTTTAATCCATATTTTAATATATGATACTGTTTTGCATAATACAGTATCAAACAAAACATATGACTAATTAAACAGTATCAAAGATAAAAGCATGATATCATAGTCATGTGTGTTGTTTGATACTGTATTATGCAAAACAGTATCACAAAAAATAGTATTAGAATAGAAATGATCATAGAATTTGCACACGTGCTCATAATTTTTATTATAATATGTTTTCAGAATGGTTTCGACAAGACGGTAAATACCAGTCGCTTCGCCACTGCCTATGATGGATTCTACCTGTTTGAAGTCGTCTCTTTAGCTTAAAATGACAATCTTTAATTTTTTTTTCAAAACAGTATCACAAATCCTCTAAAACAGTATCACGAATAAATGTACATCCTTTTGCTGCAAATTAAAGCTCTTCCAAGGTATCTGAGTCCCTTAAAAGCAAACATATACTTTAGAGCAATGCTAAAATGAAGAAAGAAGAACTGCGGGTCATTTTCAAGTTAATGGGAAGTCATGCAAAGGGTTCTCATCTAAAACTATAAACAATGTTTCTAATTCTTCCCTTGAATTAGAACATGTTTTAGATTCAATTAGGACATAGATTCTCATTGGATACATAAGTATAAATATATTAGGTGTTTAATGGTAAGTAGACAAATTAATAAGTAGAGAATAAACAAGAGAATAATATTGTTCTTAAAATATTTCATTAGTAGTACAAAATCACCACAAAACAATATCACAGTTAGCGTTTTTTTACAATTAAGAGTATGTTGGCCTTTTAGCTCTAAAATATGACTTTAATTAATTAAGTTTTGAGCATATGACTTTAGAACCTAAAAGTGCCTAAACAGTGACCGGCCCTGAATTGTCCCTAATATATTTACCCTAACACAATATCTCCAATAGAAGCTATCAATATGCAATTACCCATAAGCCAACTACCTCAAAATCACAAAATATATCTTATTTTCATCATTTTCTTGATGCTTGAACTATCATCTTTAAGTATAAGTTAGGGTAAATTATATTTATAGTCCTCATTCTTCAGTTTTGTAACAATATCATCCTCATTCAATTTTATTCGCAGCTATAATTCCTACCTTTACATTAATTCGAACATATAGTCTCAAAATGATATTTTTGACGATTTTACTCATAGTTTAAATAAATTTAAATAACAGAAAAAAATATAATAGAAAATTTTCAATTAGGAACCCTAACATTTTCAAAAGTACAAATAGATCCTAAACTTTTTATTATTATTATTATTTTTTTACAGATTTTAACTTATAATAATAATAAAATGTGTCATCAAGTCCCAAACTTTCTAATTATGTTTACAGAAATGACCTTTGGAGTATGGATAGATTTCGTTCAGAGGTCTGTTGATTTACAAAAAATTGAGTCCGTAATCTAAATTTGACCAATTTAACAAGGACAAAATAGTCTATTCATATTCTATTATTTAAAACAATTAACGGTTTAAGCAGGCAAACCAGGGGGGATTGGGAGGTTTGGTGAAGATGATTTTTTTTTTTTTCCTTTTTTTAAAAAAATAAAAAGTTTATGATTTAGTTACACTTTAAAATAGATTAGGAACTTTAACTGCAATTTTTTTATTTTGTTTTCTTTTTAATTTATTTAAGTTAGAAGTAAAATTGCCTAAAAGAATTATATGTGCGAATTAATAAAAGGATATGTATGATATCTATGAATAAAATTGAATGTAAATAATATTGTTACGAAGTTAAAAAGATAGGGACTACGAGCATAATTTATCCAATAAGTTAACAATATTTTGATATTAATAACATGAATAACCTTACTGTGATATTTCTTTTGTGAAGGCATGTGGTCATTTAACAAAAATCATTAGAATCTTTTTGAAACGTTGAATATGTAGTTATTTGTTCTACAGCCCCGTTCTCCTGCCCACAGTGGGCAAGAATTATCTTGCCCACTGTGGATGTGGAGTGCTGAGTGTCAAAAAAAAAATCCACCTCATATTTGCCACGTCACATTAATTTATTTCCAAATCCTCAATCTTTCCCCTTCTCCACAAACACACCCCATCTCTCTCTCTCTCTATCTGTGTGTGGCGATTTCCAGCCCCCCCAACAGCGCCTCCTTCACTCCCGGCGCCTTCACTCCCCGGCGCCTTCACTCCCGGCCAACTCTCGGCGCCTTCACACCCGATCGTACAATAGGAATATAAAAGGCAGAAAAATCAACCATATGCAAAATCCCCAATTTGACAAATACAAAAACCCTAAAATTAACACCCCGAGATTACAATTTTTCCAGCAAAGCTCGTAAATGGTGCCGATTTCAGTATAAAGCCCATACCGCAGTGGGGCGTCGGGGTTTGGCCGGTCGTGAAGGCGCCGGCTGAAGAGGCGCTGTGGGGAATGGAAATCGCCGGAGGGGGGGAGAGAGAGAGAGGGTGTGTTTGTGCTTGGGAATGGTTTAACGTGACGTGGAGTCGTCGGGGCGCCTGGGTTTGGCCGGTCGTGAAGGCGCCGGCTGAAAAGGCGCTGTTGGTTAATGGAAATTGCCGGAGAGGGCGCTGTTAGGGGATGGAATCGCCGGAGGGGGTGAGGAAGAGAGGGTGTGTTTGTGCTTGGGAATGGTTTAACGTGACATGGAGTCGCCGGGGCGCCTGGGTTTGGCCGGTCGTGAACGCGCCGGCTGAAGAAGCGCTGTTGGGGCGATTTCCTGTTGGGGGATGGAAATCGCCGGAGGGAGGAGAGAGAGAGAGATGGGGTGTGTTTGTGGAGAAGGGGAAAGATTGAGGATTTGAGAATAAATTAATGTGACGTGGCAAATATGAGGTGGATTTTTTTTTGACACTCAGCACTCCACATCCACAGTGGGCAAGATAATTCTTGCCCACTGTGGGCAGGAGAACGGGGCTGATTTGTTCTAACCATTTGTTTTGAAAAACTAAAGTCAAGTTTTTTTGTGCATTACTAGTGAAATTCACGTGCAAGGCACGTGTTACAATTTAAATAAGTATTTAATAGTGTAGTTATTATTAATAAGTTTTTTAATTATTTTCTCACATATGAAAGACTAAATAAAACATGTATTATAATTTATTGAGAAAATCACGTATTATATAAAAGTGGACGATATAGCTTCAATTGATTTTTAACAAAAACGTTCTTCATTTCAGATGATGTAATGAATGAAGTGTAGTTCACTAACAGAATTGATTACTACAAATTTTAGAACTGAATAGTTCAATTATCATCTCACAAGATTATTCTGCTACTTTAAAGTTTAAATTTATTTTATATTTCTTATCATTATGACCCGACTTTGTAAATTATTTCAATTTTTCAATTTAATTTTGTTCATTCTAATTTATCAAACATTCAAAAAAAGTTTAAATCACACGAGTGTTGTGAGATATAAATAAGATTTCTTGTAAACCGCGGTAATAAGTAGTAAAAATGCTTATTATAGATTAGCATAAGTTGTTAATTAATGATTTTATTTTCTTTGTATATTGGACATGGTTGTACTCATGGATATATTTTTCTTCTCTACTAATATAACTTTCTACTTTGAGAGTACTACTCTATTTCTCTTTTTTCTTGCATAGTGCAAGATTTTGAGCTTGTGGGTAAATCTTATTGGACTCAATTGTAATTTAATTCAGTAATCGCTAGAAAAAATAACTTAAAATTATGTATTTCTTGTAATATTGATAATTGTGTTGCTAACTTAATATAATTAATTAATTGAATGAAAGTTGTTTGAATTGCAAATGATTTTGAAGTTCAAAGTGGGTTGATTGATATATGTTACTATTTGATTGAGTATCTAAAATAATCAATATATTTGCAAAAATTTTGGACGATTTTTTGAAAGATATGACTAAAGTCAGAAGGAAAACGAATAAGACAACCAAAGGAAGACAATAAAAATGGCGAAACATTGAAAAAAATTGGGGCTGAAAAATATCTACTATTGAAAAAACAAAATGAAAATGTAAAAAAGGATATGGAAACATGAAAAAGTTAAAAACGAAAAATTGAATAGTAATTAGGCAAAAATTAAATAGTAATTAGGCACGCATTCCTATGAATAGTACCACAATGAAGTCCCTCTTTTAATATATAAGGATTTTGGTGATGTTCAAATGGTAGAATTCAGAACTCAATTGTAGAAGTCGAATTCTACACCAACTGTCTAACTATAGTTGAACTGTCGAATTCAACAGTTTTCAAACAAATATTGTATTATTAAACTAGATTTATGTTAACATTATATATTCCAGATATGGTCGAAACTTCCAAGTATGATTGTTTGCGTTTTAAAATTGATGCTTCAACCCGTCAACCTAATGTTTGTTATGTAAATTGTTTGTTTGTATGAATCTCAAAATGTGTAAACCCAATCAACTTAACATAGATCTCCATCTCCACGTACATGACTGCAACAAAATATAGGTCTTCAACGTGGAAAAAAAAAGGTAAATAAATAAATAATATACAAAAAAAAACACTTTTTCATATTTTCTCAGACAAAATCAAAACAAAATAACTTCTTTCAACGTATATAAACTATTACCACCCGATTTTTGTAAGGTCTCCACATCAGCAAAGACCACATGGACCCAGCGAAGACTTTATAGACCCAACAAAGGTCTCGTGAGCCCAGCGAGAGCCTCGTGAATTCATAAAAGGCCTCGAAGACTCAACAACATCTTAGCACTCCTGAATCGAGTACAGCAAAGCCCATGAAAGATTTCGACGTTCACGGCCAACCCAGGGCGTTTCGCTGGTCTTCGAATCCATCATAGTTCATAGACAATCTGATGTTTAAAGAGATATCTCAAAAAACATTGTGTTGGATCGTGTTTGACTGTGTATCAAAACTAAAGAAACCAAATTTCAATCTCTTGATAATTGGTAACGAGATATTAGGAATCAAGTGAGATAAGGATGAAAAATCTAAAATGGTCATGTTGATATCTAATTACCCTTTATCTCATAAGGAATGACGATCAAATTCAATGTCTAATTAATTGCTTACCCAAATCAATTGGACTATGAACCTATAAATACAATGACATTGGCTGTTCTAAAGTACGCATTATTCTCACTCTTAAACTCTGCTCAAATTTTTGCTTGTTTGTCTCTCCCATACCCAAATACATCATTCCCCGTATATTTTTACATATACCGGCAGTTAACTTGATCATCGGAGCACCAACGATTGCCGTCTCTTTTTTCTCCGATGATCTTGGTGCCTAACGATTGTCTTAGTGTGCAAATAACATATAAGTTGACAGATGATTGAATGAAGATCTTTTAACACGTGGATAGTGCAAATTCCAATGTCAACATAAATAAAAGTTTCAAAATTTGTAAATATTGCAAAAATATTAACAAAAAATTGAAGAAAGAGAAAGAAGCTCGGTTTAAGTTGATTCTTGATATGCAGATGACAGCAAGGAGAGTGTAGAGCCGCCATCGTTTGTCAAAAATGTAAAATGTTGGCTGGAATATAGTAAATTTTGAAAATTTTAGATGGTGAGAATGAGGGAAGATAAATGTGTTTAATAGAACGAGAAATTTTGATAAATGGTTTCAAAAGACAATTAAAATTCACACTATTTTGCTAGGATAATTTTGTAAAATTTTTTGAATAGCTATTACTTTGGTAAAGATAATTATATTCACATCATATTTTTAAATTGTGGCACTACATTTTTATTGCACTTAATATCTTCAATTTTTGCTCATCGTAGTACTCATGTCCCCAATTTTTTCTTATTGCATTCTTTCTTCAACTTTTTATTAATTAGCACATTTTGTATTTGATAACAATTTTCGTCCAAAAAAATCCATTAGTAAGGGTGTAAATCAACTTATTTGTTCATCTTATTCAAAAAACAACAATAAATACAAAAGTAAGAAAAAAATATTTTTTTCATTATTTATAAAGAAGCGAACTAAATATTATGATAAAATATACTAATTAATGAAAATTGAAGAAAAAAATTCTACGAAAAAAATGTAGAACATAAGTACTGCAATGAACAAAAGTGGAAGACCTTAAATACAATTAAAATGTATGACACTTATAAAAAATTATAGCGTCAATGGCCACCATTTTACTAAGTATGTTTAGAAGTGGACA
The DNA here is from genome assembly GCA_030279155.1 of Forsythia viridissima. Taxonomy (NCBI): domain Eukaryota; kingdom Viridiplantae; phylum Streptophyta; class Magnoliopsida; order Lamiales; family Oleaceae; genus Forsythia; species Forsythia viridissima. Next base: position 33,511,265 of record CM059038.1, on the reverse strand, counting down.
TATTTCAAATGACAAGTGAAAAGTGGATATTTCTTCTAATTTCCCCATCTTTTAAAATGAAATTCAAGACCATAAAAATATATAAAAGTTAATAAAAATCTATGAAAGTCTTTCAAATCTATAAAAAATTGTGAACAACATTTGTAATTCTATAGATTCTACAAAAGTCAATTACTTAATATATATATATATATATATATATATATATATATATATATATATATATTAACTTTTATATATTTTATATATATATATTTGAAAATCTAAATTAATTCCATTCCCCTAAATTTAGAACCATAACTTTGAGTCTTTGATCATGTGAAAGAGCAAAACCAATAGTTAGATCATCTAAAAAAAAAAAAAAAAAGTGGGGTACATGAATGTTCCAAAATTTTCAATACATCTGTCAATTTGTTGGACTTTTCAAAATTTGTACAACTTGTTTCTAATACATCATCATCTTGGACCTGGTATTCTAGGATTGGATCTTTTGTTAAGAAACACAAGACAACAATAAAAATAAATAATTTTTTCTACAAGTCATCTCGAAGCTTTCAATCGCAATGCCCTTGTCACGACTCATTCGACATTATGGATTTTAGTGAAGAAGAAAAAAAGGTCAAATATTGTAAGAGATTTTAATCTTACATGTTATTTGCCCTAATTTTCTTGATGATAAACTTATAGTTTGGCAATCTCGTCGTACTTTGGAGTGGCACCCGCCAATATCAGTGTCAAGTGGTTGAGCCCACATCATAATATGGTAACAGAGATCCATGTTCGCACTGCATCCAAGCCAACATGGGAGCCCGTACGTTGCCTCAAGCCATGACACCTCACTTTGACACCACCAACTATTTAACCAACACCGAAAAAAACTTAAATGGGGGACACATTTTCTAATCATCCCTCTGTAGACGGCAAAAGACTTGAGAAATCAAGTCCACTTTGAATACCTAGTTGCAAATGCCATTTACTAATGTCTTCCACACAATATATGTATCCACACTAAGCCTACTCTTATGGTCTTCACTAAACACCATCTCCTTCCATTTTCTAGCACTCAAAAATCCAAACAATTTTGACCAGGAAAAAGCTGTTAGCATTTACATAATGAGAAGATCAAGCGATTTTGAGTTCTGGGTTGAAAAATTACCAGAGGATCATCCAAATTGCGACGATTCGGGGGATACTGAGGTGGAATCTCAAATTCAAACACAAAATGAAGATCATTTTGAAGCATATTCATCTCCATTGTGGACGAGGCCATCGAGAAGTTTTCACCATGAAGCTTATACTTTGCTTCCATCCAACCACCATTATAGTTCGTCTCCAACTTCACGATTAAGGGCTATTGCCAACGGGAGAAGAGAGCTCATGGAGATGATTAAGGACATCTCGGAATCTTCATACGAACTATCATTGAAAGATATAGTAGAAGATAAACATAGAAAAGAGAAAGAAAAAAGCGGAAAAATAGTAGAAGAAAGGAATTCGAACAAGACTGAAACTAGAAACTCAAGAAAGAGTGAAACTACCAGGAGAAGTCATATATCAAGGACTCAAAGCATGGAGAGTGGAGTTTTCCTTCTAAAGATTTTCCTACCAATCCCTCTAAGTTCCAAAAAGAACTCGAAGGCAAGAAACTGCGCAAAAAATTCTCCAGGGACATCATCCGAGAGATCTGAGAAACAGGCTAATAAAGATTGGTGGAAGACGATATTTTCATCTGTAAAAGATAGAAATAAAAAGTGTATTAATATCAGAAGAAGCTCAAGTGACATAACTAGCAGCAAAACCAGGTATGAATTTACTATCCTTTGTTCTGAACATCCTTAGGTCGCATATGAGTGCAAAGGGAAAACATCATTTCACGAAGCATGAAGTGTTTAAAAAATTTTGTAGCCATTTAAATCAGAGAAAATACAGGTAAAGAATAATCTCCATAAAATAAGATAACGAGTATAATATAAGTAAAAGACCTAGCTGTCCCAAAGTGAACATCAGATTAGTCATTTGATCAGTCGCACATAGGCTCATGCATGTGCATAGTGTAACTTTGATAACTGCTAATTACGTTGTTCAGAAGTACTCTGATGACATGTTTGGTAAGGTAGATGAGTTAGCATTCAACAATGATTAAATAAGAAAATTTAGTTAAAAGTTTGTGTGTAGTACGATATAATACTGCAACCCATACATGCAGTGAATGTGTGTATGGAGCCTTTAGCACTCAATCAACTCAAACAGCTCTCATGTCATGCGGTTTGGTTGATAGCAACTTCATGCCTCGACAGTTGTCCCTGAACAGTAAGAAATACAAGTCAAGTGGACAAAGAGGGTGTTTATTCTGAATAGAATAGCAGTAGAAGAGAAGGAGAGGAGCATATGAGAGAGATCTCACATTGAAATGCAGACGCACGAACAGCTGCTGGCCTCAAGGGAACCTCTCTCCAGGCAAAGAGCATCCAGAGTTAATTTATGCTGTACTTGTAAAATTTATATTGGCAGTCTCTCGTAAAAGAAATATTGGTAACAGGCAATCGACTCATACATGTACATATTCGATAACATCAAAATCAAAATCTGCCCAGACATTATATAGAAAATAAAAAATTCGACATGTTAGTAGTTTTTCCAGATTTAGTTTGTCAAAAAGAAATTTAAAAAAAAAATCCAGATTTAGAATTCTTCCGATGTCTATGTTGGATCATCTTCCAATTTACGTTCAGAAACTAAAGCTAATCAGCGGATCACAATAATCTGCATAACTACAATATTTAGTAACTAATAAACAAAATCAGCCAGAACATGAACTCTTCCAGATGTCAACGTTGGATCATCTTCCAACTAAGTTCGGAAACAAGAGTCGATCAATGTAACACAATGATCTGCATAACAACTATATTCCTTTACAAAGAAACAAAATCAGTAAATATCATATGCTTAATTGAGCACACTACTTGTGAAAATAAATGAACCTTGCACTTTCCTATTATCCATACTTCTGCATGGTGTATCTGTATTATGGCTTGTCTGAATTCAATTCAAATTTTGATACTGGCCAATTAATTTTAACCACACATTTCATAGGACCCACAACTTTTTACAACTTTTCAACAACTTTTACAAAAAATATGATTTAAATCAAAATCAAGCACACTCTAAATAACATAATAAAAGATGAGACTTTGGACATGTCCTGGCAGACAACAAGAACAAGAAGTTGGATTCTTCCTAAAATTTCGAATCATCCTCTTCAATGTCCACCAAAACAGCTCCTCTTACTTTTGCCCTGCCAGACAAGATCCAAGTCATCAAAATGAAGTTTCTACGGGGTACACAAAAAGAAATTGGATACAGTATTAACCTGCGGTGTGCTGGTACGACACGATTAGTGACTTTTGTTGAGTTTTGGTTCTGAGTAGTTTGCTTGTCTGCAAGTAAAAACATAATTTTGTAATTTCAGTCCAACAAAACTAGGAAAACGCAACAAAAATACTTATAATGAAATGAACATGGGATGTGAGAGATGACATATATTGAGGGAGCATTCTCAGTCAATAGAGACTTGTAATTAATTGTTGTGTTACATGCGGCAATATTAATAGATTGTACGGAATAAAAACAAGAAAGAGAAACACACAGATTTACGTGGTTCGGCAGTAAACCTATTCTAGGGGAGCTAAGTGGCTGTATATTTTCTTATATGAAAAAGTAGGATTACAGATATACTAACCCTAGCCCATTTAGGATATTAGGTAAATCCCAAAAATACCCATGTACCATACCGCAGGGGCAACCCCAACCTATTAAGCATCCATGATCAACAGTAAATTACTAGCCCCAAAGGCTGATGCCAACGTTTTGCTCCGTTTGGTGCGCTCCACTTCGGCATTGGCCTATCTTCGAGTATACATGTATTCCACTCGATATGAGCCACATACTCCAACATCAATGAAACATGCAAACATAATATTTATAACTTCAACATATCTGATGCATTTTTTAGGTTAAACATAAATATTAATAAGTTTTTTAAATCTAGATGGTGATAGATATGTATTCATGCTTGAAGAAGAAACCAGTCTCCATAGAGAAGTAATCATGCCCTTTGTCAAAGGATACCTGAAGCATCTTGTGGGCTCGAAACAGATTTCGAATCTGAGTTTTCTGTGTCTATCTTTTGGGACTTGTTCTTTCTCGAATACAGCAGCTTCTGGAGACTATCATTCTTTTCCTGACAAAGAAAATGGAGAAAGCAGCTTACGGAAAAGTAAACTGGTGATCATGAATGTGAGAACAAAAGGCCATAGCATGTTAACTTAAATAGCCTTTTTTAGTTTCCTTGATAATCTACTCATAAGTTAGTCCAAATCAATTAAAATTCAACACATCACTTAGGCTGGAATTAAAAAAGAAGGTAATATATCATTAGCTAAGTGTAAAGTGTTTTGAAGAGTAAATGGAGGAACATGAACCATTTAATTGACCTACAAATGTTGCTTTCAATTATCAGATTGAGAAACCCAACATCCAAAAATACTGCTCTGTGTTGTATCTAACAACAGGGATTTAATAACAAACAATTTAGAGAAATAGTTGTTTCGCATTAATAAATAAAAGGCAAAATATGGTAAGTAGAAATTATGCACCAACTTTTTCATTACTGCTCATTAAAGAATCTAAAATCACAAAACACGCCCAAGTTATAACCAATTAGTAGGATAACACTAATCATTTCATTGTTTACCAAGATGATGCTGCAACCTTTCAAACTTTTATCGCCCATGCACCAAACAAGGTGTTAACCTAGTGACTAAATTAGGTAACATGTAAATGCACTGATATTTCTTACATTTACTTTCAAGTAAACATCCAATATCAAATGTAAAACACCTTTTCCTTAACATCTCAATGCAACAAGTTAAGCATCAAAGTGGCAGCGAATAACAGATAAAGATAGTTCAACAACGAAGTAAAGATAAAAGAATCAATTTGTTAGTCAAAATATGATATCAACGACAAGTAGAAATACCCGTTCAGCAGCTACAACCGTGCTCAAGTAATAACAACGCTCTTGCTCTGAAGATACAATCGCACAGACATAAACAAAAATAGTTAAAGAATCAGAGGAATAAAAAGCTACACTTGCAGTTCATGGCACAAGAGAGAAATATAGCTGACACAGAATATGTCAAAAACTATAATGATACACAGCCAATAAAAAATCACGCAGATATATGCTATCTAAGACTGAGTAAATGTGCTTAAGAAAAAGTAGCTTACGATTTCTGAAGACAAAAGTAATCCCACTATAAAATACTGATGTCAAAAGTTGGTCGAGTAATCTAGTGATATTCACTTCATATGGTAAATATTCATAATTATGGTAGGCAGTTTTAACTTTCCAGTTTTGGTTATTTATAACCCTATAAATTAGGTCTTTCACTTTCAAAAAGACGAGTTATACAAATTTTCTATTCCTCTATGTATTTTTGTCTGAAAGACTTTTACTCTATAATTTCCAAGAACAATGAATATGAGAGATAGCATCGAAGGAATCTTTGTTGTATTCTACTATTCTTACCAGGCGAACCAAATATTGGATAAGTTATAAGTATATGAGAAACCTTATCTGAAACTTCATTCGAATTGAACTAAACATTAGATTTTGTGGATATTCATCCATGCATTACTCATCCACATATGATTTATTCATGCTAATGCAATTCGCGAACTAATTAGGCCTGGTGAATATTTCATCGGTCAAGCCAAAATATCTAAGCACAAATTCATGAGGCTGAAATTACAGAGAAAAACATCAGTGTTTCTCTATTGATAATATATGGTCTGAAGAGATCCAACAGATGCAAAATGTAAAAACAAAGTGGTGTAATTACATAGAGTGAAACAAATATAGATTCCTACAAAATATAATAGGCACAAAACTCATACAATATTGATGATGAATATCGTCTTATAAAAGTAATGCAGTTGAATCGACTTGAGTGAACGGCACAAAACCCTTTCTTCTTTTTTTACTTTTTTCAAGAGAAACGTTGATAAACTATTCATATGCTGCAATCAATATTACAAACTACAACATACCTATAAAGTGCTAGCACAATAACTTCAAATAAATATGAGTCTCGTTTGTCTATGGGTTATTTCATTTTGTATTTAGCTTATTTCATCCTCCTTTCCAGTACAATGCAAGTGGTAAACATGGTGCATACTCTTGCAACATTTTTCCCCCATCTTGTACGATCCCAAAATTATTTCTCTTTCCTTTTAAGTTCTTTCATTTGAAATCCAGATCCCCTTCCAAGGACGAGGCATTCACTGAGCCTTTTGTCTTGAAATCAATTAACGCTAATGGGCTGGAAACATTATTATGAGATGGATTCACAACCTTTTGTGTTGCTTCTTACTAGATACCTATGATCGACAAGTTAATGATTAACTGGAAAAGTATTACCTGAATATCATCTGCTAACTGGCTTGAAACAAGAAAAAAACACATGTTACAAATTCAGAAAATAAATTACCTTCTACAAGAGATTTGTGAACATTCTTAAACTCTCTGTGGAGCTCCAGTGAAAGTTTGGCCATAGCTTGACTAGCAGCACCATCCAAAAGCTTAGCAAGGGAAATAGAGATTCGTGGCATTCCTTTTCCTTTTTGAGCAATTAATTTTGCATGAGATGCACCTGCAATAGAAAGCACGTGATACACAAATTAATTTTTGGCCAGATCAATAAGTAATCTACATTAAAAAGCATGAATAGAAAACTATCTTGGAAGCAAGATATTCTAGATAACCACACATCAATCCCCTCAACAAAGCTACAACAGACAAATGCATTTCAGTAAACATGCTTCCTCAACAACCACCAAGCTACCAATATAAACATACACAGCTTACACAACATTTGGAGGTGAAGAAAAGAAAAAGAAGAAGAGTGGGAAATTAAATATTCTTCTTTTTGTTAGGTTTTTACAATAGAAAAGCCACAAAATAAAATGAAAGAAACCGGTTTTCTGTGGGAAAACGTGTTTTGCTTTGATTTATAGAATTTTTACTTCACAATCTCATAGACCAACCAACAAAAAAGGAATCTATTTAAAAGAAACAAAAAGGGAATCTAAATTTTTTTTGTTTTCCACTTTGGTCCCTCTTATTAATCCTCTAATTTTATGTTCTCTTCATTGCAAAACGCAATGTTAAACAATGAGCTTAGAAGTACTAATTACCTCCTGATTTTGACTGACCCTCCACAATAAGCTTCACATCTTCAGATTTTATGGAAGCTGTAATGTAATCTACAAATTCAGACCACTTGCCACCAATTCCAATGTTGTCTCTCTGTATAAGAAAGGAGATGAGAAAATGACAACACGTCAGAAGTGCAATATAACATGAATTTGGTAGGTTAAAGTTAAACAAGTGAAAGTATTACAAGGAACAGTCATCTCTAATGGACAGACACGGGTCTATTTTCGAAAAGTTTGTCCTGGAGAATCTTAATGCAATATATTTCTGGTCATTAGTTTGTAAAAATTTACATAGCAAGGTAAAAAATAATCCACAGTTGACCACAAATAATCAGCTTTACCTATTGTAATGCATCACAACGGAATAATTATTTCAAAATGAAATAACTGTGTGCGCATCTAGAAAAAGTATTTGACATAATTTTCAGCTAACACCATCGTGTGCGCTTGGAAACATTTTATTTATTAAGAGATTTACATTCCCTATTAGTTTTTTCACTACTCACTATTGTAATGCACTCACTTTGCTCGAGATTTAACTCCATACTCTTTCAAACTGATTTCTGGAAGGCTCTTAAAGTCAAAATACCAAATATAATGTGGAAAACTGCAGGCTTAAATCAACTAAAGAAAATAATATTAACTTTTGCTGCAGGTAATTCTAAGCAGAGTTGAAAGAACCTTATGAAACAAACAGCAACTTTAATAGGAGATACTCCTAGGAACTAACAGAAATATAAATTGAAATTGCTTGAGGAATAAAGGCTTTAACTTAGAAATCGAGCCAGCACGTAAAACTCATATCTATAAAAAATATAAATCTCATGTGTTGTGAAGTTTGATGTTATTGTACTTTGATATATTACAAGCTGTTAGTCTATATATGGAGGAACTACAGCAACAAAAGAGTTTCAGATATCTTCATCACTCAGTTTAATTTAAGGCTACATTAGCTTTCAAGAAGAAAATGCAGTCAAGAATACATATTGCAGCGAAAATATTACAAATTAGCACCTAGAATGGCTAGATAACTTATTGACTTATTACTTCCATTATATAAGTATTCAATCTTCTTCTTTTGATGAATTTCACAGAAAAAGAATTTTCACATGTAGCAATCATCTACTTTTCTTCATTTAAGATTCAACAAATCAGCATGCCCGTCTCATGTTGCATACTCGCATCCTGTTTGTGTTTGTGTTTGTGTTTCCTTTTTGCAATCCAATCCTACATTGTTTTAGATCTTAGTAAATGGCCAGATATTCATTCGCGGAGCATCATCGTGCAAGTTATAATTTTAACACCATTAATCAGGACGTACTGAAATTCTTCCACTCATGAATAGATCCAATCTCTTGGTCCCTGAGGAAAGTAAAAGGCATTTCAAGCTCTTCCTTTCGTAAACGGAGGATTAGGGAAATCCTATTTTTCTTTTTTAGGCAGTCCTGTTGGCTGCAGCTTTCTATAGGTAGAAACAATAAAATCCATTCTTCGTACAATAAAACCTCGAAAAATCAATAACCTAGCTTAAATAATAAAATTTTCTAGTCCCAACACAGGCCATTGTAATAAATCAACATAGCTAAGATAATAATTTTATTTTAAATCCTTTAGGGGCCAATGAATATATAAATTAATAAGTGAGTAAATACATAAAAGCTCATAGTACATATTAAGGAACTTTTAACTCAACAAAGTTCTATTTTCTTAATTCAGATCTTTCTTAAGATAAGTATCTAAAGTTGTTTGTTTTTCCTTCGTACTCGAACTGAACTCAACATCATCCCTAATTTTTTGCAATGCATACACCACATTTGGTATATCTTTTACAATTTGTAGAAAGTACTTATTTGAGCTTACAATTGTTTCAAAAACATCTTTTCTTTTGGAGAAACAGTTGATAAAACTCAATTATCATATGGATCGTGATCATCATCGATAGGCATATTCAGTGACCATTAATAATCTCTTTAACAATAGTCAATTCTATCACCGAATCATTTTCACTAGGATAGCACAAAAAGTGCTCGACATCCATCACATTTCCATAGTTTAGACCAGAATGGCTTCACGTAATCTATATATGCCTTCATTTTCACTATAGTTTAGCCATAGTTGTTTTCTATGTACATGCATATAAATTTTGCCCGTATCCATTTTTTTTTATATCTATAGGTCGTACATATAAAATACATGTACAAGTAGTAAAAATATAAAACACTTCTTAAATTAATAAATATTCATTTATCGATAAATAAATAACTCTTCTATAATAATAACTTTTCTAAGTCCCAGTAGTATTATTTTATAGGGGTTTTATTGTAGTAGGAGTGCATTTGGCTGGACTTAAAAAGTTTGCAGTTAAGCAAATAAGTAATATTAAAATAAATCTCTGATAATATTGCAAAAGTTACTTGTATAGTAAGTAACTTTTTTACTTGAAAAAAAAAAAAAAAAAAAAAAAAAGATATGTTTCGAATTTCTTTGAAGCTTAAAAAAGTTACTTATATGTAAATAAGCAAATTTCGAAACAATATTTTTTAATTGATGAAGGTTAGAAATAAATAAGTTACTTGTTTAAAATTGACATCAAAATAAAAGTTACTTTCAAATAAATAATTTAAACATAAAGAAATAGTTACTCAAAAATGACTTCTACCTACTTTTAAGCTTAGCCAAACATGTATAGACTTATTATGTTTGGACTGAAACTTGACCGGACCAATAATTTAACTAGGGCCTCCTTCCCAGTTTGGATTCCACCGTTATGTCCACAGGTCAAAAGTCAAAACACCAAAAAGTGAAGAGCGAAAATAATTGTACATTACGCTAGGCGAACGGTACGTTGCATTAACGAAACCATTTTTCAAAATTAAACACCAGAATGTTCCATACTCGGCAAGCACAACCCAAAACCGCGAAGAAGCTTCAAGAAAAAAAAAAAACAGTATTACGATATATATCAAATGCAGCGATTCTAACTATCACACCCGTCCAATGTAAAAGGCCAAATAAAAAATAAAAAACTCTTCGATCCCTTTTTTATCTTCAATTATTTTCCATGTTGAGCAAGAAAAGAAAAAAAAATCCAAATTTAACCAAATAAAGAAAAAATAAAGTTAACTCATAACCGACCATGTCTTCGAGCTGATGACGGGACTTGATGGCCTCGAAGGTATTCGACTGGAAGTCTGTAACGATGATTCTGAGGGCAGAAGGGTCATTTTGCATTCCGTGAACGCGAAAGAGGAAGGGTTCCAGCGGGTTGGTACTCGGTGCTGACCAGACTGCTGTTACTTCCCCGAATATTGGTTTCATGTCGCCGAAATCCATTTTTTGCTTTTCTTTTTTTTTTTTTTTTTTTTCCTTTCCTGATTGATTATTTCTGTTCTTTTTTGCGCTTCTCTCTTGGAATTTATGTTAATATTCTGCGTACGTACGAAGGAGAAGTGTGGCAGAAGAGCAAAGAAGAAAGAGAAAGGCCAAACGTTTAGGGCATGTTTAGTGCACCCTAAAATACACTTATCAGTTACTATATATATATTGTCATTAGAGTCAGAGTCAACTAAGATGATTTTGATAAATATTTTTGTAAATTATAAAAAAAAAAAAAGTTGAACCTCAACTACACATTACCCTTAATCTGGAGTCTTAGTGGAAGATGTAAATTACAAAATGTGCATCAGTAGAATAGAGTTGAGAGCTTACTTTTTAATTGCGCTTGCAAGAAGCGTCTTCCATACTAAAGATAAGAATTGAACCCCCACCCTGCAGCTGCAGCGAAGTTGAGACTATCTCAATCTCACCTTTCAACCAATCGAGCTATACTCTGAGGACAATTTTTATAAATTATAAGTAATGAATCTTACAAAATGTGTGTATAAAAGATAGATAAAGATTGTAATTCTTATAAAACATATGGATAAAAATAATTTTAACCAACTTACAAATACTTATAAGTACTAATAAAAATACTCTAAAATTTCCTTCTTTCTTCTCAAATTTGACATGGACTCTCTTGAAAATTTTAGGATTTGCTAAAATCCCAAAATTAAATGATTAGAGTGAAGATACTGGAAGAGAATCTTGAAATTTAATTATTTGATTTGCTACGGTGGTCTTTTAATTTAGAATATGACCATGGAAATAAACGAGTAGAAAGAAAGGTGTTGAATAGTAATTAGGTTGGTTTGACATAAATTATAAATCAATTTATAAATTAATATTGGTTTATATTAGTCGAAATTGTTGATTTTTCAAACCACTTTAATATAAAATGATAAAATTGTCATTTCTACTTTAAAATGACGTTTTGTTGATTAAGAGTAGTATGATCATTCTGTTAAAAATAGTTTGATAAAAAAAAATCGACTGAAATGAACCAATTTTGGTTTATTATCTCCGTCAAACGGGAACTTAGGATTGAAAGCACATTTAAAAGCTTGTTTGGTATAGTTTATAAACTAATTTATTTGATTAAAATAGTTTATTTGACCAAGAATATTTATTCTTGGTCAAATAAAATTTATTCTTGGCCAAATAAACTATTTTGATCAAATAAACTAGTTTATATGTAAAGAAGTTTGCACATATTTATTAGTACTTTTAGGCCTAACTATGTTTTGTAATATGATTAATCACTTCACAACCCATAAAGCTTTTAATGCTCTCAGGTCTGACTATATTTTGTATTAGGGGTGGGTATTTTAACCAGAATCGAACCTCCTGAATTAGAATTGGAGGTTCCAGTCCGGTTCCAAAAATATAAAATTAGGAATTAGAACCGATAATCGATAATCGATCGGGTTCGAGTCGGTTCTTGGTTCTTGGTTCTCGAATTAGAACCATGGGTACCTGATTGGAACCGAATTTGTCATATTTTATAAGGTTTTTAGTTTTTACAATTTATTCACTCGAACTCAATGACCCATGATCCAACACCATAGTACTATTGTGCGATTTAAATCCTGCAAGTGGACGGATCGTTTATAAGTAATATAATAATGTGTAAAGTGTCGAACCCACGAGAACTAGATATTAATTTAACCAATTAATTTATAAGTTAAATTTTAACATTAAAAAGAAACACATATTTGAGTTGGATTTATGATTCTTAACTATTCTAATTAACTCTAAATTATCAAACAATTAAAATAACTTTATGAGAACGAATTCGAATTATACCAACACTAGGATTTGTGAATTCACCTACACGTTTTATAATCAATTATCAGTTTAATCACTTTTTAGCTTCTAATTACCTTGGATTGAAAATCGGTGTTCCTAAAATAATCAAAAACCTCTCTCGATGGTCAATTAATTCTATACGATATGTGAACCTAATTATCTCTAATTAAGCTTCGAACATAAACATATGCATTAAAATATCAAGAACACCTAAATGGATTTCATAAAGCATAATAGTAATCTCTATCTATTATTGGACCCTATGTTATTCAATATCATGTGCTTAATCTATATTGAATCTCTCGACTTCAATATAAATTACAATATATTTTAATGGTGATCAGACATTAAAATAATATAAAGAATAATCAACCCAAAAACAATTAATTACTAAAAAGGAAAAAAACTTCTAATTAATTAAACGCATGAGGTTTCATCGTTCATCTTAGAAATAAATAAATTAGCCGGACATGGTTATGTAAAATAATACAAGAATTGTATTAATCATGTTCCGGCAAAAGAAAAATAAGAAAGAATAAATAAAACCCGTGACTTTGGCTGAAGAATCTTCAGTCTCGTGCCTTGATCTTCGATTCTCCTCTTGTATCTTGTTCCAAAAATTCGTCCCCCTTTGTTCTGGCTGTTATCTGGTTTTTATAATGCTCTCTAAAGACTCCAAGACGTGTGCTAGGTAGTTAAATTCGATTTGGAGTTGTAGAATTCTAATTCTATTAGGAAACTGCCAAAACTAGTGCCCGTTATGTCCTTGCGATCGCATGGTTCAGAACCGTGCGATCGCACTGAACCATGCGATCGCATAGCTTGATCAATTAACTTTTTGCTGAAATTTTGGACGTCTTGCGATCGCATCAAATGTTAATCATGCGATCGCATGGTTATTTTAGACGCATTCTTGATTTTCTTCCTTTAATATTTGCATGCCAAATCCTTCAAGTCTCTTTATCTTTGCAATTAAGTCTTCTTTTCTTCTATTTGCGCTCTTTTTCGTCTTTTTGTCAGATTGATGCTTGAATTTGATTATTTCTTAAAATAATAAAAAATCAACATGCCATTAAACTGAAAACAAATAAGAGTACTCATAATCATCCCTTTTTGTGAGCCTAGATAAGTACAAAATTGTATTTATCAAATACCCTCAAATTTGAATTATTATTCGTCCTCGAATAAACTAGCTAAAAACAATAATGAACATACTAATAAAAATAATAAAAATATTATACTATAAATAGCTTGCCGTTCTTTTATAACAACTTATAATTCATGACGAGTATCCAGGTATTACTATTGCAAACGTGATCCTATTTAAACTATATTTGATACGTGTGTGAAAGCAGTTAATATGATTCACTTAATTTCTATGGTGATGGTAGCTCAACCATTTGGTCAAATTTTCCTTTCCCTCTCGTAAGGTACACTTTCTCCCAAAATGATTTTTTTTTTAATTCTCGAGATTTTGGTTCTAAGATTATGATTCACATTCTTTCTTGCTTGAGATTAGTTGAGAAAACTAGTAATCGTGACAACCTAGGTTTATGAAGATTCTCCATTTTATGAGCACTCTTGACCAGAAATTTTCTACTAAGTAAGTCAAACACATTAGTCATCTAATCCTCATGTTTACTTTGCAAAGGATTTCATCATTTTTTTTTTAAATCTTATGTGCATAACTCAATTCTTTAAGCTTTCTAGATGACTCATGTAACGAGCTTCAGATCGATGACTTCCAAGTCTTTTGAACTTTAGGGCATCGGGTTTTGAGAAACCCCTACAGGCCTTTTCACTCAAGTCAAATAGGATACGAAAAGAGTTATAAGATATTAATAGGGTGCCAAACTCAGTCCATTAAGCTTTCTAGATGACTCATGTAACGAGCTGTAGGTCGATGACTTTATCACTCGAGTAAAAAAAGCTACGAAAAGAGTTATATAATAATAACATTGTTCTTTGCGTGCAATAAATTCATGCTAGGGGATTAAATTCCTAATATTCGGTCATTACTTAGTTTCCTCTAACTGGTCTAAAGTGCTCCACTCAATATTTTTTTTCAACATACATAGAATCAATCATAACATAGATAACCACTATCACAGCTTAACTACCACATTTACTCACTCTATTGATTACTTGGTTGAGATACAAATGATTCTTAGATTTCAAAAAAGGTATCCTATTGTTTTCAACATAAGTGCACCAACATAGCTAAAAATCATCTTAACTGGCCGACATAACATGACATCAGACATGGTCAAATAGCCTCATATTTAAACAAAAATAATAATATGTTTTACAAGTCATGGATTACAGAAAAATTTAAAAAAATTCATTATTAGCCGATAAGGCTATTCATATCACACAATTAAATTACAATTTTTTTTAAAAAACAAATAATTTAACAATCAATATCAAGTATTATCATCAGATTAAACATTTTTCTACTACCCCCAAACTTGAAAGATACATGAAGAAGCTAGAGAGCATCTTTGCTAGATTCCTCTGGGACTCCAAAGATCATACCCATCGTCTTCATTGGAAGAGATGGAAGGACTTATATCTCCCGACTGAGGAGGGAGGACTGGGATTTAGGCGGTTACAGGACCTTGTTGACACTTTCTCGCTGAAGCTATGGTGGCTATTCAGATCTCAGAGATCTCTTTGGGCTCAGTTTTTACGGGGTAAGTACTGTCAGGGCACACATCCAATACTGGCTATTGTTCCTTATTATGCTTCACCTGTTTGGAGACGGCTGAAGCTTATAGGACCACAGGCCGAGTCCTACATTGCATGGAAGCTAGGGTGGGGTCACATATTTTTTTGGCATGATTGCTGGATGGGCGATACTACTTTGGCTGATCAGTTCCCGCAGCTACCACATTCTTCCATCCAGGTGCACGATTTCTTTGATGATATTGGATGGAATAATGACAGACTCATTCAGATCGTTCCACTTACCATGGCTGAGCAGATAGGGAGCATCCCTATCACCCCACATGTGGATGATCAGATTGTATGGACTGATACCTCAGATGGCAGATTTGTTACCAAGTCTGCATGGCAGCTTGTTCGTACAGGGAGCACTATTCAGGCTATATATCGTATGATATGGAGTTCGATTATTCCGACCACGGTTTCCTTTTTCTGTTGGAGATTGTGGCAGGGGCTTATACCAGTGGATGTGGTGATCCAGAGACGAATAGGGAGTCATATGGCGTCGAGGTGCCAGTGCTATTCGGCTATAGAGACTATTCAGCACTTATTCATTGATAGTCCGACAGCAGATACTATTTGGAGACACTTTGCAGACATCTTTCATATCACCCTCAGGCCGCTCGAGGGATTCCAGTAGCGCTTCTAGACTTGGAGATTCTCGGGTCAGTTTGTCAGCACGGGACATATACGCACGATCATTCCTCTATTGATATTATGGTTTCTATGGACTGCGAGGAATGATGCGAAGCACAGAGATATAGCTATGGAGCCAAGGAGGATCATTTGGAGAGTTTACCACACCATCTCGCTTCTGCATACAGGCCGCTTATTTCGGCACATCCATTGGCGTGGAGACATGGACATCGCTCCGCTTTTTGGTGTCATTATTACCACCCCCTCCCTTCCTCTTCCCACTTTAGTTTTCTGGCGTACTCCACCAGTGGGATCCTACAAGAACAACACTGATGGATGCGTCAAGGACGGGGTTGCTAGTGGCGGAGGGATTATCAGAGATTCGTCAGGACAGTGCATTCGGGCATTCTTCTCTTTCTATGGCGACTGCACCATTCTCGAGGCGGAGCTACGAGCTATACTAGACGGGATCATTCTGGCTCAGAGGCTTGGGTTATCAGTTCTATGGGTGGAGTCAGACTCTACATTAGCAATCCACTGCATCACCAAGGGAGGAGGACCTTGGCATATTCAGGCTACTCTACGGCACATCAGGCATCTACTAGCACTGGACAGGGATACTATCACTCACATCTTCCGAGAGGGCAACCAGGTTGCTGATCTTCTTGCATCAGAGGGCTGGGATCGACGCTACTATTATGAGTACAGCTCTCAGGATCTTCCACGACGACATCGTAGTCTAGTCCAGATTGACAGATTTGGACTTCCTACTGTTAGAGGCTTATAGTTTCTTTTTAGACATTTGTATGGGAGGTAGTACCTCCTTATTTATTGATTTCTGTTTTGCATTTACTCTTTCATTCGATTGTGCTTGGAGGTCAGGTTTTATGCCCCCCTCCTTTGTACTATTATGAGCTTTTTATATATGGTTGGGGCTTCCTTAACCCCCCCGTCCTTCCCTGATGGAGGCCTAAAAACCACATTGGGGCTGTGATGGTGTGTTGATTAAAAAAAAAATAAAATAAAAAAAAAAACTTGAAAGATACATTATCCCCAGTGTAAAAATAATTTAAAATGGTATATAAACAGGGACGGAGCTTAGTGACACCCAGCGCAGGCAAATGCCTGCACTGGGCTTTTGAATTTTAACTGGGCCGCCTCAAGTCCACTCATCCATTGAACTAAAAAAAAAAAAAAAACCTATCCACTTCAAATGGGCCATTAAAATGGCCCAAAAAAGAAAAGAAATGGGCATTAAGGTGGTCCAGTGACAGTGATATACATTACACATACACGAATTAATATCCATCACAAATTATCATTCCATTTGCTCTTTGCTGCCGCTGTCTCCTGTTTGTTGCTGTGAAGACTAAAGTTGGAGTAAAATAGAAAGTGAAACCCTGAGTTACAATGTTTTATATAATTAAATTTATTAATTTCCGCCCGCACTGACTTAATTTCATGGCTCCGTCCCTGTATATAAAGATCAGAGACTACTCAGATGTGGATCGGATGGTACTGGAAGAAGAAGTATGGTATGATCAACTGGTGAAGAAATCTGTATAGGTTGGTCAGCAAAGCTTTGCTTCAATGTCATCCAGCCAGCCTGCAGGTTGTAACCCTAAAAAAAAGAAAAAAAAGAAATTATAATTTTTTTTTAAATTCCGATTTTTTTTTGTTTGTCCTTGCGATCGTAAGGACATAAGTTCTTGCGACCGCACTTACATGAAAATCTGGGCAGAATACTTTCTGCCCAGGCTATGCGATCGCATGGTACAAAATTGCTGAACACGAAATTTTTTTTATAATTACTAGTAGAATGACGATGACCACAGCCTAATTACCTAAGAATTGAAAGCTTACTTTAAAAAAAATAATCCTAAAAGCCTAAAAATGCAAAGTGTCAATTGAAATCCTAAAATTGAATTATACGACAATTTAAATAAAATGGTAGAAAAATAGGCTGCCTCCCATTAAGCCCTTTTTTAAAGTCATTAGCTTGATTTTGTCGTTGTGATCGCTCAAGACACTTTGAACAGATCTTTGGAAGACTTAATTCGCTTGGCTCGATTTTCTTTGCACCAATTTTTGTTCACCTTCCAGAGTTTGATTTTCCCTTATCATATTGATAAGACTCTATTTTGCTACCTTGCTCGAACTCAACTATGAAGATTTCATCTTCCTCATCAGCTTTGATAGTAGAAGATAGATGAAACTTCTCTTTCTCCACATATTTTTCCTCTAATATTGGTTCATCCTGATGTTGGGAGACAGCTCCATCGTCTAAACTTCCAGCCTTTTGGTTAATGACATCAATCTCGAAACAGGACTCTAGAGAGCTTGGAAAATTAATTGCTTTGAACACATTGAATGTAATGTGTTCATCATTCACTTTCAGCTTAAGTTCTCCTTTTTGAATGTCAATTACTGCCCGACCAGTAGCCAAAAAAGGTCGACCCATAATAAGTGGTACATCACTGTCTTCGCACATATCCAAAATAATAAAATCTGCAGGGAATATGAATTTGTCCATGTTCACTAATATGTCTTCAATGATTCCTCTTGGGCGTTCGATTGTTCTATTTGCAAGCTGCAACGATACTGTTGTTGGTTTTGCTTCTCCCAAACCGAGCTGCTTAAAAATATAATAAGGCATTAGATTTACACTAGCACCCAAATCACATAAAGTTCTGTAAAAAAATAAACTACCAATAGTGCAAAGAATATTAAAACTCCCTGGATCTTTGAGTTTGGGTGGTAGCTTGTTTTGCAATATGGCACTGCATTCTTCAGTAAGCGTAACTGTTTCATGTTTTTCCAACTTTCGCTTATTTGAAAGAATGGCCTTCATGAATTTGACATAGCTAGGCATTTGAGCTAAGGCATTAGCGAATGGTATGTTGATGTGAAGCTTTTTGAATACATCCAAGAATTTCTTGAATTGCTGGTCTAGCTTATGTTTTCGCAGCCTTTGAAGAAATGGAATTGGAGGGACATAAGCTGGTGGTGGAATATAATCTGGTGGAGAGTCCTATTTTTCTTGTGCAATTTTTTGTTCTGATTTGTTTTCGCTCTCTTTGCTGGACACAGTTTCCTTGTCTACACCTGGTCTCTTTACATAAATTTCTGACAATTCAACTCCGCTTCTTGTGGTAATTGCATTTACTTGCTCTTTTGGATTGACCTCGGTATTGCTTGGCCATGTGCCTGGTTGTCTCTCTGTCAATAGTTTAGCCAACTGTCCAATCTGATTTTCTAAATTTTTAATCGCAACATCTTGCCTTTTTTGCACCTCCTTGAGTCACATCTCCATCCGTTCTGACAATTTAGCAATTGTTTCTTCGAATCCTCATTCTCTTTCCTGGGGTCTTCTCTGATTTGGCGGATTTTGAATATTTTGAGTATTGCCATATGAGAAATTTGGATGATTTTTCCATCCAGGGTTGTAGGTCTGTAAGTACAGATTATTCTGATGTCGCTAAAAATTTTGAGCATATGCAACTTGTTCAGGGGATGACATATCAACTTTAGTCAAAGGACACTCTGATGATTGATGGTTTGCCCCGCATGTTACGCAGATTGGTGGAGGCATCTATATTAGTTGAATGAGAATATTTCATTGCTTCCATCTGCTTTGCCAACGCATCGATTTTTGCCAATACAAGCGAATTGGTGTCTACCTCATGTATCACTGTTGCTTTCTTCTGCAATCCTCTTTCTGGCCACATAATAAACTGTTCACTTATGGTTTCATATAGATCATAAAGGTCACCAGTAGATCTATTTTGGATAGAGCCACCTGCTGCAGAATCTACTGAAGAACGACTGGTTGGAACTAGTCCAGAGTAGAAATAATGATTCTGAGCTACTAAAGGGAAACCATGACTTGGACACTTTCGAAGCAATTGTTTGAATGTTTCCCATGCCTCGTGAAAATTTTTCAACTCAGATTGTTATAAATTGGAAATTTCATACTTCGGTCTGTTTACTCTGGCTGGAGAAAAATATTTCAATGTGAATTTCTGGATCAGATCTGCCCAAGTAGTGATATTCCCTGGTGATAGAGAATATAGTCATTCTCTAGCTTTATCCTTCAATGTGTATGGAAAGAACTTCATCTTCAGTGCTTCTTCATTAACACCGTGGTATTTGAAATTTCCACAGTATTCATCGAAGCGAGAAATATGGTAATGAGGATTTTCATCTGTCATCCCATAAAACGGCAGATTGTTCGAGAACAAATTCATCACATCTGGCCACAACTGGAAGTTGTCGTGTCCATAAGGCGGATAAACTATGCTGGACCGATTCTCAACAATCGGTGGCATCATATACTCACCCATTAAAATATCCCGTTCACTAACTTCAACTGGTCGAGCTATCGGTGTTTGATTATGTATCATATCTGCAGGTAGTTGATCATGCACTTGGTGGTCTGCCATTGTGTCTTTTTGCTATATTTTCTTTTCTCGTTTTTCACGTTGTCGTCGGTGAAAGCTCTGTTCAATTTCTGAATCTAAATTAAATAGATCAAGATCTTTTGTACGGGGCATGTACACTTAACACCTGAAAAATTAGAAAATATATACAATTCAGTAGTATCACGAATAACTAGAATAAAAAAAATTAATAATACTAAAAAAAAATTGTTAAAACTAAATTATCAATTAACATAGTAATTAATAAAACTAGTCCTCGGCAACGGCGCCAAAAACTTGTTGTGCGATTTAAATCCCGCAAGTGGACGGATTGTTTACAAGTAATATAATGATGTGTAGAGTGTCGAACCTACGAAGACCAGATATTAATTTAACCAATTAATTTATAACTTAAATTTTAACAATAAAAAGAAACACATATTTGATTTTGGATTTATGATTCTTAACTATTCTAATTAACTCTAAATTATCAAACAATTAAAATAACTTTATGAGAACGAATTCGAATTATACCAACATTAGGATTTGCGAATTCATCTCCACGTTTTATAATCAAATATCAGTTTAATCACTTTTTAGCTTCTAATTACATTGGATTGAAAATCGGTATTCCTAAATTAATCAAAAGCCTCTCTCGATGGTCAATTAATTCTATACGATATGTGAACCTAATTATCTCTAACTAAGCTTCGAACATAAACATATACATTAAAATCTTAAGAACACCTAAATAGATTTTATAAAGCATAATAGTAATCTATATCTATTATTGGACCCTATGTTATTCAATACTATGTGCTTAATCTATATTGAATCTCTCGATTTCAATATAGATCACAATATATTTTAATGGTGATTAGGCATTAAAATAATAGAATTAATGAATAAAAAATAATCAACCCAAAAGCAATTAATTACTAAAAAGGAAAAAAAACTTCTAATTAATTAAACGCATGAGGTTTCATTGTTCATCCTAGAAATAAATAAATTAGCCGGACATGATTATGTAAAATAATACAAGAATCGTATTAATCATGTTCTGGTAAAAGAAAAAGAAGAAAGAATAAATAAAATCCGTGACTCTGGCTGAAGAATCTTCAGTCCCGTGCTTTGATCTTCGATTCTCCTCTTGTATCTTGTTCCCAAAATTCGTCCCCCTTTGTTCTGGCTATTATCTGGTTTTTATAATGCTCTCTAAAGACTCCAAGATGTGTGCTAGGTAGTTGAATTCGATTTGGAGTTCTAGAATTCTAATCCCATTAGAAAACTGTCAAAACTAGTGCCCGTTATGTTCTTGCGATCGCATGGTTCAGAACCGTGCGATCGCATAGTTCGATCAATTAACTTTTTGCTGAAATTTTGGACGTCTTGCGATCACATCAAATGTTAACCATGAGATCACATGGTTATTTTTGACGCATTCTTGATTTTCTTCCTTTAATATTTGCATGCCAAGTCCTTTAAGTCTTTTTATCTTTGCAATTAAGTCCTATTTTATTCTGTTTGCGCTCTTTTTCGTCTTTTCGTCAGATTGATACTTGAATTTGATTATTTCCTAAAATAATAAGAAAACAACATGCAATTAAACTGAAAAAAAATAAGAGTACTCATAATCATCCCTTTTCGTGAGCCCAGATAAGTACAAAATTGTACTTATCAAGTACTAATGACAAGAGTTCAACTGCCCAATATCCAAATAAAAAGTACAAAGTCTATCACTCTTACACTCAAAATCAATTGACACAATTTTAATTACCCAAATCTCAAATTTTCAATCGTAATTTGCTCAGATGCTCAATACAAACATTGTCGTTTATCCCAGACTTTCGTTCATCGCTCTGTCGCTCAACACACAGTGAGACGGCGAATGTGAAACTCTTCTTTAACTGAATAGAATTCTCAATTTATGAGTTTGCAATTTTGGCGTCTATTCTTCCAGTTAATATTTACAACTTTCATAACTTGTTTTAATATCTAACATACTTTAATATCAACGGATTTGCAATTTTTAATTTTTTTTTTAAAACATATTGTCAACTAAAGATTTTATTAAAAACATTATGGGTAGAACCAAACTCGAACCGGAACTGACTATTTCGGTTTGATTCCAATAACTGTAATGGGTGGTTACATGTATTGAAATATCTGGACCGATCTACCCGACACCCGTGCTTATTTTATATGTAGTTGACGGGATTAATCATGGAAAAAAATACTAATATTTCTAAGTTCGGTTAGATTTTGTATCTAATTTACGAGATTAATTTCAATGCAGCTCAGTATGTGTGATCAACTCGACACTAGTGTAATCTTAAATAAGATATGATTTGTCCATAATTTCAAAGATTTGACAAAAGATTGTTTGACACAAAAATCAAAAATAGTTTATTTGAAATTTTCAATTTACATTCCCCGTCTTACTAAATTAGCACAAAACATCCTTACATATCGAAGTAATTGTGCAAAACGTTCATACTTTCTAAATTTTGGCAATTTCACCCTCACCTACTAGATTTCTCGCGCAAAAGGTCATTATGTCCAAAAAGCAGCCGTTAACTCACCAAAACAGCACAAGTTGTAAAGTATTGTAAAAGTAAATTAGTCCAAGTACTTTTTTCTTTTTTGAGAGAGAGAGGAGTTGAAAATGAGGTTTGTGTTTCTTTTTGTTTTCTCTTTTATCGAATGAAAAGAGAAAATTACGCACCTCTTATTCTCAGAAGAAGATGGATATAGAGTAGAATTTGGACTCGGATTCTTCTTTGTTTGATGCTCTTTAATGTGAAGAAGAAGAAGAAAGTGAAATCATTTTGAACAAAAATAATCATTTTTACGCCCATCTTCAGAAGAAGATGTATATAGAGCAAAATCTGGATTCAGATTATTCTTTGTTTAATGCTCTTTACTATAAAGAAGAAGAAGAAAAATTGAGAGAAGTTGAAGAAAAAGAAGAATAAGAAAGTGAAATCATTTTGAACATAAATAATCATTTTAATGCCAAATCTTTTTCTTTTTTTTTTGGTGTTGTTAATGGAACAAGATCTGTTATGGGATGATGAAGAACTTCAATCTCTTTGTGGCGGATGAGACTTCTTTAATGGTTTTGACAAAAATAAAAAAAATTGAAGTTGACAAAAATTGATTGGGTTTTTCATTGGCTAAATATGTATCTCTGCAGGCGACAATACATACTATTTCACAATTGAAGTCCATCATAGAGGCAATTTTTATGATAAGCCAAACAATGTGGCATACGAAGAAGGAATGATGCTATTTTTTGATTTTCTGGTATGTTGTAGTGAGCAAGGACGTTGACAATCGATAATACAATTAGGTAAGGATGTTCACCACAAATTTTAAAATAAGTAGGGCCGTTATGCACATTAAGAAATGAAAAATAGGGATGCTTTATACAAGTTAATCCAAAAGGTAGGAACGTTATGCACATTTATATACAAATGTAGGGATATTTTCTGCTACGTCAATTGCACATCAAAATGAACGATGCACAGCAGTACATCAATCCCACATCTGGTTCTACACTTTTGAGTAACTACATTACTACAAGAGGTGCGTAATTTTCTCCCCATTCACTTTCTTCTTCTTTTTCAATTTTCTCCCCACATTTGTGCGTAATGATCCCACCCTCTCTCTCTATAGATATAAGTGAAAAAATGATTGGACTAATTTACCCTTACAATGCATTACGATTCGTGCTGTTTTGGTGAGTTAACGACTACTTTTTAGACGGAAGGACTTTTTGTGCAAGAAATCTGGTAGGTGATGGCGAAATTACCAAAATTTAGAAAGTATAGACGTTTATGCTAATTATCTTATTAATAAAAGTTAAACCAACGTATTTTGACTTCAAATAAAGAACAATTTATTTGCATAGAGAAAAGTGGTAGCTAAAAGATGTAGGAGAGTGTATTTAAGAATTATATAAGAATTTAATAAACTGCAATCAACTATTATATAAGAATTTAATTATAAATTTATATATATTTTTAATGAAAATCCAAAAATTGATAAATAAATAAAAATGGTTATGGGAATATTAAAGAAAAAAAAATCACATTGTCTCTAAAGGTTCATAGAAGAAAAAAGAAGAAAATGGGAAAATAGTTAGAAAAAAATTGAAAAATACATTAAATTGAATAGAGATAAAAATATTAAAAAGAAGACATTGGAAAAAAATAAATTAGGAAAATATATTGAAGAGGAAAAATAAAATCGCATTGAAGAAAGAGAAGAATATTAATCTTGACTTTACAGTTTGTTGAAAGAAAAAAATAAAAGAGAAATGTTGCATATAAAAAAAAAAAAAAAGGAATGAAATATGTTTTTTGCTTCTAAAGTATTTCAAAGTCTTAGAGTAAATGGGAGAGAAATTGTAATATATTTTATTTATACCTTATACTTTAAAGTTAGTACATATAAAATTCTATATAAAGTCATTAAAAGTCATCGACATTTTAAATACCTCTGAATTTTGTAGGATTTTAAAAAATCTGAATTAAATATCGCATGACTTTATAAGACTTTTTAAAAGTTTTTAAAAATTTATATTGAATATCTCAAAACTTTTATGGATTTTAAAAAGTTTAAATTGAATACACCTAGATTTTTATGCTAGATTTTTAAACTCCATAAAAATCATAAATTGAATACACCTTCCATAGTTTTGAGATTTCAACAACGAATAACAGTTTCATATTATTAGTCAAAATACATATCAGTATTGCAAATAAATATTAGTTTTAAAAATTCTGGAATAACATATTTGTGAAGAAGGAATATAGCTTTTCAACAATTTTAAATCTTAAAACTTGCACACTACAAGTCCAAAACATCTCACTAAAGCTAGAGACATAATCGGGACTTGACTCACTTATAAAGAATTCGTCGACACCGTTGAATTCAAAAGGCACATTTTTGGTTCACATATCACGTTTGTCTGTTTAGAAGTAATAATTAATTTTAGATATATTTATTTAATTTGATATAGAGCTATAAATAAAAATTGTCAAACTAAAAAAATCAAATCGAAGTCCTCTTTTTTGAAACTGCCAGTTTGATGCCATGTAGACTCGTAATAAAACAATTTTGAACCAAACCAGACCATTCTAAAACGATTTGTTTAGATTTTAGTATTTTATTTGCGTTTTGAAACCAGATCACCGTTTAAGAATTAAAAAATATGAAAAAATTTGTATTTTTAATAGAAATTAGTCCAAATTGGGCAATGGTCAAACCCTTAAATTATAATTTAACCTCAAAATAAATTCATAAATATTATTGTTTTAAACTAAATATAGTCATTTTGGTCATTGAGCACTTCCAAGCAATAGTACTATAGAAACCTATCAATCAATTAGGGGCGGTTCTCTTTGCTGTTTTCAATCCATTTTCTATTTTGGATTTTTGAAAATAGTCATTATGTGTTCTCTTTACCATTTTCGAAAATGTATTTTTGAAAACACAAAAAAAAAATTACAAAGAAACCGGAAAACGGGTATTTCATCATTTTGGACGTTTTGTGTAGAAAACACGGAGTTAGCCAAAACGGTCAAAACGCGCATTTTGACCGTGGAGGTTAAGGTTTTGATTCTTGGTCGCGGCATTTTTTTTTTGATTTTACGCGGGCGACAAAGTGATGATTTAATAATTTTTCGCGTTCTTTTAAAAAATGTGGTTCTTATTCCAAGTGGCCAGTCACACCATTCCCATAACAAATGTTAGGGGTTCAATTCCATTTTCTTTTCCAATCTTTTTAAAGGTTTTTTTAATGGTTTTTAATTCTATAATTAAATGTTTTTAATTTTTATTAAATATTTTTAATTCCAAATAATTAATTGTTTTTAATTCTATAATTAAATGTTTTTAATTGTTTTTAATTCCATAATTAAATGTTTTTAATTTCAATTTCAAATTATTTTTAGTTGTGTTTAAATGTTTTTAATTCTAAGTTTAAATTGTTTATAATTGTTTATAATTATTTTTAATTCCAAATCCAAATTTCTAAAAAATTTCAAGCAAACGCGTTTTCGAGTTTTCTGTTTTCAAAAACAATTTTCGAAAATTCCAAAAAGAACGCATTTTCAAAAATATCAAAACAGACACTCAAAACACAAAATGAATTCAAAATACAAAACACAAAAGCAAAAAGAACACCACTAAGATGCTAACTCATACATTAAAGTCTCGTATTCTCGTTGCAAATGTCAAAGTCCAAAAACATAGCAAAAACCATCAATTCTCATTCCCTCACAACGAGGATCATGAAAATCTTGTTGATAAGAAGCTAGTTGTATTGTAAATTTATATTAGCTTATGTTTTGTACAAATTTAGTCAAAAAAATGTAATCACAATATTTGTATGGTGACTTTATTGTAGTTTTGTTAATATTTAGATTTATAGTTTGATATATATATATAATACGTTTCATTTCACGTAAAGTAGGAATATTTTTTATAAACATTAAATTAGCATTGTTAAAGTGAACAAGAAAAAATATATGATGAAAATGCAATTTAAAACCAAATCAAACATTTCGGTTTAGATTTAAATTTCTCAACAGTAAACGGATTAATTTGAAAATATGTCAAACCTTAATACTTGTGATAAGTCATTTGTCACTTGTCAGAGTTTGTTTGATATCATTTTAAATTTTGTCAAAAAATTAAAGTTAAAATCAATAATTAATTTTAATTACACATTTCATGAACCCACAATTTTTCAACCACACATTTTATCAATTTTTACATAAAAATATATATATATATAATTTTTATCAAAATCAAACACACCTTAAAAAGACTTGTATTTACAGTAACAAAAAATATTATTATAAAAAATGAACTTATATTTTTCAAATTTAACTAATAAAATGATTGGCGACAATTATACAACAGTATTGAAATTATTTTTAAGTACTTATAAATTGTGAATTTAAAAAAAAAAAATATAGATAATAACTAAACAGTAAATTGTGAGTACTATATAAAATATTTAAAAAAAATATATATTTAAACAATTTAAATTTTATAAGACAAACATGATCATAGATTCCAAATATACATGCAACTGTTGACAATAATAGATTCTACAAGTCTCAAAAACAAATCATGTCCGAAATGAATTGGTCCCTTTTCGGTGCTTTCATTATTTCAATTTTCTTCTCAAATTTTGGTTGACTTGCGATTTATCAGTGGAGTTTGACCACAGCATTGCTCTCAAAAGCCTTCGGTTTCGCAATTTCCTTTGGATGATTGGTTAGCAGTAAAACGGTGTCGGTATGGGGCGAGAGAATGGGACCCACTATTTTACAGCCATGCACCGTCAAATGTAAACTTTATTATATTAATATTTTATTTTCTGGATGCGCGTGGTATACAATTAGTGCAAATGGCGCGTGGTATTGAGTTTTGTTTTTTTTTTGTTTTAACACCGACGCGGAATTTGCAATGTCGCAGTTAAAGTCCATATATTTGGATTTTTTTTTTTTTTTTTGAAACATATATTTGGATTTTTAAATTAAGGACTTGTTCGATATAAGTTTTTTTGGGAAAAAATAGATTTTTTTTGTTATTTTTTAGCTTTTTGACTTTTTTTATAGTGTAAAAAAGATTGAAAAGTCAAAAATTATATGCAAAAAAATAAATTTTTTGAGAGAAAAACTCTACCGAACATGCTCTAAATTTTCCTACCAATTATTGAAAAATGCATTCAGATTAACTGGTTAAGGACATCTCCATAATTAATGAAATAATTAAGTGAATTAATGCATTGATAAAAGAGAAATACTCCCACCGTCTCAAATATATAGGCCGCACTTCCTTTTTCTCTAGTTTCAAATATATAGATTTGTTTCTATTTTTGAGGTGTTTTTTTTGTTCATTTACTAAAATACCCTTATTTAATTTGCTTATTTATAATTATTTTTTCTAACTTAATCTTGAAATTGTACATTAAATAATATTCATTAAATAAAGATACATTAGGAAAACTATTGGTAAAATTTAATTTTTCAATAACATTCTTAATCTATGTGAAAAACCCAATCAATCTATATATTTGGGACGAAGGGAGTATCTCATTTTATTAAATACTTTTACATGTGAATTAAAATTTAGTGACTCAATCAGAACTCAGTGGTCACTTTATTTTTTCACATTAAACACTTTAAAAATACACTTCACAATTTAAAGTTTCACTTTTAAATTTTAACAATAGGTGATTATGAAGCTACTACAATATAATCTGAACTGCTAGTTGTCAAGAAATCGAGTCTTTGAATTAATTGTGGAAAGTGACTCTCTTCACACTATCCAGAGTTTGTAATTTGATTCGCGCTAACTCTTAATAATGATTATTATCGACACACTACTTCAAATTCAGTTCGTGTAGCTTCACGCCTAGAAAATAAAATATAGTGCGTTGATTGGTGTTCAAACCGAATTATATGCTCACAATTTGCTATTCGCTAGCCATGAACTGTCGTGATTATTCTACTTCAACGGCCATGATCTGCTGCCCACGTGCTGACGTGGCAGCACGTGGGCCGTCGATGATAAAAGTTGCTTTTATCATCGACGGCCCACGTGCTGCCACGTCAGCACGTGGGCCGAATAAGCTGCCCACGAGTGGGCAGCAGATCGGATCCCTCTACTTCAATTATATAATACACCACAATAGATATAATTAGACAATACAATCAATAAAAAAAATAATTTTTTCATTAATTACAATAAATTATAATCAAATAAACATTACTCTCTCAGTCCCACAAAGATAGATTTGTTTCTTTTTTCACACAGATTAAAAAATCTCATTTAATGTAATTGAAATTATAAAATTTTCACACACTATTCCTATTATACCCTCATTTAATATTAGTCATTCATAAATATAATAAATTTAAATGTTCATTAAGTTACAATTGGAATGCAAATGAAATTGAATTGCATTACATTGAAAACAATAATGAAATCAATTATTGACTTTGTTATGGGGATGAATATTTTCTAGGCAATGTGGAATTTATTGAATGTCTATTGAGTAAATTTAAATAAATTTATAATTTCTCATTATAATTGGAATATGTTAAGTTTATTTGTGTTGATAAGAACATCTCTAATAGGCTCTTTAAACATAAGATTCTCTCTATTTTAAAGAGCTAAACTTTAAAATTATGTTTCAACGGACTCTCTAAATTAACTTTTTAAAATAGAGAGTGAGTTTGACTCTCCAAATTGCATTTAAAGAATTTCAATTTTCAATGCTCTACATAACGATTGAATTAAATAGTGTATACAAAATAAAATATAAAAAATAGAATAAAATCATATAATAATTAGGAGAGGGGCATGTTAAAAAAATATAAATGAAAATATAATAAATACTTATTGAAAGAAGTAAAATAAAGTGTTAAAGATAAAGAGATTGTTGGAACACTTAAAAAATTTTACTCTATAAATTTATTCTGTTATCTAAAATACCAAAAATGTTTTTTATAAATAGAGAGTCTATTGAAAATACTTTAACAATGTAAGTTAAATAAATGTATATTAAAAAAAAAAATTAATACACATTTTATAAAGTAAGTAGCTTATAATTGAAATAGATAAATAAGAAAAACAAGCTTATTTTTTTTTTATATGAGAGTGAGAGTATTTTATTACAATAAATAGCAGTAAGACTTCTCTTTACTGTTTATAGTCGGTGCGCGCACACTTACTCACTCGCGCGCTGCTCAAGAGAATTTCACGACATTCTCGAGGTCGCCTCTCTTCTCCACCAAATCCAAAATTAACCAGAGTAAACCCAGGACTAATATAAAAAATAATAATTGAGAAAAAAAGCCCCACACAGGTTCGAGCCCTTAACACTCTCTTCTTGGTATCTCACGCACACACATATATATACACACACACATGTTATCTACTTCTCATAAGTACATTTCTTTCTTAAATGAAAGTTACCCATCAATCCCATACAGTCGGCACATAATGAGAAAATGAGTGAAGCTGATATACTCGTCTCAGATCTGAATTTGGAATAAGGAGAAGGTACTTGAAAACCCAGCTGCCGCAGCTGATTTCTTGACGCGTTTTGATGCGTGGTGTGTGGAATCTTGAATTATTTGTTTGCTTATGATTCGATCCAATTCTTGTTCTTGATTTATTTTATAGGGTTGGTTTCTTGATGATGTTTGAAATGGGGATTTAATTTAGATCTGGGCTATTGAAGTTTGTTTTCCTTTAAGTACGATTGACAAGATTTTACCTGCGGGACTCTTTTAAATAGTGAGATTATAATTAGATGCGGCTCAATTCAAGAATTTTTTTTTTAATTTTCTGGTATTATTTTTATCTAGCTTTATGTTTTCCCATTGATCTATTGGTGATCTGCCACTGATTAGATAATACCTATTTATGTATAAAATTTCCGTGCAATTTATGTCGATTTCTATAGCTGTCTCTTTCTTTTATGAGATCACACTTGCTCAGTAGAAAAGATGTATCTTTGAAGTATTAATTAGGTAGCAATACTATTTGATGTCCTACTACCTGCTACTTTGGTGCTTGTACATTACTCTATCTATCTGGATGAGCTCAGCACTATATTCTTATAAATTGATTGAAGAGATTTAATCTTATAACGTGTTTACTTCTCAGGTGTAATAATCAAAAGACTGAAGAACTGATTCAAGATTACAGTTTAGAGCATGGCTTTAGGAAAGTACTCTAGAGTTGATGGTAGGAAATCATCATCGGGCTATTGCTCAACAGTCACGATAGTGGTTTTTGTAGCCCTTTGCTTAGTTGGGGTATGGATGATGACATCATCGTCTGTGGTTCCTGTTCAGAACTCAGATGTTTCTCAGGAGAACAAGAATGAGGTGAGGACACACGTGAGAGAGAGCAATGACGATAATGACAACAATGATACAAGCAACGAGAGTGGTAACATTGCAAGTGATGATAGTATTTCCAGCGACGATGGCAAGACAAAGCAATTTGAAGATAACCCGGGTGACTTGCCTGAGGATGCAACCAAAGGGGACAATCATGCAAGTTCAAGTCAGGAGGAGAAAAACGATAAATCTGACGAGACAGAAAAAACCACGGAGGAAAATCCTGAAGAAAAGTCCAAGGATGAAAAGAAAGAATACGTAGAAGAAAAGAATGGAGAGGAAAAGAAGGAAGATGGGGAATCGGAGAAGGAGAATAAAGACTCTGAAACTGGTGAGACCAATGAAAACAATTCTGATGACAATGAGAAGAAATCAGAAGAAAGTTCTGGTGACGTGAAGGATGGGGATAAGGTAGAGGGTGAAATAGAGGAGAAGGTGGATGAAAAGAAGGATAAGGAGTCAGATCAAGTTTCTGGTGAGAAAAAGGATCAGTCCAATGAAGTCTTCCCTTCTGGGGCTCAATCAGAGCTTTTGAAAGAAACAACCACCCAAAATGGAGCTTTTTCAACTCAGGCAGCAGAGTCAAAGAATGAGAAAGAAACCCAAGAATCCTCCCAGTTAGAGAAAGAAAGTGGTTACAGTTGGAAACTTTGCAATACCACTGCAGGGACTGATTACATTCCTTGCCTAGACAATTTGAAAGCAATCAGGAAGCTTCCATCAACTAAGCATTACGAACATAGGGAGAGGCACTGTCCCGAGAAACCTCCCACATGCCTTGTTCCAGTTCCTGAAGGTTACCAACGCTCAATTGAATGGCCTAGGAGTCGGGAAAAGGTTTTGTACTTCAGTTAATATTGTTGTAGCTTCATTTTAAACTTCTCTTCTTACTCACATGATTTTTATTTTATTTTTAAAAATTTGTTCCTGCAGATATGGTATCATAATGTTCCACACACCAAGCTTGCAGAAGTTAAAGGACACCAAAATTGGGTTAAAGTTAGCGGTGAATACCTTACATTCCCTGGTGGTGGAACTCAGTTTAAGCATGGTGCCCTTCATTATATTGATTTCATACAGCAGGTATGATGTTGCAGTCACCTCAACAAATTGAACATTAACACAACAGCACATCTGCCTCATTCATGCACATTCTCACTACTGCAAATGCACATGGGAAATGGACAATCCAACACGCAACACAGCACATTTTAGATTTCATTTCATCGTCTGCTTTTCTTCCTTGGCCTGCTAATTTTCTAAAAGTTACCGTCTGTTTGTTTCTGAGTAACTTTAGCATGCTTTGCAGTGCGTGAACTTTTACCACAATCAAATGACTTCTTACTAGCTTCTCATCTTGCTTCTGAACTAAAGCATAACCCAATCAACATTGTTGAAGTGCTGCAAATCTAATTTGGATTTCTATTGTAATATCTTTCAGAGTTCATAGCTAGTTTGACAAATGTATTGGATATGCCTTGAAAAACGTGGGTTACTAGCTCTTGATAGAATCATTAGAATTTAACTGTTTATGCTCATATGAAATGATTGTTGGGCAGTCTGTGCCTGAAATTGCCTGGGGAAAACGCTCGCGTGTTGTGCTGGATGTTGGATGTGGTGTTGCTAGCTTTGGAGGCTTCCTCTTTGACAGGGATGTGCTAACCATGTCATTGGCTCCAAAAGATGAACATGAAGCTCAGGTTCAATTTGCACTTGAAAGAGGAATTCCTGGTATATCTGCAGTTATGGGTACAATGAGACTTCCGTACCCGGCAAGAGTTTTCGATATAGTCCACTGTGCACGTTGTAGGGTGCCTTGGCACATTGAAGGTACTTCACTTCCTGTTACTTTGTTGTAGAAGGATTGTTGAACAATTACTAGTGTATTCAAACTTGAACCTTTTAGAGAATCACTTCTGTGGGATTTCCAGTGGTCGTGTACTTCAATTGTCAACTTTTCGTTGTTGTCCTTCTCCGAATGTGATTATAACCAGAAAAATGTAACATTATGCAGGAGGCAAACTTCTGTTGGAGCTAAATCGTTTGCTCCGTCCTGGGGGTTTCTTTGTTTGGTCTGCGACTCCTATCTACCAGAAAATTGCCGAAGATGCTGAGATTTGGGAAGGTGCGTCAAAAATTCTGGTTATGCTTGAAGCTAACATAAAATCGTAGGCTCTAATGAGTTGTGCTTAATTGAAATTATTTGCAGCCATGAAGAAACTAACAAAGGCAATGTGTTGGGAAGTTGTGTCAATTACCAAGGACAGAGTGAATGGAGTAGGAATAGCTATATATCGCAAGCCTACTTCAAACCAGTGCTACGAGCAAAGATCACAAAATGATCCTCCACTGTGTAAAGACTCTGATGATCCAAATGCTGCCTGGTATGTTTTCTTTGATCTGAAATAGGACTTGCTTTTACATTGTTCTTGGAGGTTTATTTTGAGGCTCTGCTGCTGAGAAACAGAAAATATAGGCTGCACAAGCGCGAGGTATGTAGAGTAGGATTTGTTTTTATTGTCGCTTTAATGTTTTCCATACCTTGTTCACAGGAATGTTCTTTTACATGCGTGCATGCACAAACTGCCTGTTGATTCGTCTGAACGCGGGGCTCAATGGCCTAAACAGTGGCCTGCTAGGTTGGGGCAAACTCCTTACTGGTTGTCTAGTTCCCAGGTAGGAGTTTATGGAAAGCCTGCTCCAGAAGATTTTACTGCGGATTATGAACACTGGAAGCGTGTGGTGAGCAAGTCATATCTAAATGGATTGGGAATAGACTGGTCTAATGTGAGAAATGTCATGGACATGCGAGCTGTCTATGGAGGGTAAGAATAAAAAATTATCTTTTCTTCCTTTGTATACGTAGCAAAACAAATTTCGTTAACATTTGAGTGCCCGGTCAAATATAATTTTGTTGGTACGGACTGCAGTTTATGTCCCTGTTTTAACATAACTTCCAATATGTTTCTTTTAAATTCTGATGATCTGATGCTATAAAATCCAATGGTTACTGCATAATTTTTTGCTTTAAGGCTAGTGCTGATTTCTTCGAAGATATACTGTCATGGTGAACTATGAATATACTAAATCAAAAAGTTTGTTAGTTTAAAGTTTCTTACCTTTTTTGAAACATTTGTGAATTTGTCAAGGTTGTCTTCTATTACTATTTATTGATAGGAATATGCTGTGTTTAATGGTTAATATATATTTTTAATCCTTTCTTATTCTGAAACATCAACCTATATATTGATACCATTATTTCTGTAATTAAATAGCATCTTTTGGTTGCCATTTGGCTTTTACTAAGTGATGGATCCGTCTGCAGATTCGCTGCTGCTCTTAAAGATCTGAACTTGTGGGTTATGAACATTGTCTCCATAGATGCTCCTGATACTCTACCTATTATTTACGAACGAGGTCTATTTGGAACTTATCATGACTGGTGTGAATCATTCAGTACTTACCCACGATCCTATGATCTACTCCATGCAGACCATCTATTTTCGAAGATTAAAAAGAAGTGCGTACATCAGACTCAAGTGACTTGATTTGATGCTTAATTTATACTCTTTGTTCTCTAATTATTCTGGATCCTGGGTCCTCAGGTGTAATTTCATGGCCTTGGTTGCGGAGGCTGATCGGATTTTGAGGCCCGAAGGAAAGCTTATCGTCCGAGACACCGTTGAGATCATTAATGAACTCGAGAGCCTACTCAAGTCCATGCACTGGGACATTCGCATGACCTACTCCAAGAACAAGGAAGGAATGCTGTGTGCCCAGAAAACCATGTGGCGCCCTAAAGAGGTGGAGACAATTTCCTATGCCATTGCCTAAAGTATCACGAAATGGACAGGTCAATTCTTGAGTCTTGCGTGGCACAAGTTAGATATTTTTTCGTACTGATGCAAGTTCTTAGCGCGGGGACTGCATTCTTCTTCAAGGTATCAGGCACCATCGTCATGTCTTGGCAAATTTAGTACAAGTCAAGACTTATTTTCTTAGTGGTTGGGTTAAGGTTCTTTCATTGTATTCTTATGTTACTAGTGGTTGTCGAAAAGTTAAGTCCATTGTTTCAAACACAGCGGAGAAGTCAAATCAAAATAGTGAAATATGTTTGAAGATTTCAAGATCTGCCAACACGATGTGTATCGAGTGAGTTCATTGTGAGCATCGCAATTAGAATATATTCTTGGCCTTGATTAATGATATTCAATCTAGCTTATTAAGAGAGTATTCATATTGGAAAATTCTTGTTGTATATCCTCTCTTATCGCATGGTTGACCGTAATTGGTTGAAAGACAATTTTGCCCTTCAAATAATTTCAAAAAAGTGGGTTTTGTTAGGCAGTGCTGCTTTTATTTTTGAAAACATCGCTTCTTGTTGTATTTATTGCTTTATTATTAATTATTAATTTAAATAATTAAATACTCTCCCTCTAAATTCTCTTCACGGTCTCCAATCCCACTTTATTGTATATTTACTTCAAATTAATAATAATAATAATAATAATAATAATAAAGCTTCAGGTTTAATATTTTTCAATAAGACTAAAGTAAATTTAATTATTATAAACAATATTTGTTTTAAATTATACTTAGTCAAATAATCGACTACGTTTTCATTTTTAAGTCAAAATTCTTCAACCTTTTCGATTAAATGTAAATGTGATATTTCTTATAAATCCATCATCATCCTTCTTCAAAGGTTGGGGTCGGGGTCGGGGTCGGGGTCGGGGTCGGGGTCGGGGCGGGTCATCGTTTAATTATTTATTTATTTTTTGTGTAAACGTGATTTTCATTGAGGACAATATATGAAATTATGAATTATGAAATGAGAAATTAAAGTTAATTCTAAATGATATTGTTAGAATTTAAAAAACAAATTGTGTATAGTATGTTTATTAAACAAATTGAAAAAATACAAATTAATAGGTCTTGGTGTAGTGGTTAGGAATTGTAAATCAATGTTCAGAACCCGGGTTCGTTTCTTCAACACTCATTTCATCAAAATATTTTTTAAAATTTAAAAAAAAAAAATTTCGGGACGGGTTCGCTCCGCCTCGAACCCGACTCGGGGACATTATTCTCACCCCAAATACCCGATTATCTGGGGCGGGGAAAATTGCCATCCCTATTCATCCCGATCTTAGGTACAATCTCATTCGGTTCTTCAATTTCTATCACATCATCTTTCAAATATTAACCATCAACTATAAACAAATTCATATTTACTGTTGCGTCTTCAGAATTTGAAACGAGATTTTTTGTACAAAAATATTGACATTTAACACCTTCAAGAGCTTCTATCACGGCAATAACAAAATAAACGTTTGCAAATATAGCAAATACATAGTTTCTATATAGTATATAACACAAAAATATGGCAAAATATTTAACTTTCATACGAGAACAAAAATCATCTTTTTCAGACATTATTGTGGACAGTTTGGAAGTACAAGATAACTTCAATGGAAGAATGAGACTAGCTCAATAATATCGCCGGAGACTTGCCAGAATGTCGTCGGAAAATATTTTTGTAGTTAAGGGAAGAAATGATGAATTGAGGATGAGTCCATAGTGTTTGGGGAAAAACAGATGTGAAGCAGATAGGGTAGAACTAAAAATTTAATGTTATTAAATTTTTGAAAATCAAAATCTCATGATATATTATCAAAATATCACGATAATTTGGCTGCAACAACTTGCTGTAATCCATGTAGTCAAGGTGGGTGTACAACAAGCACCACTGATTCATATTATTTGGATTCCTATTTAGGCCTATTTGGTTTATAGGCAATGATTAAAGATAACAGATAAAATCCTGTTTGGCGATATTGATGTTCGGATATACTTTTATTCGGATAACAATTTAAAATGAGAAGTTTAATCTTCAAAAAGAGGAGGATAAAATTTTGTATCTGGATATGGATTCACAATTTTTTTTTTTTTTTTCAAAAGATAAACGTACCCTTTATAATATAGAAGAAATTTATTTTTGAACATTCATATTATACGGTAATTGTCGTCGTCCGCTCGCCTGTTGTCATCTGCGCCACCAATGTCCTCCGCTGCTCCATCTATTTTTTCCTTTTTAGATTTTATTTTATTTTTTTTGTTTTAAATAAAAATAAATATATAATTATATTTTTTTAATGAAAATTTGACTATTTAATAGTGATTTTTTTAATATTTTTATACTTAGTTGAACCAAATTAAATAGTGATAAATTTATTATTTGGATAACTTTTATTCAAATAAATAGTTTTAACAAGAAGTTAAACAGACACTTAATAAATTTTAGTCTTGTGTGGTTAAAAGTCTCGATCATCATTATTGTTGTACAAAAACATGTGGAATATGAGATTATAGCACCATTTGGGGGCATGGCATGCTTGACCATATCGTTTACATGTCAAATCGTCCAAATAATTTGATATATTTTGACACTTTTAACTAAAGAATCCAAAGTAGGGCATGATAGGACTTATATTTTAGTATTATTAGGTCAATCTACATGTAGAAGTTGCTTACATTTATCATTTCCAAAATTAATATTTTAGTATGTCTATAAATCTATTTACATTTTATTTTTATAAGATGATACGAGTTGTAGAAAAAGTATATACTCTAACTAACATGTATGGTACATTTTTTTTTTTGATCGGAAACATGTATGGTACATTTAATTTGACTATACATGATCATTGACAAATTTGGTTGTACAAATTTTCTTCGATCAAGTTCAATATGACCACACATATGAAACATGTTCTTAATATCTTTGTAATGCATTTCTTAATGGAAAAAAATAGTATGTACTTAATTATCATATCACGTTTTGAAAAATGACGCATGTTTAAATTTGTTGGAAAAATCATGTTTAACAGTTGTTATGAAACTAGAGAAAAAAGAGAAGGAAAATATAAGAGATGCGAAATGAATTGTATATTTTATTATAACTATGAACCTATATTTATAGAATTCTAAAGTCTGTTATAAAGAGATTTGGATATAATCAAATAAAACTTATCTAAATATATTGATAAGTCTAGGGGGGGTGTCCCCAAATCCGATTTGAATAGATTTTATAAATTCATATAAATTTAGGTGTCCACAACACAGATTTTAATAAATTTTATTAAAATTTAGGTGTCCCCAAATCAGAATTAAATAGATTTTTTAGAAATCTAGGTGGTATCTAACAACTAATAAATTTCTAAAGATTTCATTAATTATAAGATTTCAACATATTTTAATAGATTTCATACCCATAAATATAAATACCAAATTGTTTAGCAATTCTAGGCCGGTTGCTTGAAATTTCAATCCCTCCATCTCTCTCTCTCGCCTCTTTCCCTGTGGAAACCCAAAATATATAATTTCCCTCTCCAGATTTTGCATCATTCTTTGACAGATTGCAGGTATGCACTCAACCTATAGATACAATTGTTATTTATTTGTGTATTATATGTTCTTGGATTTTCAATCTTTGTGGCCGTGTTAAATAAAAATCTGTTCAAGTTTGATGATTTGTTGACATTTTCTCTACTCCTTTTGGATCGTTTCCAACGCTGTGGTACCCTTAATCGATGAAGAACGAGTCGTCGCCATTTGAGAGCATTGATTCATGGATTTAACTGAAATTGAATACAAAATTGTACGCGAATTTTTGATTTTAGGGTTTCAACTGAATCGAGTCTCAATTATGCAGTGGTTTATGATAGATGCTTTGAAGGATTTGAATTGTTTTAGGAAAATATTTGGAAGATACTATCAATTAGTGGGTATGAATAATTGAAGGTGATTTTTTGATGATTTGTTATTATAGCTGGTTAAAGACAACTTCCCCAATTTTGGTGAGAATGTGGCGTATTTACTTGGGCTTTTCATAAAACTGTGTTTTTCAATGGATTTGTGTATTTCATTTTTGAAGAATAAACATAGTGGGGCCTGATTTTCATTATAATTTTAAAGATTGTGCCAACTGGTTTAGTTCAAAATGTGGCACTACAAATATATTGTAAGTAGAGATAATTTGGTCCATTACTTATACTTTTCTGATAAAAATCGTTTTATGCTAGAAAGTAAAAACATTTGAACTCTTCTGTGGTAAAGTAATGTTGTTTGCTGTCATGAGTGTGTTGGCAATTAGAGGTCAGATCTCTATTCATGCTGGTGATTGGCATGGAGGTAATGAGAGAGAGAGAGAGAGATAGAGAGAGAGAGAGAGGATGATATGAAACTTATGTGAAACTATTCTGTGGTTCGTGGGAACTGAAAGCTGGACCTCATTATTGATCAGTATTTCCAGTATTTTAGTCTCTTTCAGTAACAGTGCAGAAAGACTTACGAACATAGCCAAGCAAGCATGTTTTCATTTAATGTTTTAGAATTTCGAAAATAAAAACCAAAAAACTGTGAATAACTTAGCTACCAAATGGACCCTAGGTTCATTGTCCTTTAATGGGAAAATTTAATTGACTTGGATATAGAAAATTATACAAAATGTTTATAACAATTACTTATTAGTATTAATAATGTAACAAAATATATTGTTAAAATTATTTTATTCATTTAGGATTGTGTTGGAACTATTGACGGCACACATATACCGACTATGATATCAGGACGTGACGTGAGCAGTTATCGTAATCGCCACGGATCATTATCTCAAAACGTATTGGCAGCTTGCAATTTTGATTTGGAATTCATTTATATTCTTAGTGGATGGGAAGGTTCAACTCATGATTCAAAATTACTAAATGACGCTTTGGTAAGAAGAAATGGACTTAAAGTACTACAAGGTTCGTACTTTTATTTCTTGAATTGCGTGATTAGTTACACGTTTTTTTTTTCTTCTTCAGAATAAAACTTTATCTTTTTCTTAACACGAGATCATTATGACATATGATATATGCATTTACAGGTAAATATTTTCTTGTAGATTGTGGATTTGCAATTCGTTGTCGATTCTTAGCTTTATTTCGAGGTGTTCGATATCATCTCCAAGATTTTGGTGGCGAAGGTCGTAATCCTGAAAATGCCAATGAAGTGTTTAATCTTCGTCATACCTCCTTGAGAAATGTAATTGAAAGAATTTTTGGCATATTCAAATCGCGATTCACAATTTTTAAATTGGTACCTCCATTTCCATTTAGAACGCAAGCAAAGCTAGTGCTAGCTTGTGCAGGATTGCACAATTTTTTTCGCAAAGAGTGTCGTTCAGATGAATTTCCTGTTGAACCAGACAATGAAGCTTTATCTCCATCATCGCCATCATTAGCAGGATTTGAAGAGGATGAAGATGTTTTCGAAACTCAAAAGCAACAAAGAGAGCATGCAAATGAATGGAGAATTAACATAGCATCAGAAATGTGGGGGGATCATGAATGATGTGAATGAAGAGTGATAGAAATTGAGTGGAAAATTTCGTTAAATTCGTTGAAGTAAAAGTTTTTTTTTTTTAAAATTATGGTAGTAAAGCAAAATTACGTTTGATATAAGTAATACATTTATTTCTATCATTGATAAACACGCAATACATCTTTAAGAAAAGTTGTTGATATATATTCGCATTACATTTAAAATCTCAAGACTTTTTATTTGTGATTGAAATAAATATAGCAATCCATATGGGCATGTTACATTTGAGGGCTATTTCTATTTTTTTTTTAATAGTGGGCATGAATTAGTGGTCTGTTTTTATTTTTTTTCGAGGGCTATTAGTCTATTCATAATAAAGAAAATGGTACATTTTTGTGGTGAGTTAGATTATCAAAAAATTAATTCTATAGCAAGTTACTTGTTCCAACTTAATCTGGTTTGAAAAGAAAATATAGACCTTGAAATGGTACGTGGAATTTTAAAATTTTCTTTATTTCAGGTAGACAAATTTGAGTAATTGTGCAGGTTAAATTATAATATTTTTATAAAAAAACCCAAATCCATGAGAATCTATACAAATCTATGAGAATCTATAGAAATTCATGAGAATCCATTAAAATTTATAATATAGAATTCTATTGAAATCTTATAAAATCTATAGGATTCTATTCAAATTCATCAAATTTATAAGAATTCATAAATATTAAGAAATGTTTTAAAATTTGAGTTCAGGACACCTCCCTAAGTGTCCTGATAAGTCTAAATAGTCATCAATAATTATCTTATAATTTTACAACACTCCTCATTTGATGACTATTTCTACAATAACTGCCTTGCTAAAAATTTTGTTTGGTAAAAACTCAGTGAGACAAAATATCAAAAAAAAAAAAAAAAGAGTACAATTAATTGCTAAAATTTTGGAGTATTAAGAAAATGCTGCCTCATTAAAACCTTACCAGGAAAATCGAGTGGGACAAAACTTGGACTAAGGAAAAAGAGTACAGCTACTCCCCTAATATTAATCATTGAAGATATTTGAGTCGACGCATCCCAATCTTGTGAATGTGGATGTCGGCAATGCTTTTGTGAATAAGTCAGCCAAATTGTCACTTGAGCAAATTTGTTGAACATCGATGTCACCATTCTTTTGAAGCTCGTGTGTATAGAAGAATTTTGGAGAAATATGCTTTGTCTTGTCCCTTTTGATATAGTCTCTTTTGAGTTGTGCAATATAAGCTGAATTGTCTTCATACAATATTATTGGACTATTATTTGTTGAAGGTAATCGCATGATGCTTGGATATGATGTATCAATTTTTCAACCATGCACATTCTCGACTTGCTTCGTGCATTGCAATAATTTCAGAATGATTTGAAGATGATGCTGTCAATGTTTGCTTCACAGATCTCCATGTTCATTCACGTGTAAACACATATCCTATTTGTGATTTAGTTCTAAGTGGATCAAATAGATAATCCACATCTGCATATCCCATTAAAGACGATCCTAATTTTCGTGAATAAAATAACCACATGTCAACAGTACCTTTTAGGTAACGAAGAATGTGCTTAACATCATTCCAATGTATTTGAGTGGGTGCAGAGCTATATCTTGCAAGGAGATTTACAAAAAAAAAAAACTATGTCCGGTCGAGTGCAATTTGCAAGATACATTAATGCACCAATTGCACTTAAGTATGGTGCTTCAAGTCCAAGAGTTATTTCCCCATCTTCAAGTGGGCGAAATAGATCTTTTTTTTTTTTTTCACTTCAAGTGATCGTACGACTATAGGCGATGTCAATGGATGTGCTATATCCATATAAAAACGCTTTAAGACATTTTTTGTATAAGATGATTGATAAACAAATAATCCTTCTGAGAAATGTTCAATTTGCAATCCAAGACAGTAATTGATTTTTTCCAAATCTTTCACCTCAAATTCATTTTTCAAATAATCTGCAGTTTTGTTGAGCTCTTTAGGAGTTCCTATACGGTTTAAATCATCAACATAAACTGCCACAATTGCAAATCCAATATATGTTTTCTTTATGAAAACACAAAGGCATACATCGTCGTTTTTATAACATTCTTTCAACAAATATTCGCTAAGGCGATTATATCACATTCATCCTGATTGTTTTAATCCATACAATGATTTTTACAATTTAATTGAGAACATTGTTCTAGTGGATGAATCATTTGCTTCTGGTACCTTAAATCCTTCAGGGATTTTCATAAGTATGTCACTATCAAGTGAACCATACTGATATGCAGTTACTACATCCATAAGGCGCATATCCAGTCTTTGTGACACAATCAAACTTATTGAAAATTTAAATGTGATGGTGTCCATTACAGGAGAATATGTTTCCTCATAATCAATCCCCAAATCTTTGTGAGAAGCCTTGGGCTACAAGTCGGGCTTTGTATTTTGTAATTTCATTGTTTTCATTCATTTTTCTTACAAAGACCCATTTGTATTTTACGTGGATTACATTTTCAGGATTCGAACCACAGGTCCAAACACTTTTCATTTTTCTAAGGAATTCAACTCTGCCTGTATGGCTTCTTTCCATTTTGGCCAATCATTTCTATTTTGACAATCTTTAATAGATTGTGGTTCAGGATCCTTATTTTGCATGATATCTAGTGCCACATTAAAGGCGAAGATATTGTCCACGACAATATTATTTCATTCCCATAATTTATGAGATAATAAATAATTTATTAAAATCTAATTATTTTGAGACACTTGTGGTTCTTCAGGAATCACATTAGCTTCTGGCGTATTTGAGATTCATTTGCTATGGCAGATTATTCTACAGGGACAACAATTTTTGCAGGAACATATAACTTTGTCACTTTCCTTGTTTCAAAGAATACATCAGGTAATTGGCTTGCAACCATTTGCAAGTAAATGATTTTCTCAACTTCTTATTCACATTGATTACTGCAGAGATAAAAAATGAGATAGAGTTGTTTTATTTCAATAAATTTTACCTTGTTTTTCAAGATGTAGTTTTTTCCATCCCAAAGATGGGAAAGTCATTATATCAAAATGACAATCTGCAAAACGTACAGTAAATAAATCACCCGTTAAAGGTTCAAGATACATAATAATGGATGGTGAGTCAAACTTAACATAAATTCTAAGTCTTCGTTGGAGACCCATCTTTGTACATTGTGGGAGTGAAATTGGGACTTGGACAACACAACAAAAAACTCGTAGATGAGAAATATTAGGTTTGTGACCAAATACAAGTTGTAAAGGTGAGAATTCATGATAAGCAGTTGGTCTTATATGAACTAATAATACAGCATGTAATATAATATGACCCCAAACAGATGTTGGGAGTTTTGTTTTCATAAGTAAAGGCCTAGCAATCAATTGAAGATGTTTGATAAACGACTCTGCTAAATTATTTTGTGTATGGACATGAGCAACTGAATGCTCAACAACAATCCCGATTGACATACAATAACCATTGAATTCTTGTGGTCTAAATTTACCAGCATTATCAAGACGGAGTGTCTTAATTGAGTAATAGGAGAATTGAGCTCGTAGTTTTATAATTTGAGCAAGTAATCTAGCAAAAGCTACATTTCTAGTAGAAAGTAAGCAGACATGTGACCATCTAGTAGAAGAATCAATTAATACCATAAAATAACGAGATGGTCCACATAGTGGGTGTATCGGCCCACATATATCTCCATGAATTCTTTCTAAGAAAGTTAGAGATTCAACACGAAC
This sequence comes from Forsythia viridissima, assembly GCA_030279155.1. NCBI lineage: Eukaryota > Viridiplantae > Streptophyta > Magnoliopsida > Lamiales > Oleaceae > Forsythia > Forsythia viridissima. The sequence goes on along the minus strand of CM059038.1, from coordinate 33,466,949 downwards.
CTTCGTAATAGAAGGTCTAATGACTAACTTGTCTTGTAAACAAATAGCACGTGGATAATCATTAGGTAAAAGAATCTTCTGGTTCTTTAGAGGATGTCCATGTGAGTTATTAATTATTCGGCGCATCATTATTGCTCATTGGTGTCCAAGTCGATCATACCAAAGCATAAAACTTTTTGGTTCACCAAATTTCAAGTTCGTGACATTGTTTGATTCAAATATTTTTATGAATGTATAATACATGTCAGGTAGGAGTGCCATGAGTTTTTCTTTTATCTGCTTCTGGCCAGATACAAAAAAAATTATGCAAATATATTCATAATTATTTTCTTGCATCGTCTCAATGTGGTATCCATTGCTGCGGATATCTTTAAAACTAAGTAAATTTCTTCTCAATTTGTTAGAATAAAGTGCATCATTTATATGTAATTTCGTATTATTTGGTAAGATAATATTAGCTTTTCTGGAGCCTTCAACGATATTTGATGTACTGAATATCGTATTAACATTATTTTTTGCTAATGTTAAGTCTAAAAAATATTTTTTATCTTGAAGAATTATATGAGTAGTTACACTATCAGCTAAACAGATATCTTGACAACTCATCACGAATTCATAAACATGACCAAAAAGATAATTTTTAAAAATGAGTATAAAACTAAAAAGAATTTTAAATATAAAAAAACATTTCAATCAACTAAAAAATAGTTTAACAATGCAAATTAACGTTTCAAACTTGATACATTTTCTCATTATAATAATTTGTAATATTATGACAACATGAGTAATTATGCTAGCGCATATAGAATTACTCGTTAGATAACATGTTCAAGTTAATATTACTTGTAAGAAAAAATATTTAATTTAACATAATCACTTGTTATTAGGGCACCCTGAAAATACACATAGATCATCACTGCCGCCATTTTTTTTTTTTTTTTGAAAAAACATGAAATTTTATCAATGGAAAGTTGATAAAAATGTATTATCAATTTCATTGATAATTAGAATGATAAATCTCTAAAATCATACAATAATGTATACAATATAATTGCATATAAGATGGATACATATGATACAAGTTCTAAAGTTTATTTAAAATACGCATAAACTTAAGTGATGTTTTTCAAAAATACTAACACAATATTATTTTGGAATATTGATATTCATAAAATTGTGATTATTAAAAAAAATAATGAAACCAATAATTTTTGAGAATATGATTATGTAGAAATTATGCTTCTTCAGGAAGCAATAACTCAACATTCTTCTTCAAGACATGTACTTTTTCAAGAACACAATAAATTACTATTTGAAATATTGTTCTTCAGGTTCAATAGCTCAATATTCTTCTGGAATATTATGCAAGTAATATTATGTCAGAATATTATGACGTTGTGCTTCTTCAGGAGCTACAATAAATTATTTTAACAATAAAATTACGATCTTCAGGAGAATATTAATATAATATAAATTTGTGCTTCTTCAGGAGCAATATCAAAATATTAATATATGTAATATTGTGTTTCTTTAGGAGTTACAGTGCAATATTCTCCTAAAATATTGATTGAATATAAGGTCGTTGTTCTTCAGGAGCAACGACGCAATACACAATAATTTAATGATTAAGTAAAAAATTTCACTAAAAAAAATCGATCAATTATTATATAATTCGCATTATTCAATGTTAACATAACATGATTTATATGCTTTCCTTCGGGGATAAGCATTAGTTGATTAATTACTTATTTATATCACAATTTAATTATGGGATATGATATTCTTCGAAACATGTGCTTCTTCTAGAGTACAATAAAATATTATTTCGACTACTGCTCAATATTCTTCTGGAATATAAAAATTATAACGTCATATTTTTCAAGAGCAATTAATATTCTTCTGGAATATTTAAATTGTAATGTTATGCTCTTCAGGAGCAGCTAATATTTACTTCAGAATATTATAACGTTGTACTTTTTCAGGGGCAACAACAAATCATTATTCTGAAGTAAATATTTGCTCTTCAAGAGCAAGATTATAATATTTGTTGACGTCGGAACCTGCAACGTCCACGTGTCAACAGATTTCCAGTCACTCCTCTGCCAACTCATATGTTACCTGTACACTAGGATAATCGTTAGGCACCAAGATCTCTAGAGAAAAAGGGTCTGGCGATCGTTGGCACTTCGACGATCAAGTCAACTATCGGTATATGGATAATACACGGGGGGTAAAAATAACGGGGTGTGGGAGGGACAAGCAGGTAGAGATTTGAGCAGAGTTTAGAGTGGGATTTTAAGCATAAAAGAGAACGTACCTTGGAACAACCGGAGATGTTGTATTTATAATGCAGGAGTCCTGATTGATTTAGGAAACAAATCAACCAGATACCCGTTCGGATCCTCATTCCTTATGTGATAGAGATCATTCCTTACTTAGGCAATCTCTAAGATTATCTTCCTTCTTTGAGTTTATCACGTTGCATGATTTTAGAAGATTGTGATTCAGTTTCCTTGTAAGGATCCGTCTGCCAATCCCACGTAATCTGTCCTTAATTATTTCTCTGGTCATTCCAGGATATCCTGCTACCTGTCAATTGACGAGGCCTGCGAGGTCCTATGGATCGGCCGCGAATGTCGAGGCCCTTTCTGGACCTCGCGATATTATGGACCCGAGAGTGCTAAGACATCTGACGGGCCTCCAACCCCATTTCTAGGATTTGCGAGGCCTTAGCGGGGGCCTCTATGAGACTCCTGTTGGGCCTCTATGGGGCTTCTGTTGGACCTTTATTGATATAGGAGCCCTATCAAAATCGGGTAGTAACAATATTCTTATAGAATATTATATTTTATAAAATTAGGCTATTCGGGAGCAATTAATATTCTACTAGAATATTAATGTAATATAAATATTTGCATATTTTGAAGTAACAACAAAATATTCTTTTAGAATATTTATATGTTAGGTTATGACATACAATATAATATTCTTTTGGAATATTGATAGGATTGTAAAGTTGTGTTTCTTCAGAAAAGCACAATTAAAAAAATATTGTTCGAGAGTTGATAATTGTCCACAATAATTTTATATTAACATATATTCATAAAATATAATATAAATTCAACAATCAATCAAATATTCAAAGTAATTGTATAAGCAAACATTTTGAGATTAAGGAAAAAAATGCAACTCGCAAGTACAAAAACAATCGTCCTTTAATTTGATCAAATTCTCACCCGCACACAATTGTGGAAATTTTGAACTTTTTTTCAGTGGTTGAGTTTTATGGTGTATTAATTGGAAGCATTTGGGTGGTAACTATGATTATCAAATCTTGTATTCAAAGCTAGGATTTTTAATGGCAATCAGAAGCTTTAATTTCAAACATGTATAATCATGATGATTATGAAACGCATGTATTGGTTGAAATAAAAGAAATCAATATATTGCACAAGGATAGAAAAAAATACCTTGTTTAAAAAGAGATAAGTATCTTTCAATGAATTAATTTGATGCTGGATCACAGAGAGAAATCGTGCTGATAACGTGTTATGAAACTAGAGAAAGAAGATAAGGAAAATATAAGAGATGTGAAATGAATTGTATATTTTATTATAATTATGGATCTATATTTATAAGATTCTAAAGTAGGTTATAAAGATATTTGGATACAATCAAACAAGGCTTATCTAAATATATTGATAAGACTAAGTATCCTGATAAGTCTAAATAGTCATCAATAATTATCTCATAATTTAACAACAGTAATGTTTTTGAACTAATTATGTATAACCAATCAGTTCGAGTGACCAAAATATGTATATGGTAATACAACTAACATGATCTTTAATTTGATTCAATTTTCTTTCTCAAATATGAAACTCTAATTTTTTGCTCTAAATTGTTGATTAATTGTGACCCTTAAATCGTAATCACCATTTGACCTCAATTTGACTTAAAAATGGATATTTTGAGTTGTTGAGTAATTGTCATTTATAATTGTGACCATAGTTGTGAGCTTTAATTCCTCTTATGTAACCTTAGTTGTGACATCTAATTCTCGACTTTTGATGCAAGATTTGTTACGCAAGTTTTGAATTGTTGAGTATTGTGAACTTTAATTATATGTACGCGACTTTAACCGTGATAAAATTTAATTTTTGATATTTGATAAATATATTTGAATTGTTGAGTAAGTGTGATATATAGGATCGATCAACGCTCCAATTAATAACCATAATTTGATTAATGGAAATAATATAGAAATACGTCGATTTTAATTGTTTTGTTGATTTTAGAGTTGTGTTTAGGTGGATATTCGTGCAACATTGGTGTAGAATTAGCACATTTTATGGGTTTGGTGATTTAATTGTTTTTCAATTGATATGATTATTGGGTGATCGAGGAGAGGAAATTATATATTGCTACAATTAATCTGAATTAGTATTAATTTTTAAATTAAAAACTAATTAACACTAAATAACAAAAAGTTTACAACTGCGGTATTTATCAAAATACGAAACTTGAGAAACTACTCAGCCTAATTTTTTCTTTCTTAATCCTCTAAAAGTAATCCAAATTATCCCATCCCACATAATAAAAGCCTAATTATCCAAAAAGTTCATTACCACCCTCTTATTGGGCCAATGGGGCATCAGAATGAGCCCAAAAGTACATGTTCCAAAACGATCTACATAATCCTTTTTTTGCTTTTAAGTTTACAAAAACTCAGCTGTCATGAAACTAAGTGAATAAGTGAGAAAAATAAAAGAGAATTGAGAAGACAAGTAATCTTGTAAATTTTAAGTTGTAAATAATAATATCATACAATTATTTAGTAAATGTATCTATTAGGTACAAATAATATCTAGATGGTCAACATGAATGTCGACAGCCCCATATATCAACCTAAATAATTTTCAGAAATATAGTAGGCAATTCGATCTCGATTTTAGTTAGTGAAAGCCTACTGATTTATATAATGAGAACAAGCATCACGTGGGAATTTATTATATTGAAAAATCTTCTGATTTTCAATAGATATTCTCATTGATAATTCACATCATATTGATCTGATTCAATGTAGTACTTGTTTAATTGTACTAATATTTGTACAGTACAAATTAAAAGAAAATTAATAACAGAATATTTATTTCATCATTCTTATCTTTTTCCTTCAGGGATTCATGAGATTCATGTATGTACAATATGTACGTGACTATTGCCGCAATGTCTAAAATCTAAGTGATCTAAACAACATGTCAAAGCGTAAAATTTCTTGGATTAACGAACTTCATATTCGTGACAATATTTAATTCAATAATCTTATAATATTATGTTGTCGGGTGCAAGTAATATTCTACTATAGTAGGATATGAACATAGGGAAATGATCTAATGCTCCTAGTGGGCCAAATAAGAATTGCCCACTGGACAAGTGTCCAGTGGCAATTCTTATTTGGTCCACTAGGGGTATTAGATCATCCCCCTATGAACATAATATACAGTTGTACTTCTTCAAGTGCAACAACAAAATATTCTTTTAGAATATTTATATGTTTAGGTTGTGTTTTATTTTTTCTTTCCAAAATATAAAACATAATATTCTTCTATAATATTAATAGAATTGTAAGTATTTGTTCAGAAAAAAATATAATTAAAAATAAATCTTATAATGTATGCTCATCAAGAGTAATAACACAATATTCGTATAAAATATGGATATTTATAAAGTTATGATTCTTCAAAAGTTACAATATGATATTCCTCAAGAATATCAACACAATATTTAGTCAAAATATGTTCTTCAAAAATAATTCAATGTCTCCATGAGAATTGATATATATAAGAAAAAATGTTTCTTCAAGAATATTCTTTTAGAATATTGATGTATATAAAATTGTGCCTTCTAATAAAGAACGTTATAATATTCTATTAGAATATTATTTTTATGTAAAGTTGTACTTCTCAAAAGCAACAAAACAATATTCTTCTAGAATGTTGGTACGCAACAATAAACAATATTCAAAAATATTTTTCTACCATTAATTAATATAGACAATTATATAATCAAATATAATAATATATATCAATTTCTTTCATAAGCACAATAATCAATGTCAACATGACATAAATTGTATGCTTTCCTTTCGACATAAGCATTCATTCATATTTGCACACACACACACACACACACACACACACACACACATATATATATATAAATCATCATTTAATTAGGTAGTATGGTATTCTTCAAGACATGTGCTTATTCGAAAGCACAATAAAATATTATTTAGATTAATGCTTCTTCAAGAGTAATAGCTCAATATTCTTCTGAAATATTGAAATTGTTATGTCGTGCTCTTCAGAAGCAATTATAATTGTACCAGAATATGAATATAACATTTTACTTCTTCATGAGCAATATCATAACATTCTTATAAGATATTAAATTGATAAAATTATGCTATTCGGGAGTAATAACTTAATATTAAATATTGCAAATTACACTCTTCGAGAACAAGTAATATTTTATTAGAATATTAATATAATGTAGTGCTAACAACATATTGTTATTTAGTAATACTAAATTATGTTGTATTTTATTTATTAGGAGCAAAAATATAATAGATGTCAAATCATCTACAATTATGCTTTTCGAGAGTAAATAATATTCAAATATGCAATATCAATATTCGAATAGAAGAATATTGATTCTTAGTAATAAACAATTCTTCAAGAATGACGATACAATTTTTTTCAATATTATAGATACAAGAAAATTATGCTTGTTCGGGTGCAATAACTTAATATTCTTCTAGAATATTAAATTTGTAATGTCATTCTATTTGAGATAAGTAATATTCTCTTAAAATTTTAATATAATGTTGTGTTTCTTCATGAGTATTAACACACATTTATCAGACTTAGACTTATATAAAGTTAATCTTCGAGACTAACATAATATTCTTCTAGAATATTAATTTATATAAGATTTTGATTTCTCCAGGAATAACAAAATAATATTGTTCTTGAATATTTATTTAGTTGTGTTAATTTCTTTTAGAAACATCAACATAGTTTTCTTCAATGCTATTTATATAAAGTTTTGCTTCTTCAAAAGAATTTAATTTGTTAACACAAAATATTTAACTTCAATCTTACAAAATATAATTAAAAGATTACGATGATCAACTTACTTAGAATAGGAAGATAGTCATTGGATGAAAGTAGTACTTGAGTTTGATGGATTTAATAAACTATGAGTAGTCTCAAATTCTTCAAAAATTTAGCTAATGTTCAAGTAATGATTTATCATGAATTAACCGACAAATCTTGATCTCAACCGTTGAATATTAAGAACAATTAGTTTTGAACGTGTTGTAAAAAATTTACAACGCTCAGACTACGGAATGTTGAGATATCAGCATTTGATTACAACAGTGCAGGCTACCAAAATTCTATGAATTTTTCTAAAATATTGTTATCGGATTTTCTCTCTATTTTAGGTGAGCTTCTTCGTGTTGATAACCTGTTATGAAACTAAGAGAATAGAGATAAAAATATAAGATAATTGAGAGATCAAGTGTGTATTTTATTATAATGATGAATCCACATTTATAAGATTCCAATGAGAGTTACAATCTCATCAAAATACAGACTTTAGAGTAACTATGACTATTTGCTAGGTATCTTGATAACACTAAATAGTCATTCACCATTGTCTATAGTTTTACAACAAGATAATTTTAAAGTATAAGCATAATTTTAACTAACCACACTTTCTCCAATTTTAAAGTATGAGCATAATTTTCAAATTATACAATCAAGACGGTGGGTCTTGTTAATGCTAGTGAGGAAAAATTTCAAACTTTTAATAAATATTAGTTGGGATGACAATAAATAGTTTAGCATTATTGTTTGTTAAACATCTACAATTAATTTCTAAACCATTACTATTGAGAGCAAAGTGCTTCACGTTGTTGTCTATGGATTGTTATTTTATATGCAGCAACACTTATGCGCATCATTCCAACATCAAAGTTATGCATGCTATAGTTGGCTTATCGTCAGAGCTTAATATTATTCATTTAATGATTTTTTATAGGAAAATTGGTGCCAATGGTCCCTAACATATGATATTAGTGTGTAAATGGTCTCTAACCTTTCATTTTTGGCGGAATGGTCTATAACCTATCCATTTAGGTGCGCAATTGGTCATTTTTGACGGATTTCGTCAAAAATCCGTTAAAACCTATCTATTTAGGTGCACAAATGGTCCCTCTCATTTTTTTTGTATTTATTAGTGGGGGTAAAATTGTCAAATTATATTTTTCTTTATTTCTTTCAATTGGCGTAAATGGTCCATAACCTTTACCTTTGTTTTTTAGTGCAAATAGTCCCTAACATATATGTTTTGGTGCGCAATTAGTCCTTATTTGATAAAAAAGACAAAAATATTCTTAGTTTTAATTAAAGAAATTTGCAATTGGATTCCTAACCTTTGCAAAAAAGTGAAAATGCGCCCGATACTTTAATTTTTTTATTAAAAATTAAAAGAAACTAACAAATTGACTATTTTATTTATTCGCACAGATGGTCCCCAAATGAATATTTTGACAATTCTTTGACAATTTTGCTCCTGACTTAAATAAACTAAAATGATAGAGAGAGAGAGAGAGAGAGAAAAACAATGAAAAAATTGCAATTGATACCCTAATTTTTTCTAAAGTACAAATATATTATAAACCTTTTTATTTCTATTATTCAAAATAACTTTTTAAAAAAAAAGCCAAACCCACTTCATCTTCTCCCACCACTCGGTGAGCTTATTCCTAAAAAGATTTAAGAGAGATTTTTCAACTTGGCAAATGCCGGTAATATTTCACCGGAGAGCATGTTATTTGACAAATCCATTGATTTCAAGCTCTTCAAATTCACAATCTCGAGAGTCAAGGACCCGGAAAGCCCATTCACTTGAAGAAATAGTGTATCTAGATTCTGTAACCTCCCATTTTCCACTTGAATCTCGTCGGAAAGTCCACAGTTGGCGGTATCAAATCTTACTAACTGGGACAAATTTCCTATATAGAGCTCCTTGAGGCGAGTCAAGTTCTCGAGCTCTATTGGGATTTCTCCGATGTGTTCGTTGCAAACTAAGAGATATTTTTCGATAGTTCGGATGTGTTAGCAGTTCAATTGCTTACCAGTTCGCTGAACTTGCAAACTAGGAGAACTTATAGCAACTATTTATAAAGTTTAATCAAATATTTGTTCAAATGTCTTATTGTACAAGATGTCGAAATGTTTCCCTTATAATATTTTTTTTCTACACCTATATTTCACCATATAATTCAATTCTTTGGCCAACATTCAAGGATCCACTTTTAGCTACTTTGATGATTTATATTTAGGTTTTTTATCTGGTTACTTTTGTTGTTACCCACTTCAATGATCTAAGGATTTCCAACGCTGAACTGAGGGATCTTCTACTCCAGTCAATTTACGTCTTGGTACTGGAATTTTTAGCTACTTTTGAGTGTATTGACAGCTTCCATGGTGGTTCCCAACGTGGCGGAGGCTACTAGCAGGGTTTCTCCATCGCTGAACTTCTTGCTGAGCATTGTGGCTGGTAGAGTGGTGCTTGCGGCCATTCTTGGTGCAGTGATTAGTGTTTAGGGTAGGGTAGGGTAGGGTAGGGGAGGGGTGGAGTGGGGTGATTTTTTTCTGGGCTTGGAATACCCTTCTACTCTTTTGAACAATCTGTCTGTATTCTTTCTGGGCTTGGAAAAAAAGTTTATGATTTATTTGTACTTTTGAAAAGATTAGGGTCTCAATTGCAATTTTTTCATTGTTTTTTTTTTTTCTCTATCATTTTAGTTTATTTAAGTCAGTGGCAAAATTATCAAAGAATTGTCAAAATAGTCATTTGGGGACCATCTGTGCGAATAAATAAAATAATCAATTTGTTAGTTTCTTTTAATTTTTAATAAAAAAAATTAATGTATCAGATCCATTTTCACTTTTTGCAAAGGTTAGGAATCTAATTGTAATTTTGTTTAATTAAAACTAAAGATATTTTTATTTTTTTCATCAAATAAGGACCAATTACGCACCAAAACATATATGTTAGGGACTATTTGCGCCAAATTTAGGTAAAGGTTATGGACCATTTGCGCCAATTGAAAGAAAGAAAAATGTAATTTGACAATTTTACCCTCATTAATAAAGACAAAAAAAAAAATGAGAGGGGCCATTTGCGCACTTAAATTGATAGGTTTTAACGGATTTTAACGGAATTTGTCAAAAAAGATCAATTACGCACCTAAATAGATAGGTTAGGGACCATTCTGCCAAAAATGAAAGGTTAGGGACCATTTGTGCACTAATGTCATATGTTAGGGACCATTTACGCCAATTTTCCTTTTTTTTATAGTACAATATATGTACAATTGGTCTACCATAGTACACTGAGATGGACATTAAAGAATGCTGGGAATACATATTTAGTTTGAATCATTATAATATATTTTAATTCCTAACAGCTGATATTTATAACACGGGGTGTTTATTGTCATTTTGATAAGACATTTTTCTCAACATTAGGTGGAGAAGTTAGTAGCAGGAAAGAATACATGAAAATGCATCATATTATATTTTTTAGATCCTCGTACAACTACAATTCGAACCACAAGTTCGACAGATAATTTATTTGTAAGTTATACAATTAACAGACGCATTTACTGACCAAAGAGATTAACCAAATCTCATATATCAGTTGTAAATGCTCCAACTCATACTAATGTCTTGGAAGGATAATCTATTAACATTATATTTGATAAATTAATGGTACACCTAAAGCGTGGTGACATTTGATTACAAAACAAAAATTCTCAAAACAAAATGGAGCATATAGTAAAGATGGTCCTATTGAATATGCGTATACTCTTGGAGAGTATATAGAAATATTAATTGCAAAACCTCAAAAGTGGTTCAGCTAGCTAAAATAATAAAATGAAGAGATCTCAATAAGTTATGTCGTTATGGAAAATATTATATTTGTCGACAATGTATTTATAATACAATATTATACACAATATTGTGAACAAAAGCGAGGACATTGAATCAAATCCGTTGAAGAATGTCGACGTAGAAATGATTGGCCAAAATAAAAGGACGCAATCCAAACAAAATTAAACTTACTAAAAACTTGAAGTTTTTAGATCTACGGTGTAAAGTCAATGGTACTTATGTGAAAAAAGAAAAAAAAAAAATGAAGTCGTAAGATATAATATACGACTTTCGCAAAAGACTTATGTATGACATAAATAATAATACTATGTATTAAAATCTCTGAACGATTTAATATGTTTGAAGCATTTAATTTAAGTTTTTGAGAAACTTTATCGATCAAAATAAATATCTGAAGTGTTATTATAATGAGGGGGAGTTAATACGCGTTATACTATTTTCTTTGATCGATGTTTTGTCCTATTAGATTTTTTTGGCAAAGTTTTTAATGAGGCAAATAGTGTATTCAAAAGAATTATGTACTCTTTTCCTTCATTGGGATTTTTCGCATAGGATTTTTTCTAGTAAGATTTTAATGAGGCATATCGTTTGTATAAATGACATCCAATATGAAGTGTTATAAATATTATAGTTATGAATATTCATAACCTACAATTATTTACCCTCGCCATAACTCGATAGTTTTACTCTCATGTGTTACAAATTATATACGAGAACTCTAAAGGGAATAATAACAAGATCTGTTTTCAATGTAATTGCATTAGACTATCGTGCTCAATACAATCAACCATCGATAGTGTATAAAGATGGTATTGCATGGAAACTATAACATGACAACAAATAACATATTTCAACAGAATTATTATATAAAAGTTTCAGAAAGATGGTGGAGTTGAAGACATTGACGCACAAGATTTGGATGGCTTGATATATGGATTTTCATTGGTTGAAATTAGGTGGAGTAGATTTACTCTTTTTCCTTCATTCGAGTTTTATCCCATTAGAGTTTTCTGACAAGATTTGAACAAGGTAATATTTGATTACTCTAAATTTTTGATAATTAATATTTTCTCTTCACTTAGTGCTTGTTTGGTAGGGATTAAAAATAGTTTTTTTTTTAAGTCAAATTTCCTCCAAAAAAGGGGCTCACCTTTGTCAAATGTTGTGGCTACTTTGGTTAGTCAAATTACCTTCGCAACTTTTTTTTGGGTCAAATGTTGCGACTGCTTTGTATGTCAACAGGTCATTTTGGTCATTTAATTTATATCCCATCCTCTTTGTCAGACGGCTTGCAGTTTGGTCAAAAGCAAAAAAAAAAAAAAAAAACCAAAAACTATTTTTAATCTCTACCAAACAAGCACTTAATGTTTTTGTCCTAGTGGATTTTTATTGAAGTAGTTATTATAAGCATAGTCATTCAAAAAGGGAATGTTGTAAAAGTATAAATAATGATTAATGACTATTTAGTTTTATCACGATATCTCACAAATAGTCTTAGTTATTGTAAAGTTTGTATTTTGATCAGATTGTAACTATCTATGGAACTATATATATATATGGGTTCATCATTATAATGAAATAAACAATTGCTCTATCAATTCTCTTCTATTTTTTTCTCTTTTTCTTTTAGTTTCATAACATCTAGTAAAATAAAAGAAAGGAAAATTGCATATAAGTCAGCTATAGGTGATTTGTTCTAAATTGGGTCAAAACACTTTTCAAAATTGCTATTAAGTCATACTAATTCAGACATATTTCAATTAATTTTGTAATTACCCATGTGACCCAAATTAATTAGAATTAAACCAAATTTAAACTTCAGCAGCAACGCACGTGGCCACCGTCTTCTCCCGCACCTCCCACCGACTATTGCACCTCGTCGCCGGTGTTTCGTGACTCGCAGCCGGCCACCCAAACATTTCTCACTGTTTTCGTGAGTGATAATTTACTGTTCTTTTCTTACCAATCAAATAAAAGATAAAGTTTTGAACTTTATCAACCTGCTATTATTATCAAATAATGATGGTGATTTTGAAAAGTATTGGGCAGCCCCTGAATTATAAAATTTTGGAAACAATTGATTTTTGAATGTTATTTTGTATGTGGATTCAGTTTTTATGAATAGTTTCTTTTATTTTTCTTGAATTATGTTGTTTTTGTTAGAGATATTATTTTTTTCATATATAGGAACATAATTATTTTGTAATCATTTTTTGGTCGATTAAAAGAAAGCAACATTTGTTTTACATACATCAACATTTTTATGTATTTCAAGATGTTACTGTCACACATTAATGTGTATTGTTTGATACTGTATGATAAAAACAGTATATTAATAAAACAGTATCACAAACAAGGCAGACCTGGATTGCAAAATTTTGAAACAATTGCTTCTTTGAATGTTATTTTGCAAGTGAATGCAATTTTTATGAATGATTTCTCTTATTTTTCTTAAATTAGGTTGTTTTTGTTGGAGATATTTTTTTGATATATCGGGACACGATTGTTTTGTAATATTTTTTTGTTAAATAAATGAAAGCAACATTTGTTTCACATAAATCAATAATTTTACGTGTTTCGGGATGCATGTTAGTGTCACACATTTTTATTTTTTTTGTTTGATATTGTATCATAGAAAACAATATTTTAATAAAATAGTAATTTATTAAGAACATTATCTCGCAATACAATATCACAAACAATATCTTATTAAGAACATTATTTCAGTATCTTAATATAACACTTTAATATTTCAGTATCAGAAGCGTCATTATTATATAACACACATTAATATCATCATCTTTGGAACAATGACATTATTACACACACATTCGAAATAGAAAATTTCAACACAACAGAATAACAATATCATAATAAAATTATCTTAATAAAACTATATAATAGAAAACAGTATCAGAAGCTCGTTAGTATTTTTATCTATCTTAATAAAAATATCTTAGATAATAGTATCATATGGTAAAAGATAGCAAATAAGTTTAGATAATATAACAATATCAGAAGCACATTATTATCAAGTACATGTTTAAGTGAGCACAAATATTATGTTTTAACTAAAAACCATAGCACATTATATAAATAAAACACTATATTAACAAAATAGTATCTTAATAAAACAACATCATAGAAAAAAGTATCGTGTTTGAATTAGCTGTTTTGCAATTGCAGTGGCACGTTGGTCTTTTAGTATTGAAATATGACTTTAATTTAAATAAGTTTGGACCACATGACTTCGAATCCCATGAGCCATGATATGTGACCGGCCCTGAATTTTCTCATAAAAGAATTACAAAAATACTATTAAATATTTATATTATAAAAATACTATATGACATTTATTATAAAATGTAACATATTGTGTTACAAAATTGTACTATAAAAACCGTGTTAAATTTTTGTCTCACATTTTATTATGTATTACATTACACTTTGTACACGGTTGATTACATGTAGCATATAACATTTTGCCATTTCCAACCGTTAAATCCACCATCTCCAACTCCACCTCCACCTCCCACATCATCTCAGCCCATCCAGTCCACCCGAGCCCAATTACATGTAGCATATAACATTTTGCCATTTTTTAATTGCTAGGTATTGAAGTTTTTTTTTATGCATCTTTTTTTCTTTATCTCCAAAATTAAAGTAATGTAAACTAGAAATTATAATTTAAAGTTTAATTTCATGTATTTTTTAATATTTTGTGAACGGAATACTCCAAACCAAGTGAAATCTCTTCCTTTCATAATTTTGTTTTGTTATTTTTTAATAAAATTCGTAAACAACATCAGCTAAAAAAACACCTTATGAGACTCTTGAGAAAATTTGCATAGTACGCTAGATACAACCCACTAAGGTACTAATCATTGCACGTGATCAACAAAACAAATACTTAAGATATTAAAGAACAAGACCGATCTCCTCCTCACTAGTGAGAAGCTTATTCTCCCCATTTGGACACTTGTCCAAGTGGGATTGGAGGAGCATTTTATGCTCCTCCAATCCCACTTGGACAAGTGTCCAAATGGGGAGAATAAGCTCCCCACTAATGAGGAGGAGATCAAGGGTGAAGAACAAGAATAGTAGAAAAGAAAAAAATTAGTAAACAAACACTCATAATTTAGTTTAAACAAAGTATTCATAATTTAGTTCATAATCTTAGCTTATGTTGTTTACAAGTTTTATTAAAAAATAAAAGTAACACAAAAATTCTGAAAGTGAGAGATTTCACTTTCTTTTCTTTTAATAAATTGCGATTTCACTTGGTTTGGGGTATTCCATTCACAAAATATTAGAAACACATGAATTAAAATTTTTAGTTTATTTTACTTTAACTTTGGAGATAAGAAAAAAGATTTTATCGATTTTTTTATCGAATTTACAGCCAAACTTCTTGCAACTTAAATTTTATTTTTTCTTTCTTCAGTTTCTTTGGTCTCTTTATTTTTCATTTTTCTTGATTTTTTTTATCTAACAAAATGAAAAAGACTTTTAGTTTATCATAATAACAACTCTTAATGAGTTGTCCCACTTTTTAAAAAATATTAGTGAATATATACTTTGTTTAAACTTCTTTAACATAAGTTACGTTAACTTGGGATGACAAAAATATCTCATCCGCCTCAAACCTAATGGATACTCAGTTCAAATAGAACGAAAAATTCCTTATCTGCGTATCAGCGGGTCGGATCGGGGCGATCCGGAGCAGACCGGATCATGTCCGCCCCAATCCGATCCGCCATATTTGAAAAATAAAAAAAGAAAAATATAGAAAAAAGTAGTGAAGTTTGTTTAATTTTTTTGAATGACAATTGACCAAAAAAAAAAATTTACACGGATTAATTTGCGGATCAAAGCAGTGATCCACTCTGCTCTAGATTCGATCCGTCTCAAAAAATGATAGATCAATCTGCAGATTTGGATCTTATAAAATTGATCTGAAACAGATATGGATCAGGCCAATCCGATCAAAATCCACCCCGTTGCTATTACTAACGTTAACCGGTAAATAAAATTCACCAAATGAGGTTCACCAAAATCATACTCTTCCAACCCCGAACCCCCATATTAAGTTCCTGAAAGTGAGGGTTGTGACTTGTAGAAAACAACTTCACACGTGTAGCTGCATGTCTAGCAACAGAATTTGTATCTAATTTTGTGAACAAATTGTAAAAATGCACGAGGAGTCCACGAGGTCAGTGGGGATCTTTTGCTTATTTTGCAAATCTTTCCACTATCAAGAACTAATATGACATTTCAATTATATAATTTGTCGCCTAGTATTTTGGGTCCCTTGTTGCATTTATATTGATCCATACATTTGTATTAATATTATGGGACACTCCTTGTGATACATCACCTTTGTTTCTTTTTCTGAAAACGACTTAAAAAGACGAGTCTATTACCACTGGAATTCCACAAGTCTGCCATGCAACAAGCGAGTTTCAAAGTGGGTCACTCTGGCACTCGCCCATAACACACGTGGCATCCAGAATCCCATTTTACACTAAGAGATTATTGTTTCTCAATATTTTGCCAAACAAATCTCTAGAAGGCTTTCGCCACTTCAGCGAACTTCATCTTCTCGCCAAAGCCCTTGTACCCCTACAATTCGCCACTTCAGCGAACCCCAACTTCTCGCCAAAGGCCTTAGTACCCCCACATAGTCTCCCTCCCTTTCCCTAGGCAGGTTATATTTCAGACAATAGAAAGATAATTTTAGATATGGCAGTAGGCTGAACCGGCCCTGCTTCTCGCCAAAGGCCCTAGTACTCCCACAGAGTCTCCCTCCCTTTCCCTAAGCAGGCTATATTTCGGACAATAGAAAGATAATTTTAGAGATGGGCCGGCTTGGCCCGTGGCACAACGGGTCCGGCTCGGCCCTTGTAACGGGCTGAGCTTGGCTTGTCCCAAAAAAAGTGGTCCGGACCGGCCCGTGGTTTGCGAGCCACGGGCCAGTCCGCGGACCCACGTGAAATAATATTTTTTTTTTAAAGTTTAAAAAAACAAAGAAATAAGTCAAGATAAAATTTTAAATTCAAACCCTCCTCCTTTTTTCGGGCTTGGGACCGGCTACTATTAGCGTAGGCAGAGTTAAAATTGTACACGAACAAGTTGCTACGTGTACAATTTTTTGTAAATTTAAATATCAAAACTTACAAGTTAAAATGAATAAAAATGAAATGAATTTATACAAAATAATAAATATACTTACATTTTATGTATTCAGTTCGTCCATCTCTTCGGCCAATATCATGCTCATTTTATCTTAGATTCAAAGTTCTGCATCCTCCCAATCTTTCAAACACATTAAACTCTTTAATATGTCTGGTTTAAGTTTTGACATCAAATCATTAAGAATCCTACCACCTGTACTAAAAACAGACTCCGATACTACAGTTGATATCGGAGGTGTTAGTAGATCACGTGCTATAATAGAAACAATTGGGTATTGGCGCTTGTTTTGTCTTCACCACCTAAGTATATCAAAATTATTCATCTCGTCTTCATCTAACAAATTAAGAATGTCGTGACTAAAATATCAAGCTAACTCTAATGGTATATCTCTAATATTAGTTTCAACATTTGTGGCACGGGAAAGCGAAGAAGAAAAAGAAGAAGAAGAAGAAGAACTATGGTTTTGAGTTCCCTTATAAATAAGGAAATATCAATAATCATTATGATTATGGTTATTTGAAAAAAAAAGAAGAAGGGTTTGGTGTAGGAGGTCTTCTAACGTTCCTACCGATTTTTTCCGCATAAAATTCGTACATTTCACATAATAGTTTTTCTAAATTACCGTAAGTTAATGGATTACCGTAACTCAAATTATTAGAAATTTCGGAAATAGTATATTTAGTATCTTGTAAATTTACTCTAAGATCCATAATTGATGCTAACAGGAATAACATAGGCAGGTCTTCCCAATATTTTCTAAACTTTATTTCCATTGTTTCAATATATCGGAAAAAATTGCATACGTCTTATATCTATTAAAATTATTTGCAATAAAATAAAAATGATTTAAAACTAATGGACTAGTAGAGTAGTGTATACACTACCACATGCATTTGTAGCGTCGTAAAATACTTTTAAAAATTTTCGAACATAAAATGCAATTACATAAGCAGTTACATAATGTTCATAACCTTCACATGATTCAAGCATTAAATAAGTAGAGTTCCACCTATTACGTATGTCTGCACATATAGTCTTAGTTGGAATAGAATTTTCTACGCATAATTCATCAAATACTTATTTTCTAGCGGGTGAAGCAGTAATATAGTTTAAGACATACCTAATTTTTTCTAATTGTGGGCCTATATACTTTAAACCATCTTGGACAACTAAATTAAAAATATGGCATACATATTTAACATGAAACAAAATTCCATCGAAATTCGGATGTAATTCTTCAATTAATTTTTCTATTACAATATTGTTAGACGGAGCATTGTCAAATGTGATACTGCGAATTCTAGATTCGCAATTAAATTTTTTAATAATTGCAATTAAATAATTAAAAATTTGTATGCCATTATGAGGGTAGTCAATTACTTTAAAAGTAATTATTCTTTTATGCATAATCAATAGTTTATCAATATAATGTAAAGTAGCCGCAATATATCATTTATGATTTAGACCGAACCATAAGTTCGAAGTGAATGATACAACACTAGCAAATTTACTTAAATCATTTTTTATATTTTGTTTTCTTTTATTATATGCAGCAATGGTATCAGAACAAAGAGTGTTTCTAGTAAAAGGTAAATACCTTGGTTGAAGATACATTTGTACAAACCGTGTGAAATGAGGGCTTTCCACTAAGTTAAGCAGGAACTCACCACTGGCCACCAACTGACACATGTTTTTTCCACGCATAGAGTCTTGTGAATAAACCCAATTATTAAGATTGGGGGAAGAACTAGTAGATCCACCTGGAGATCTAAACTGTAGTTGTGCTTGGTTGGTATCAACTCCTCCGTGCTTTTGCATACACTTCGAAAAATGTCGGTTAAGATGGCTCGTTCCACCACCCTTTTGCCATGCAAAATGTTGTTTACAATATTTACAAATTACCTTGAAAATTGGTTGCCCATCTGCAGATGCACCAGTCTGCACTCTATTGAAATGATCCCAACACTGAGCTTTTTGTTTTGCGGCTCTTCGTTTAGTAGTCGATTGAGTAGTGTTGGTCGTTTCTAACTCTTCGTCAATATCATCTAAATTGAAACTTGGACCAGTGTTCCCAACCTCAAAATTATCACCAAATTTTGGAATTGGAACATTATTTAAACCACTAAAATCATCTTGAATTTGGTTTTCGACAGACTCGGCACTTCCTTGAAAATTGTAATGATCCATGAATAATTGTAGATAATAGAAATGTAGAAGTAGAAAAAAGAAATGTAGAATGTAGAATACTAGAAAGTATATTGGACAATTGTAGGGGTGTAGAAGAATAAGATTATAAATCTAGAAATTCAACAATAAATTGTACAATATAATATTTTTGGATTGTTGTATAAATGTAAGATTGTAAGTTGAAACTTGAGAGATTTATGAAGAAAATAGAGATAATTTATGGGGTATTTATAGGGAAAAAAAATTATAGCCGTTTGAAAAAAAAAATTGGGGACCAAATTGCAAACGGTCAGAAATATGACTGTTGCAATTTGCAACATTAAGCTGGGGAACCAATTTGGTCCCAATCCAAAAGGACCACGGACCACGGGTCGGTTTGTAGACTTCACGGGTAGAGCCAAGCTCGGTATTTCACGACCCGGGCCGGTCCGGGTCCGTCTTTTTATGGATCGGGCCGACGGGCGGCCCTGTCCGTTTTCCATCTTTAGATAATTTAGACGAAGATTATCCTTGACTAATCAGATAATTCTCACAAGGAAACCTGATGTGAATCTCTTAATAGTCAGCAATACAATCTTAGAGATTGATAAGGATTATGACCGAAATCTTGAGAATCGCGATATTTATGTAGTCAATCTTATTTACATAAAGAAGGAGAATCTAATCAGATATCTAATTGACTGCCTCCCTAAATTAACTAGAAATCTTCTCCTATAAATACCAGCCCATGATTCATTTCAATGTATGCATTATTCATAATCATAAATTCTGGTTAAATCTCCATCTGCCTCTCCCACACTCATATTTTTTATTTATAATCTGATACCGGTATTTGACTTGACTGTCGGAGTACCAACGATCGCCAGTCTATTTTTTCAAGTGATCTTGGTACATAACAATTGTCTAATTGAGTACGTAATATATAAACTGATAAAGTAGTGATTAAAGATTTGTTGACACGTGAATAGTGTAGATTTCAAAGTCAACAGAGTTAATATTCGAATTTAAAGATAAAATTTGAATGAACAAATTTATTTTGACGTAAATAATTTGAATTAATCTTTAAATAAGGTAATTCGATATAGTACATCACTGATAATCACTGCAGTTTTAAGATTTTTCTCACCACCAATAAAAATGGTCATTTAATTTGTCTTGTCACTTAAATGCCAAAAACCCTTCAATTTATGGAAATAGAAACTGCTAGCATGTCTTTGTCCCAAATCGAATGGGAATACTTTTATTGTTGGTTGGGACAACGTACGCATCGAGACATCATGTTTTGTTGATTGATAATTACATTATACGATTAATTTAATATCATATAAAAAAATTGTGAGTTATAAGTAGATAAAAATAATATTTAATCAATTTATAAATACTAACAAACATGCTCGTACATCTCGTGAGAGCATAAATCTGACAAAAAGAACAATAATAATTTATTTTGAGTTACGACAAGTTTATTTAGAAAGACATGATAATTTTTTTTTAATATTTTTTAATGGATTTGGTTGGGAAAGGGCCAGCCAGGTTGGTCCAAAAGCAAGAAATAGAAAGCGTGTTTGTCTTTTTAACTCAAAATAACCCCAATAAAAGAAACAATAAATAACATTGTGGGGTTTAATTAAATGTATAGTATAGCTTGTCAAAAGAAAAAAAATAGGGGTTTTTATTTTTGTACAAATGGTTACTATCATTTGTTCTTGCTTCGGATTGCAAACATATCCTTCTATTTTTTATAATGACTTTCCTATTTCAACATTTTATAGCGTAAATAGTTTTTTTTGTTTGTTGCCGTTCAATTTCTTTGTTAAAGGAACATGTACAGTACACAACACAAGCATAATTTCAAATTTGTACTATTTTGAGCATAATAAAGGAGAATTTGTAGGTCCCAAATCTTTTAAAAATGCATTGAAAGGTTCCAAACCTCTAATCTTAACATCTATGTCCTAAACCTTTAAATAATTGGGCACCCGGAGGACCTCTAGATGGATTTCATCCAAATGTCCCTTAGTTGACCAAAAGTTAATGGTATGGCCTTAATTTGACTGATTTTAGAGTATGTTTGAATTAGTTTTTTTAAACTTTTTTTTCAACCACATACTTTTTGGGACTAACAATTTTTCAACCACATATTTTGTCAACTTTTTAAAAATATCCTAAAATACTGCTTTTAAACTCCACAAAACAGGCACTTAATAAGAGAAAAATAGTCTTTTCATATTTTCTTATTTCAAACAATTAAAATATAAGAAACAAAAATAAAAAATTAAAGAAATGATTTTTTTTTATCATCATCTTCTCACCATTCCAACTCAACCCCATTCCACCCCCACCAAGCCTAAAAACACCATCAGAGGCCACCTAAACTACCAGCCATGCTGTGAGCAAAAACCACCAAAAGCCATCACGTACCAAAACACTATCAGTTTCAATTCCATGTCCAAAAATCAAAACTACCACGGCACCACCACACACAAAATCGAATGCTTATACAAAAAATGGGTTTCAACTTCTTCACCATTAACAATATATCAATTACATAAATTTATTTAACCGTTAACATTCATTTACTAAATGGATTTCACTGATAAATTGGATGCATACTTTTGTTCAACGACAATGTCATAATTTGGCAATGACAATTGATTTTTTTTTTTTTTTTTTGAAAAATCAGATATATAAATGTGTTTGAGTTCTCAGGTTGGGGGTGGTGGTGTGAAACATGGATTCGGACGTGTGAAGCACGACCAAGCTTGATTGGTTTGGGAGTGATTATCGGCGAGTGCTCGATGGTGGTGGGATCTAGGGATGGATGAGGCAGACTTCAGATAAATCTGGATTTATGATGTTTGTCGGCGAGGATTGACGGTATGGTATAGAGAGAGAGGTAAGGTAGAAGAAATTAGCGACGACAGCGGGTGGTGGTGAGAGGTGATGCCTCCACTGTGTTCAGGAGGGTGAGGGTTGGGGAGGGGTGCACTTGAAAAAAAAATTATTATTTTTCTTTAGAAAATATGATTTTTCTCTTATTAAAGTCAGTCAAATTAAGGTCAGCAATTGATTTGTTGTCAACTAATGGATATTTAGACGAAATCTGTCCAGAGGTCTTTCAGGCGCACATTTATTGAAAGGTTTGGGACATATGTGTTAAAATTAGAAAGTTTGGGACAATTTGACGTATTTTTGAAAGATTTGGGACCTTTGTTGTAAATTCTTCCTTATTTTTTATCCTCAAAATAGTACAATGATGAAATCACCCTTGTGTTGTACACTGCATGTACTCCTTTAACGGAGAATTGAATGGAAACTAACGAAAAAGACCATTCGCACCAGGAAAGATTAAAAATAGGGATGTTATTGTCAAAAAAAAAGAAGGATCAGTTCTCAATTCACAGTAAAAGCAAACAATAGGATTATTTGTGCAGAAAAAACCGTATATATAGCATCTTTGAATAATTGGGACCAAATTGCTTTAAACGTGGCGCTGAATGATACAATATTCACGTGGTTGATGTTTATATGTTTCGATGTTTGGGCCTCTTGATTTGAAATTTGGATTCATTTAGTCTAATCTGGGTTAATTAATCTAATTCAATTATAATTCCTCATATCCAATTTTAAATCTTGAATTCAAAAAAGTAATAAAAAAAGGAGGTAGGCCTGAATGAACTAATTGCATTTATAAACTGATGAAGATTGATTTAAGTGATTTATTGCCTTTTAATTTATTTTAATTGTCGTCATGTCACCTGTTTGTTAGTTTAGGGATACATTAGTCTTTATTTCGTCGCAAGAGTAATGCAATTTATCACAGTTGATTATAATAATTATTTTATGTATTATTAAATGATAGGTCGAATAACATGAATTTCATATCCCGATATTTCATTGGACATATCATTTAACGCCAACATTGTTGTAACATAGACCGATGATAATCACCAATAATGATAAATAGTATTATTCGATTTTTTTTTTCATGTTTTGTTACTATTTAAATTTGGGTTAATTTCACTAACGATCACTGAAGTTATATTAAAATTTCAAAACGGTCAGTAAAATTCAAAAGTTGCAGCACTGTTCACTAAAGTATATAATTCTTTTTTAAACAATTACCCTGTTAAGTTTTCAACTTAAAATAATGACGTGGCACCGCTAATTAATGATGTGGTACATAATAGACTGTTATTTATTTCATGACAGTCCGTGTACTTTATATAATAATCAATTCAGTTCCTATATTTTCAATTATCTTTCAATTAAGTCTTCCAAAAATTGCATCTTAGGTCCTTAATTTTTTTACATCTTTACACTTTTGTCTCCAAAATTTCATTTATCTTTCAGTTAAGTCCTCCAAAAATTGCATCTTAGGTCCTTTGACTTTTTATATCTTTAAACTTTGGTCCTCCAAATCATTGATTTTAGTGGTAAAAATAAGTGCAATTTAATGATCAAAATAAGTGCATTTTCAATTAAATTCTTGATTTTACACTCGAGTTTTCACATAAATGAACAAAATAACATAACTAAATAATAAACTACTTGACAAAACTCATAAATGTCCACTTTTAATGGTCAAAATAAGTGCAAAACCCACACTTATCACTTTGAATTGTCAAAAATAAACAAAAATATATCTTATTGACAAAAAAGTACATTGACAAAACTTGCACTTATTACTTTTAGTGGCCCCTTTTGCCCTCAAACAATAGATTTCATTATTTTATCGCCACCATCTCTACTGCCAATCTTTTTCTCACTATTACTTTTTGTCCAAGTGTCTAAATGTATTTTTTATCGATGAAATATATTTTTGTCAACTCTAAGTGATAAGTGCGGGGTTTCTACTTATTTTGACCACTAAAATTAAATATTTGTGAGTTTTGTAAAGTAGTTTATTATTTAATTATGTTATTTTGTTTGTTTAGGTGAAAACCTGAGTGTAAAGTCAAGGATTTAATTGAAAGTGCACTTATTTTGACCACATAATTGTACTTATTTTGGCCAATAAAATCAATGATTTGGAGGACCAAAGTTTAAATGTGTAAAAAGTTGAAGGACCTAAGATGCAATTTTTGGAGGATTTAATTGAAAGATAATTGAAAATTTGGAGACCAAAGTATAAATTTGTAAAAAGATTAAAGACATAAGATGTAAGTTATAGAGGATTTAACTAAGTGATAATTGAAAATATAGGGACTGAAGTGAATATCATATAAAATATAGGGACTGATATGCAATAAATAACATTTTATTGTATTCCGCGTCACCATTTTAAATTATAAACTTAACAGAGTGACCGTTTGAGAAATGATTATATAATTTAGTGACCAGTGCTCCAATCTTTGAATTTTTTTGAATTTTAGTGACCATTTTAAAATTTTAAGATAACTTCAATGACCGTTAGTGAAATTAACCCAATTTAAATTTTCATAAGAACTTAGTTGTCTTTTGGTTGTTTATGAACAAGAAAAAAGACAATTGAAGTTTTCCAATTTCTAATTCTTGGTACTTGATAATTCAAATCAACGAGTCTAAGAGCATCTCTAATGCTATACTTTCTAAAAAAAATCTAGGTGTCAAGAAAGAGAGTATGTAGAAAGAAGAAAGAGAAAGAAAAATAGATGAGAAAGATAGACACAATTTAATGAAAAATGGATGGAATGTGTCTAACAGGATGTCTAAAACTTGACGGCCTGTTGAACGACCTTCTACAATAAATACTGCCAAATAAGTTTTGACCCTCCACCTAATCGCTACATCATATGGACATTGTTGCATTAGAGATACTCTAATTTTTCGGTGTTCATGCGCAAATCAACAAGTCTTTGATGTCTAGTTTTCTAGTATTCTTAAGAATCAACAAAAAACTAGAAGGTCGACTATGTCGCGATACTCATTTGGAATCAACGAGACTTAGATTGCATTTTGTTTTGCTTCACGCTGGGTTTAGTTGGTATCAAAGACCATGCACAACCCGCGATTCATGAAGTCCTGATGGCAGAAGCTATCTTTCGTGACGAAACTATTTTTGCTACTTTCAGTCCAAATTAAGCAAAGGTGGAAGAATCTTTGAATCTAGATACAATATTACGATGGTCCTCCAATTTTCGAAGAGAAGTCTGATGTCGAAATCTCAAAAGAGTTGTCAGAAGAATTTGAGATAAATTTTAAGATTTTAAATATTGATGATAATTATGATACTTTTAGAATCAATATTTGTCGTATTAATTTGAAAAAAAAAAAAAAAAAAAGAAAGAGCAATGATTTGTTTGCCGATTTTATTCATTAGACAAAAACAAGGAATTGAAGGAAGATGTTCACCGAAAAATGGTTTAGTTTGGACTATTTGGTTTAGTTAAGGACAATTAAAATTAGGACCATCTTATGATGGGGAAAATGATCTATTGCCCCCATGTGGGCAGTAGATCGATACTCCTTATGATGGACATGATCTCAATTATTTGGGTGAATTTGGTGTTTTTGAAAATTAGATTTCATAATTCTATATCACCGAGATTAATAATATTGCAGAAAAAAAATAAGCACACAAAACACACAATTTTATAGAGGTTCACCTCAATGTGAAACTACGTCAACTTCTCGCTACTGCAGTAAATGAAAGAGAAATTTACAAGAGAAATCGCATAACCTCAAATTCTATTTTTTTTTTCTTTAGCCCTTTTTTTATCGTAGAATAAACCT
This sequence comes from Forsythia viridissima, assembly GCA_030279155.1. Lineage (NCBI taxonomy): Eukaryota > Viridiplantae > Streptophyta > Magnoliopsida > Lamiales > Oleaceae > Forsythia > Forsythia viridissima. The sequence goes on along the minus strand of CM059038.1, from coordinate 33,440,820 downwards.
TAATAACGACTCTTTATTTATAAAAAAAAAAAAAGACAATCAAAATTACAAGTATAAAATTCTTAAACTATCCATAATTAGACTCTACAACTCGTGGGCATCAATTGTAACGCTGTAATGGAGGTTCTTGAAAGCATTCATTTTGCAGCTTCGCTCTAGACCACATCTCTAAGTGCTCAAGCTGGGATTCATCTATGGATAATTACTGTAATGAAAAATTCACGGGGTTTTGAATAATTGTCGTCCACAAACATCTCATTATTTACATCGGATTTTTGTTGACACAAAAGGTCCGTTTTTATTGATTCTGAGGTGCATGTTACGGGTCGACCAATATTGAAAGAATTTGGTAATATGTACTTAGCGGACTTACCTCATACTACGGTTACGAGGCATTGGATGAATATGTAGTCGTAAGATTCGAGGACGAATTTTCTCCAACATAAAGAGAATGATAAAGATTGATTAAAGTGATTTATTGCTTTTAATTTTAATTTAATTGTCTACATTTTATAATTAGTTTAGGGACATTTTAGTCTTTATTTTGTTTTAGGTTTTTCCCCCCATGTATGTTCATGAATAAGAAAAAAGCCTATTGGAGTTTTTCAATTTTATCAAGTTTCAATATTCATGCGTGAATCAACTAATTTTCTAATATTCTTAGGAATCAATAAAAACTAAAATGTCGATTGTGTCACATAATTCATTTATAATTAACAAGATTTAAATTTCATTTTATTTTACATATCGCTGCGTTATAAAAGAAATATAAATTTACTGGACTAGCCAGTGAATTACAAATTACTATGGAAGTCAGATGAAAAGTTTTCAGTGTGTGACTTGAACTTGACAGAGTAGGCTGGGTTGCTTTCTGGGACCAGAGGCTGGAGGTTTTGAGTGTGTGGTGCTGGAGTGGGATCCGGTGGTTGGCAATGATAGGAAAGGCCAAATGAATTCTTTTTCTTCTTTTGTTTTTTGATTTTTTCTTCTCTCCTCTCTCTCTCTCTCTCTCTCTCTCTCAATAATAAGAATTGAAATTATCTCAATCTTGTTCAACTGAAACACATTCTGCGATTTACATTCTCTACCAAGATTCCAGGACAGAAGTGGTGGGGACCCTCAGAATTGAGGTTCAACCTTTTTAGAATTGAAATTATGTATTTATTCATAAAAAAGCGTTTGAAATATGATAGGTTGAAGATGTGATGACTAATAAGTAATAACTAGATATTGAAAACTCATTTGGACAAAACATATAAATTAAGAACTTGCATTACAAATTTCCCTTTTGTAAATCTCAATCTAAAAGCATTTAAGTGCATTTTAGGAGATGGTATTGGACTAATTCAAGAGCACAAAAGGCAATTTTTATTTTTAATATTATTTAAGAGTAATTATATTTACACTAAAGTTTTATTATCTACACCACGTTTTCATTGCAATGAACGACTCTCAATTTTTGATATTTCAGAACTTATTTCTCTAACTTTTTCGCCTTATTTTTATTATTAAGTTCAATTAGTTTTCACATCTCGTCACAATTTTTGTCTAAATATTCTACTAATGTGCATTGATATGAAGAAAAAATATTGTCAAACTTTTGTATTTGTTATTTATTTTGTTTATTTGAAAATACGAGATGCATACAAATATTTTTTACGCCTTCCTAATTAAAATTTTGGACAGAAATCATAATCAAAGACAAATAGAGGACATGCAAATTAATAAGTTGATGATAAGAATGTGATAAAAAAAAGTTAAGAACATAAATACAAAAATGAGTAATAGTTGGAAACTATCATTGCAATTAAAATATATTGTGATTAACTAATAATGTAGTGTGAATATATTTACCCATTTTGTATGTAATAATGTACAATACTATCTTATCAACATAGAATAGCCTCCACAAGTGAGAAAGGCCATATTTCATAGTTGTCTCAAACACATTTTTTATATGACACAAATTGTCGACTCTTCACTTTCATGAAAGGGCTACAACATGCACCAAAATCCCCACAATTTAAAGACTATACATTATGTTGGATTGACCATTCTAATCTTATCAAATAAACCATAAAATGTTGCTTAATGATTGTTACTAGGAGGAGGGGTTGTGGCCATCTCTACTACAAGAAAACTTACAGTACTTTTGGAATATGAGATTCAATACTCATTGTCACTATTTAATTGATATGTGTATGTTTGAGTGTCAATTAAGCAATGAGTCATAGTTATTTAATACACTTGTCAATTAAATGCTGACAGAGAGTACTGAATACTCCATATTCTGAGAGTACTAGAAATAAAATCATATGCCACCCCTTGACTACCATGGACATCCAACGGTATAAATAAATCTAATCAAATCAAATAAAAAAGAGTTGCAATTTCCTATTTCATGTACTAAATCTTAGGGCTTGTTTGGTCTAAATTTTAATCTGTTAAAAAAATGTAGTCAAACGTCAACAATTATTTTTAACCACTCATTTTATAAGACCTGCAATTTTTATTAACTTTCAATAACACATAATTCCATCCATATTTCATCATAATTTATTTAAAAAAATCTCAATCAAACAACCTCATAGATATCCACAATAATGTTTTGCATTAATTCATGCTGGCCAATTCTTCTGTTCTTAATATTTGATTGAAGTCATCTGGAAAACTACCACCATTTCTTTCTATTTTGACCTAATTGGATCTAGGAAAATGATCTCCTCCCCATGGTGGGGAGGAGATATAAATGCCACATAACATGTGTTATGTGGCCATTAGATAGAAAAAAAAGTGATTGACAATCATTTCAATCACTTGTCCAATGGCCACATGACATGTGTTATGTGGCCTTTATATCTAGCCTTGATTGGATCCATCTTGCCAAGGGCTTACATCACAAACAGCACTACCAAGGTTAACATGGATTTTGTTTTTATAAAATTGTCATGTAACTAAAATAAATAGTATCTAAAAAAAATATTATCTTCACTATATCTTACATGAATTTTATAAAGTTGATGTGAAAAAAAATAGACATCATCTAAAATTCCGTGTAAATTTAGATACGCTACTAAACATGCACACTCAACAATTTATTTGATCATGTTTATGTTTTTAGAGCATTTGATTTTATCTCTCTTCATTAACATTTTATTTATTTTTATTTTAAGGTAGATAAAAGACATATAGGCAATAATATTGAATTGTAGATAGAATCAACTGGAAATCAATTTTAAACTCAACTATCTATTGATTATTAGATATCAATGCAAGCCTTTTAACTGCAAATCATAAAACGCATTAGAGATGCTATATATAATTTACAAATAAATTTTCGTGATTGCAAAACTCTTGTCAAGAAAAGTCTAGCATAATTGAATTATAAACGTAGCGATAAATTTAGAATTAACAATTTATTTTGAATCAAATGAATTTTAAATCCAAGATTACATCCATATCTAGCTGACTTGAGAAATTTTGTTCGTACTTTTTTAATATTTTCTCAAATAAAATAAAATAAAGATAACACGCAACATCATGCTTTATTTTTTTTACTATGCTGGAATCACAATCTTTAGTGCACACAACTACCTTGAGATCCAACCACAACTTTTTGGACATCATGATCTTATGATTACCTGCATACATCTAGAGATTTGCCGTGCATATCCACATGAATAAGGTTGACACACCATTCTTGTAATTTTTGTTAAAAAGTCAACTTATTTCAGCGTTGACTCTTGGGGTAGACGGTTAGACAACCCCCTAGGACCCACCCACCCCACCCCACCCCACCCCACCCCACCCCCAATCATTTAAGACCCAAAATTTGTGGTCTAATTTTTTTCTTTTTTAAAAAATAGTCTATTTACATATGAAATAAGCTTAAATAAAAAACAAGTTCAAATCTAACATATATTATCTACTTTAATATAGTCTTTAAATTGTCAAACGTGCAATTTTTCTTTTTTAGAAATCTTTATCTTGAATTAAAATAATTTTTTAAATTGTTAGAATTAGAAGAACAAATTAAGCTCCACAACTTAACATAAATTTCAACCATTTATTCATTTAGTGAAGAAGAAGAAAAAAAGTACTTTTTTTAGCTTGTAAATTTATCAAAAAATTACATTTTAAAACATCTCAGTGTTTACATTTTAAAAAAAGTACTTTTTGAAGTGTCTGTTTAGATAGGTCATGCATATCACTTTGTGCCAAACTAACTTCTCTTGACAGTGTTTACACTGTACTTTGAACTCAGGGACTCCGTCCACTAGTTTACCAATCGGCACCAACTCAAAATACTGTCAGCACTTAGCCTTTTGTTTGGTGGCTTTTCGTTTAGTGCTAGAGCCGATGGTAGTTTGTGTATCGGTATCTTTTTGAAAGTTTTTCACATCAATTGGATCAGTGCTACCATCAAACTGATTAATAATATCGTCTGGAATTTGAATATTATTAAGACCACTGAAATCATCATCACTTCGATTGTATACAATTTAGAATAATTTAATAAAGAAAATAGGAGAAGAAGAAGATGTAGTAGAAACTAGAAAGTAGAAATGTAGAGAATTAATAAAAGTGGAAAATTACAATTTAAAATTATAGAGTAATATCTAGAGATTGAGATATTAGATATTAATTATAATATCTAGATAATGATATATTAGAGTAATATCTCAAATTATAGAGTAATATCTAGATAATGAGATATTAGATATTAATTATAACACTAATATTGAGAGAATGAAATTTGAGAATTGTTAATGGATTGAGTATATAATTAAATGAGAGATAAGAGATTGAAGTATGAAAAATGATTTTAGAATATGAGTATTTATAGGAAAATAATGAAATTACGGTCACGTGATTGTGTAATCGAACTCGTGTCCATGAGCCCAAACGAGCCGGGCTTGTGGGCTCGTAACTAGCCGACTTGTTTTTTTGACTGAGCCGAGCGAGCTCGGCCCTCTTTGTTTTAGAGCTTGGCTAAAGCTCGTGCTTGTCCCTCGACGAGCCCAAACTCGAGCTGGGCCGAACCGACGAGCTTTTTTGCCACCCCTATTAATTGGTATGATGAGTATTCTAGTATGTTGGAATATAGTATAGAAAAAATGTTGTATTTTGCTTGTATTGTTATCTTTTTAGTTTAAGACTAGATTCTTTTGTTGTCAACATGTTTTCAAATTGAAAAAAGAAACATAGTCTAAAAAAAAAAAAATTGCATGTTAATTTGGGAACCCCCAACTAAAAATGACTAGCACCGCCACTAATGCTACTTAGTATCATTCATGTTTAATTCAGACATGAAGTATGTCTTACTCCACTGTGGACTATATTAAAGTGAAATCAAATGTTTTTTCTCTTTTTTTTTTTTGGTCTACGTATGTTTTACAAATTTACTTTCTTATTTTCATCGTGAATATTTAATTTACTCGTCATTTTTCAACTCTAAGTTTCGATCCAATTCAATTTTTCTATCATATACTCTTGGACTTGGAAATTTAAAAATTGAACTAAGTACATTGATCATATACAATCAGATTTAGTCATATAACAAACACCAAGACTAGATCGGAATCAACATTCTCAATAGACCGTGCCAAAAAAGTACAAGACCTATCCCTTCTCGCTCATATATGCTATTGAGTCAAGCGATTTCTTATTTATTTATTTTTTATTTGAAAAAAAATATATATAACCATACACTAACCGCAATTAAATATATAACCATACACTACTAGCCGGTCTAAACAAGAGCCGGGCCCAACTTTTTTGACACCTTTAGTTGGACTCGATACATGGTGCAAGAGAAGACAAAATAGCAATGAAAAATATGTTGTTGAATTAATGCAAATTGAGAAAACCTCGGGCGTGTCAAGTTATGCATTTGGGGAACTAAATGTTTTCTTCGTCGTGCATGTCTTTACTCGACATCTTATGCAAGTTGCAAATTTGGCCTATATGTTTTGTCCTAATTTACACCCCAATAGTCTTTATGTGTCATCCTCAACTTTATTCATGTCTGTATGTAAATCTATGTCTATTTTGTACTATGCACAAAAGCTGTGAATCAATGAAAGTGACCTCACCCCCCGTGTCCCAAATGCAAATTACTTGACAACATGGTTTGTTTGGAATTAATTAAAAAATTACTAAAAACCTAGAATCAAAGTCAATAATTAATTTTAATTACATATTTCAAAGACGACCCACAAATTTTTTTTTTTTTTTTTTTTTTTTTTTTTAACCACACATTTCATTAACTTTTTCAAAAAACCTGATTTTAATTAAAATCAAACACACCTAAGTTAAAAAAATATATTATAAAAAATGCTCTGAAAATTCAAAATAAGTTTCTTTCACGCTAGGTTATTGTCTCATGTAGTTGTTCCAATCATACAAAGGGGTGAAGTCTTCATCAAGTTGGCATTAGAGTTTATCTTAACAATAAGAGATGGCTAAACTATTTTATTTGACGTTTCGATAACTAAAAAGTTTCGACTATTTGATATCACAAAGTAGTGATAGAGAGATCTTTTGACTACGTACTAACGATATGAATGGGTGAAAGTCAACTTGACATAAAAAATAATTTGTGAAAACTCTCAAGTAATTAATTAATTAATTAATTAATCATTATCCCATGGAAACGGACTTCATAAGGAATTATTTATCAAACGTCATAAACATTTTTTTTCATATGTATTGTAATTTCTATTTTTTTACACCAAAATACATAATATGTGATCACAAAAGGCATAAATTAATAATCATTAAATGGTCCCCCAAATTGTCTCGCAATGTCTGGAAATTTGTAAGGTTGTGGTCTAGGATATTTTGCACTTGTAGTTGTAGAGGCTAAATGCCCGTTTTCTTTGCGTTTTAATTTTTAGTTTTCAGAGTGTTTTAAAATTGTTGAAAACCTATTTTATTTAGAATTTTGATAAATTATTTTATGACATTTTATTCAATAAATTTAATTATTTAGTAAAATAAAACAATTTTATGTTAATATATTATCAAGTAATATAAATATTTTAAAGTTAGTGAATTTTATAATATGTTTTTCCTCTATAAAAATAAAATACAAATAAATAATAAATTGGAAAAAATAGAAAATAAAAAAATAAAAATTAATGACACAAACTGAGAATTTTAATCTATTTTTATTTAAATAAATATTTTAAGAATTTTTATTTAAATAACCAATAAGGACTTGAAGTATTTTTACTTTTTTTTAGTATTTAATTTTTATAGAATTTAATTTTTTATAATTTTAGAATTTAATTTTTCAGAAATTTAGAATTTTATTTTTTGAATTTTTATTCTTTTAAAATTTAGAATTTTTATTTAACCGCTTATTCCCCCTATTTTAAATATTTTGGCGATTTCATTTAAAAAACACTCAAAACGTCAAAAACTTGTTTTGAGTTTTGGGTTAATAAGTTTAACTTTGTTTCAAAAAGGTATTTTCAAAAACAGTATATTAAACAAGTTTTGAAAATTTTACAAAATTGAAAATAGCAAAAAGAACATTTCCTAATTGTTTCTCTTTTGTGGACATTTAATGCAGGTTGCAAACTTGCCCTGTATATATTATTTAATATGAGAAATGTATTTTGTTCGAATTGGGCAACACATCATGTGCCCGACTGCTACGTGTCGACAATCGAACAAATACACATGTAATCAGCCGAACAAAAAGGGTGTGTATGTGTGTGGTAGTCGGGCACATGATATGCTTCCCAATTCGGGGAACATATCATTTTTTCTCTATTTAATATGTATTGTTGTTTTCTTTCTTTTTTACGCAAAAAAAATTAATTTATCTTTTGACTTTTAAATAGAGTTGTAATACATTTTAATGTATTGCACAATAAATCAAAGGCTATATTGTTATCACCACTAATGATGTACAACATTATTTTGTGATTAATTTTACATTTCGTAAATAATAAAATTGGTAATTATTTGTGGGGATCTCAACGTCTAGGTAGCAGTAGACCTTTTGATTCGTTGTTTAATACATTAAAATGCATCATAACTATATTGAACAACGAATAAGGTATATTGGTGAGAATCACTACTAATGATGAACAATGTTACTCTTATTTATAATTATAATAATTTTTTTTAAGCTAAAAATATGTTTGGCTAAGATTAAAAGTAAGTGAAACTTAGATTTAAAATGTTATTTTCAAACATATATGCCATCTTTTTCCTTAGTTATTTTGAGGGTAACATCAAAGTAATTTCATACCATCTTTTCAAGTTTTCTGTGAAAAGTCATAGAACTGTGGAAAAGGATGAAGAAGATTATTTTTTCTTAATTTTTTTTTTTAAATTAATTTTATCTTTTGTTTCGTTCAGTTAACATGAAGTAAAATTATTATTTTACGAAACATTAACTGTTGTTTTAGACGGAATTTGTCCATGAATTTAAAATTAACTCTGAAAAAGTAACTTATAATCCATTTATGTACATATATATAGGAGAAGAAGAGTACAAAAGAAGCACAAAATGCACACGTTTATGTGTTGGCAGTTGGCTTGTAATACACAAAGGAAATGATATCTAGACTGTAGAGAGAAGCAAGCTAAGCATAGAAGAAAAGTATTAATTCAAAGTATTTTTGGAGGATAGAAGCCAGTAGGCAAAGTTTTGGAGTGTAGTGGCATCTGCCCTGTAATGATTTTGTGTAAATTCCAACAAATCTGACCATTTGAAATCTGGGTATTTCCTTGCCTCTTCAGTGCCCATTAGATCTTCAGGGGGCCTCAACACTTTATCCTCTTTTGGACTCACAAAATACACCAAAGATCTCCTCACTTTCTCCTTGTTCACCACTGCTCTGTGCAGACAACTCTTGTATCTTCCATTGCACAATGCCTATCAAAATTATGCATAATGTCAAATATGAATCTTGCGTACACGATTTCATGTAATATCACTAGTCCTTTCAAATAAATTTTGTCACAATGCTTTGGACTACTTGTTGTCCTATCTTAGTTTTTTTTTTCCTGATTTTACAGATACTTGACAACAAGACACAAGCCATCAAATATAGTCACAAATTAGGTAAAAACCGAATAATTATTGTATTTGTTTGGTAAAGTTTTATTTATTTTTGTATATTATAACAAATAGGTCTTACGAATATGTGGATAAACAATAGATAAAAGTTGTAGATCTTATGAAATATATAGTTAAAAATTAACAGCTTATAAGCACTACCAAACATATATGTTTGGTAAAGATTTTTGTAAATTATAAGTAGTGGGTCTTACGGAATGTGTGGATAAAAAATAGGTAAAAGTTATGGATTATACGAAATATGTAGACAAAAATAATGTTTGACCAACTTATAAGTACTTACAAGCACTTCCAAACATATCATGTAATTTGCATGTAACTTCTTGGCAAGAGTAGTAGACTTTTACAAATGTATTGGTTTGAGTAGTTGAAAGTACCAAACACGTCGTATAAAGAATATGAGACGTACCATGAATGTATCACCGATATTAACGACAAAGGCATCGGGGCGAGGTCGAATTGCTTGCCACTTGTTATTTGCAAAGATTTCAAGTCCTCCAACTTGATCTTGATGAAGTATTGTTAAGGAATTTGGATCACAATGGGGACCAGTTCCAAGGGTGAGTCCAGCTTCTCTACAAGGTGGATAGCTATTGCACCTCATTATTGAGTCACCATCTTCGAACAATTTCCTATAGTGTGACCTATCAACTCCCAAGCTAATGGCCAATAGTTCCAATATTACCAGCGATAAATTTCTCATTGCTTCACAATATTTCTGATAAACCAACCTGAAAAAAAAAAAAAAAAAAAATTTATTAGCATATATCATGTCTGTGTAACGAACAAACGAACATGCCAAGCACGTCGTCGTCTATTGCACATTAACAGTGCAATATTATGAAGGAAAGAGACATGCATGGTGAATGCAATATATGCAAAATGAACTAAAACCTTGTTTATTATACTATCGACTAATGATAACTCACCCCGCCTCTTCAAAATCTTTCCCAAGAACAGACTTGAAGTAGTTAATCACATCAAGTTCCAGGGAATTGTCATGGCTATATCCAAATGAAAATGTCTCCTTCCATGGCAGTTTTGATGAATATCTGTCAGCATGGGCACCTGAATAACCCCACACACTACCTGGTTTCCTTTTTACTGCAAATTTTCTGCTCGTCGGAAGATCAAAAAAGGCATCCATTTGTTGATGCGCAGCACGAATTACAATTGGATCGACACCATGGTTGATAACCTGGAAGAAACCATGGTTCGAACAAGCCGCCCGAATCTGCGATGCTGCTAAAGAAATGGCTTCTTTGTCGCCATTGAAGAAGCCCTTTAAGTCCACTGGAGGCTCTGTGAGTTCATCCTGTGTAATACAAGTTAAATCTTCATGTGGCCATAGGAATTGTGTGGGCAAATTTGCTTGTTTTTGCAGTATGGATGTGTCAAAAACAAGAACCGGCGGCCCCTTTTCTATATCATTTTGGATGCTTAATGGAGGACGAAGTATTAAAGTTGAGGCATTTGAATCCATTGGTTAGCTAAAATTTTGGAATGATCAGAAGACAATATTTATATATATAGTAGAGGTCAGCTATATATATATATATATAATGAGAGCTAAAGAACAAGAAGTAGCAACTAATATATAATGATACATGATCCAGAAGTTTCTCCAATATTTGGTTATGCCTAAAAGTAAAATTTACTTATTTTTTGATATGTGTTTGTCTCAACATGTAAGCAGAGGCGGAGATGGGGGGTTGGGATCGAATTATAATCCAATTCCACTCCGGAATTTTTTCTTAAGTATGAGTTAGGTTTTGAAATGGAAATTTTTTTTCCCTTTTAAGTACTAGTCTCCCCTCTAAAATATCCTGACTCCGACCCTGCGTGTAAGGCTCAAGAAAGGCTTAAATATTTACTATCACTTTGATCCCTTTTAATCTTTTAATAATGTTCAGATAATTTTGTAAATGCCTTAATGGACGTGACTTTAACGCTACATTTTCCATCATGCATTAGAGAATAATTACATAATTGGGATAAACAGTGATTAAATGTATTTTTTTATTGAGAATTTTCGAAAGTTATTCTTTATAGATTAGATATAAAATTAAAATGAATATAATTTCAGGATCAAAATGACCGGCGGTCTTCAATTCAAAGTTTTGATGCTAGATTTAATTCTGAAAATTCAATATTGGAGGACTCTTTGGTTGGCTTAAGTTGAACAATAATTATTAAACAAATTTAATTATGGTAGGTCAGTCTCATTAATCTCTAGAGTCTACACATTTTCAACTTGCTTTTGAATTTCCAGTCATACAAGAATCCCATCGTTGGCTGTTAATTACTCTTTTATGTCTAATCGCGCATGCAATTAGAGTTCACTATCGAACTTAGAACATCTCTAATGCAATAATTTGGATATTTGTACATGTTAGCACACACATTTCAATGGGATTAAATTATAAAAAATTAAAATAGAAGAATTAGTACATATTTTGATGGAGATAAATTATAAAAAATCAAACAAAGAATTTATAGCACAATGTCTAAATGTGGACGGTGTAATAAACATCTTCAATTTTTTTCCTTACCATGTAAGCATTTTGAAGGCTGACATGATATATTTTTTTAGTGCAAACCACAACTCTGTTAGAAATACTATAACATTGTTCAAAATTTTGTCTTTTCCCTAGGTTTTTTCCACTTATTTTTCTGATTCACAAATTTTAAATTTATACTATCAGCGTTCAGTTAAGGGCTTGTTTGGTAGAGTGTTTTTTTTTTGAGAAAGAATGAGTTTTTTTGGTTACTTTTTGAATTTTTAAATTTTTTTGTAGTGTAAAAATAATTAAAAAGTCAAAATTGTAAACAAAAAAATAATTTTTTTTTGGGAAAAAACCCTACAGAACATGACCTAAATGTATAGTTTGAAAAATTTTCGTTTCCAAGCTAATATATACTTTTATTGGAGCCATATACATAGGACAATCTCTCGAGTAATGTTATGAAGAACCATTGATATTTAACATTAATCTACGTAGTAATTTGAGTTATGCTACTTGTATATCAAAGTATTCATATTAATGTACAGAAGATTATGTGGCAAAATAGTACAATGACCCATTTGCCCATGACTTATTATCACAAATTCACAAATTCACTTGCCACATCAACATCTATAATGCAATCTATAGCCATTTGTACATAAAATAGTTACAGATTACACTACAGATGTCGAAGTGGCAAGTGAATTTGTGATAATAAGTTATAGGTAAATGGATCATTGTACTATTTTACCACATCATCTTCTGTACAATAATTTGAACATTGTGATATACAAGTAGCATGAATCTATATAAAATGATAAATTAAATTAAATGAATTTTATATTCTTACATTGAAAATATTATTTAATGTAAGTGTAGTATTGTAACGCTACATAGCATTATTTCTCCAATAATGAGTGTTCCCAAGTTCCTAGGTCAGCAAGACAAATATTGTTCGCACTCAGTTTCCAATTTCCTATATTATTTTGTCTTGTACATGTAATCGCATGTATGTGGCCCTTTTAACTAAGAAGCTGGGGAAATATGTTTTATTCTTAATTTTTTAACTTTGTCGTTTTCTCAGAAAAATAAATATAAAAACTACATTTCAATGCATGGACTTTATTTTGATAATACAACACACAAACACACACGAGACATTTATTTATTGTTTTTTACTAAAATGAACAAACATAAGCAACACAACCTTGGGCCATTCCGGATGAGAAAATTTTGAGTATTACATGTAGCCTTTAATCTTTCAAATTAATGCACATGGCAACATTTTATTTGATGTTTCAAAGTAAATTCATAGTAATCATTAATGAATCATGCGGTGGAGATAAATAAAGGTGGCAAATGGCCCGACCCGGCCAGAGTCATACATAAAACTCGATTGACTTGTTCTAGTACGGTATTACACGGACCTATAGTTTGCTGAGTAATCTGACCTTAAATTTTTAATTTCTTTTTCTTTTTTTATTATATACAGATTAAAAAGTTGTTAAAAAGCTACGATGAAAGTTAGCAATTAATTTTAACAACACATTTTATGAGATCTATAATTTTTATTAACTTTTTAATCACGCATTTCATTAATTTTGTTTTTATCAAAACCCACTAAACAATTTCTATATATTTTCAAAACAATTAAAAAAAGAATAAAAAAGGATTCATCTTCTTCCCTTCTTTTTTTTTTTAATATATTTTCAAAATAATTTAAAAAAAGAAATAAAAAGAAAAATGGGTTGGAATACTCAGCCCATTTACCACCTCTAGAGATCGAGAAAGCTATTAAGGCATGCTTGGAATAGATTTTTTTAAACTTTTTTGTTTTTTCAAAACTCATTTTCAACCACATATTTTATGAGAACTACAACTTTTATCAACTTTTCAACTACACATTTTATCAATTTTTATCTAAATCTCCTAAAACACTATTTTTAAACTACACGAAACAAGCTCTTAGCCATAACTAGATCTCACCCATCCACAATGCTGATAAACAAGTGTAGAGTGCTGCTACACATTTGTCCGATTACATTAAGTTGAGAAAAAGAATCATATAATCAACTTTAAATTTGTTTGAAGTTAATTTGTAGTCATCGACATTTCCCATGCTTTCACTTAGGGACAGGCTTCTCTATGACTCTATCTTACCATGGAGCTAAGTGTATGTTTGTCACTTTGTTGGAGTTTAAAAATAGTGTTTTAGTAGATTTCAAAAAAAGTAAATGAAATGTATGTTTGAAAAGTTGATAAAAATTATGGATTCCATAAAATATGTGGCGAAATTGAGTTTAAACAAAAAAAAAAGTTAAAATTAAATTATGCCAAAAATCCTCTAAATATCAGACCACGCACAGACACGCAGAGAATGGCAATTGGCAAAAGTTCTCAAAAATAAAAAATTAGCATATGCACAATCAATACTCCATGGTTATAAACATATCATTTTTCACAAGGGATTTGATGGTTCTTCGAGTTGTCCTGTTGCACTTCAGTATATGGTGCATCTACTGCTTCTCTAGGTAAAATTGAATCCTGATAGAGAAATACAAAAACTTCAAATTCTTGAGCCAATAAACAGGCACCCAATATGCCTGACATACCTTCAAGTAGTTTCATTAAAGGAAATGAGAGATACCTTTTCTTTAGCTTCATGTTCAACAACTTCCATCGTCACTCTGCCAAGTGTAGACTCTCTGTAATGACATTATACCAATGATCTATGCTTAATGACACAATTTTTGCTCAAAAACTCAAAACTGTAATCAGAAATAGAAAAGTCTATAAGAGTCGTGAATAGAGAAGTATACCTCACATAATCGACATTAACATCATGATCAGGATCTTTTCTTTCGTCTATATTGTCATCTTCATCTTCGTCTGCCTGAAATTGAAGCATATATGACAAGTCACGTAATCACATTCCATTTTTCCTTTCCAATATACAAATAACTTGTTCAGGTTTCTTGCATAAAATCATTTTCTAATTATGAAGATTGCAACAAAAGGGAAACAAGTCAAAGGTTGTAAAATCAAACCTCTGGGATTTCAGTATCAGGCGGTCGCTCTTGGAATTGTACACTTGGTGCATGCTGAAGTCTCGAGAGATTATCAAGGAGTCTTGCTCTTATTTCATCCAACATTTCATAAGAGTTCTTATTTTCCATGTTACTTGGAGCAACATGAAGACTGTAGTCTGGACCAAAGTACTCGATATATTCGTGATCTGGCACCTTATCGTCAACCTCAATTCCAAGTGCCACTCCTGTCTACGCAAAAATCAAAAGGACAACATTGAATCAAGATGATGATAATGGAAACTCTGAAGAAGAAAAGTTTTAACTGATAAAGCTTATGTAGGACATATGTGCTCATTTTTGAAATGATTAAAGTATACATACCTCATAGCACCAGCAACTAGCAACATTACGTATTGTGTAGCCACCTCCACCCAACAAAAGAAGTGGCACGTTAAAAGATCTCATGAATCTAACACACTCAGCGTGACCTTTAACGGATATATTGAAACAGCCTAACCGATCCCCAGATAAGGAGTCAGCTCCACATTGTAAGACCACGGCTCCAGGCCTAAAAACTTCCATCACTTTACTCATTATTGGCTTAAACAAGGACTGATAGCTTTCGTCATCAATTCCATCATCTAATGGAACGTTAAGAGCGTAACATTTCCCCTTCCCAAATCCAATATCTCGTATGTCCCCTGTACCAGGGAAATAATCTCCAAATTTGTGAAATGAAACGGTCATTACCCGGTCTGTAATATAAAATGCCTCCTCAACACCGTCTCCATGATGAATATCGATGTCCACATATAAAACGCGCTGAAACAATGAAAAAAAAAGAAGAGATCAAATTCAGGAATGTGAAACTGAGCAAGTCACAGACAAACTCCCAAAATCTTAACTGATAGGATTTTTGGACTAACAAACATCTATGTAACATATTGTCAGCAATTTAGTAAGTTCAAGCTATGCCTTCAATAATATCAGATAAGGAGACGCGACGAGGATGCTTTATCATTGAGTAAATTATGTTTGATGTTAATCATTGTATAAGACTAACTACATATGTATTTTGAACTATGACTAGAAGAGGGTGATATTTAAGATAGCCTTCAAATGTTCCTTTCTTCTAAGAAGGCTAGTACTGATAGTGAATAAGTTCGACTGAATTGTACCCTAAACAACAAAGAAAAAATTATGCAATAAACCACATAAGATTTACAAATATATAGTGTAAGAAAACGAGAACCAAGTGGACCAACCTCGTGGAACTTGAGGAGCTCCAAAATAGCCAGAACTATGTCATTCACATAGCAGAAACCGGAAGCCTCGCATTTTTTGGCATGGTGCAATCCACCGGCCCAATTTACAGCAATGTCACAATGTCCATGGTTTAACTTAACTGCTCCACCAATAGAACCTCCGGCATAAGTTTGACAGAAGGAGTAAAGACCGTAAAAAACAGGGCAATCTTCGCCAACATTAAATCTCTTCAGCTGTCTCAGGTTTTCCTGCTGATTATTTGGCGTGATTCTTCTCAAGAACGACACATAATCATCTGCGTGAAACCTGCATAGATCCTTCTCTCGAGCAGGATTGGGCTTCAATACATGCATATGTTGTAGTAGTCCATAGTGTGCGAGGAGGGCATGAGTCATCCGCATCCTCTGTGGCTTCATTGGGTGAGATTGCCCATAATAGTAATTTCCAACCTCTGGATCGTAGAAGTAGCACACTTTCCTCTTAATCGTATCTGCTCCAGATGGTAAGGAATTGCCGCCAATATCCATTTGCCTACCCTACAAATCATGCACACGGTAACTCCAAATTGAGAAATATTAAGAAGAAATCTTCAAAGCCAAGAACTTAAAATGTGTTTTGGTGGCTCAAATCAAAACTGGTACAATTCTCAGCTCGTGGCATATGTTCAATGAGCACTGAGTTCTAAGATAACAATTCATCAAATATCTACATTAGAGGCACATGCATCTTTATCAACATTGCCTAAAGCATTTTTTTGACATGCCAACCAGACGTGCCAATGTTGACAATAAAATGAATTAGGAAACAACAGAAATTTATACACGAATGCAGTCATACGAAGAGACGCACCTTGGCCTAACTCAAGGCAGGAAAACCAATTGAGAGGCAGTAAGAGTGACAGGGAAATCAGAGTATTTTACTGCACTGCAACAAATAAATGAGACATTATTATAATTTAGAAGCAACAATTACTAAAACTCACAGATATACATGTGCATAGAGAAACAGCGTCATTTTGTATAATACTATCCTCAGTACATCAACCAACCTATTTCAACCTTAAAAATGGAGAGAAAGCATCTCAAGAAAACCATTTCTACAATGTATTTATTAGGAGCCTCAGAACTTAAGCTTTGAGTGCCCTTTGTGAAGGCTTATTCTTTTGACTTATTGAGGAGCACTCCTTAGAACATAAGCCTCATGATAACTAAGGCTTACATATTGAATCACCTCGTCTAAAAAGCTTTGTTTGCAAGAAAACACTTTTATTTATTTAAATTTAGTATTTAATGCCGCCACATGCAAGTCAGATTTATTCTTTATATAGTGTCTAACACGTGTGCAATTTTTAAAGATGGATGACAATGAGTGCACATTTTTTTCTTGCTTTGACATTAAAAGTAAAGAAAAATCTGAAGGAAAAAAAACATATAAACAATAACAAGATAGGTATAAAATAAACGAGCAAAAACAAGAAATGTATAAAATGAATGAAAAGGGTACAAAAGTCAAATGAAAGCGCATTTATTTGCCCCCTCCACAAAAAGAGTTTCTAGAAAACAAAAATAATATCAAAAGTATGTGGGTAGAAAAAGAGTAATGCTATTTATCATTACTAGTGATGATCACCAGTCTATGTGTAGTAGGAACACTGCAAATATTGATTGGTTTGAGGAAATGTCGCATTTATGTAACACCAATCAATTGCAATGAACATCATTAACACATAGAGAGATGATGATCACCAATAGTAATAAATAACATTATTAGTTGAAAAAAGCTACACCAAACCAAGTCTTATTTACAATAAACTTGAGATCGACTATGAATCTTTAATGCTATTTTGTTCCCTTTTGGAAGTAAAACTGCCACGAGCAAAACGAAAATAATATGTCCTTATTGTTTGCAGTGAAGAGGTAACTAAAAGAGTAGCAAGAATTTTTTCGGATAAATCTTTTCAGACGTGTTTCACTTAAAGCATTTCCAAAATCAGAAAAGATAAATTGTAGATAATATTTTTTTTTCCAGAAATACTCCAAATCGGCATCTTGTGTTGATAATTAAACAAAATTAAAGAACGTTCAATTTCCCCATCCGGTCAAAGTTGAAAACCCTAATAAAACATTCGCCGGCAATTTACTGATTCAATTTTCAGACAGTTCAACATTACCAAAAAGAAAAGGTAGAAAAACCAGTCCACAGTTTCCACTAGGAAGCAGTACTACAATGCAAGTAAAGTCCATGGATATTCATGCATGTGCTGCATGACACATGCAACCTCAGAAAAAATAATCTTAAAAGGAAATTCAACAAAAAAGCAATTCCTTAATTTTGCATCAAAATAGAGAAAAATTTAATGGAATCTTTGAATTACACTAGAGAGAGAGAGAGAGGGGGGACATACCTCAGATGTCGAGCTGCCGCTTGAGAGTTTGTTGTAATGTTGTGTTCTATTACCTATTTATGTATTATGAGGAAGAATTGGATTCAATTCATAAACTTAACTTTAGTTTGTAAATTATAAGTAGTGTATTCTTATTTATTTTTTTTATATATAAAATTTACTACTATATTGTTTAATCGGTGGGATCCGACAATATGATATATTCTAAAATAATAAATTTGACAACAAAAATAATATCAACAAAAAATCTAGGGAAAAAAACGAAGAAAAATCTACAATCTTAACCAAAACAAAAACAAAAAAGAAGAAAACTTAATTTATAGTTTTAGGATGATGGATTGAGGCGGTAAGTACAACTTATAGATGACCGTTTGAAGGAGAGTCTCGTATGAAGGGAGAAATTGAAGACGTAGTGACACACGGACATAGTCTTTTTTTTTCTATAGCGGAGAAAACCTCTTTATGGTCAGTACGGTGGAATCTGACTGTAGGCTCTATTATGATAATTGATTGAGGCGGTAAATAGATTTTGGAGATGATCATTGGAAAGAGAATATCGATTGAGGAGGATGGATTGAGAAGACAAGCAGATTTTGGAGATGGTCCATTGAAAAAAATGATTGAACAACAAATTTTGAAGGAGATGAAATTGAAAATGCAGTGACTGTATGACACATGGACGAGATTTTTTCTTACCATAGCGGAGAAAACTTTCTACGGTTGTAACTAGTATATCGCTTCCTTGCAATAGGATCCGACCATATGCTCTATTATTATGATGGATTGAGGCGGTGAACAGATTTTGGAGATGATCGATGAAGGAAGACGATCGATTGAGGGAGATGGATTGAGAATGTGAGCAGATTTTAGAGATGATCGGTTGATGGAGATCATCAAATCAGGGATGGATTGAAGCTATTAGCAAATTTTGAAGAAGATGCTTTTCTGAAGGAAGAAATTGAAGACGTTGTAATACACGAATATTTAAGTATTTTTTTTCTTGTAGCGGAGAAAACTCCATACGGTCGTGATGAATAAAAACAACAATCAAGAATATGTAATCCTAAACATGCTACTAGTATACCGCTTTCTTGCAGTGGGATCCGACCGTAGGCTCTATTATGATGATAGATTAAGGCTGTGAACAGATTTTGGAGATGATCGATTGAGGGAGATGAATTGAGGAGGTGAACAAATTTTGGAGATGATTGGTTGAGGAAGATGATCGAATCAGGGAGTTAGATTAAAAGCGGTTAACAAATTTTGGACGAGATGATTTTTTGAGGTGAAAAATTGAAGACATAATAACACACGGAGATTTCTTTTTTCTTTCCGTAGCAGAGCAAACTCCCGAAGGTCGTGATTAATCACTAGTATACTACTTTCTTACGGTAAGATCCGACTGTGGGCTCTATTATGATGATGAATTGAGGAGGTGAACATATTTTGGAGATGATTGAATGATGGAGATAGATTGAGGAGGTGAACATATTTTGGAGATGATTGAATGATGGAGATAGATTGAGGAGGTGAGCAGATTTTGGAGATGACCGGTTGAGTAAGATGATCGATTGCGGGAGATGATTGATGGAAGATGTGAGCAAATTTTGAAGTAATCGAATCAGGGATATAGATTGAAGCGGTTAGCAAAATTTGGAGGAGATGATTTTGTGAAAAGAAAAATTGAAGACGTAGTGATATACAAACATTTAAGTACTTTTTTCTTCTCGTAGCGGATAAAACTACCTACATTCTTGATTAATCTAATATAGTATGTAAATTTATTTGATAAGAAATATAATGTTGGATCCTTAAAGTTAGCGAACGTTACTTTCAAAACATTACTTTACATTTGTTCAATTTCTATATGCGACCCAGCTAGCCCATACATACCGATAATTAGGCCAATAATATCCTTATCTCTCTATTCTTTTATAATCACCTCTTTAGGAGAAATAAGTCACTCGTATGTGACTTGTTCTAAATTAGATTAAAATACTTTTTAAAATTGTCATTAAGTCATACTATTCAATCATATTTCAATTAATTCCATAATTACTTATGCAACCCATATTAATTAGAACTAAATTCGATTTAAACTTCACCGCAGTAACGTACATGGCCAAAATCTTCTTCCGCACCTCCTGCCGGCTATTGCATCTCGACATCGGCACTTCATAACTCGCCACCAACTAGCCAAACCTTTCCTATTATTTTCGTGAGTGATAATGGTGGATTTACACTGTTTTATTGTTCTTCTTCCCAATTATGTAAAAGATAAAGTTTTAAACTTTAATAACCTGCTATTGTTATTAGATAATGACGGTGATTCTGATAAGTATTGGACAGTCCCTGGATTGCAAAATTTTGGAAACAATTACTTTTTGAATGTTATTTTGTAGTTGAATTCAATTTTTAAGAATGATTTATCTTATTTTTCTTGAATAATGTTGTTTTTGTTGGAGATGTTGCTTATATATATATGAACACAATTGTTTTGTAATTATTTTTTGGTTGAATAAAAGAAAATAATATTTGTTACACATACATCAACATTTTTATATGTTTTGAAATGTTACTTTCACACATTCATGTATGTTGTTTGATACTGTATCATGTAAAACAATATCACAAAATAGTATCTTATTAAAAACAGTATCACATATAAAAGTATCTTAATATTTAAGTATGAGAAGCACATTATTATATTAATATTACAAACACATTAGTATCAGTGTATTTGTAAACAAATGACAGAATTACATACATTCAATATAGAAAATTTCAACCTAACAAAAGAACAATATCGTAATAAAATTATCTTAATAAAATAGTATCAGAAGCACATTTGTATCAATATCATAATAACTATATTATAAATAACGCATCGTATAGTTAAAGATAGCAAACAAGTTAAGCAAGTGTAACACCATCAAAAACACATTATTATCAAGCACATGTTTAGGTAAGTACAAATGTTATATTTTAACAGAAAATCATAGCACAATATATTAATAAAACAGTATCTTAATAAAATAATATCATAGTTAAAAATATCTTAATATATCAGTATCATACATGACATTATCTTAATAAAATAGTATCATATAAACAATCTATAACTCAATAGAATAACAGTATCATAGATTGAAACAATATCAAACATGTTGAATAAAATCAATATGAATTATCTTGTACTACTAATGAAATATTTTGAAACAGTATCATTACTTCAACTATAATACATTTAATTTTGAATGTGTATTTGTTTGTTGGAGTTTAAAAGTAGTTTTTTTTTTTAGATTTTTAAAAAGCTAGAAAAATGTGTAGTTAAAAAGTTGACAAAATTTTTGGATCCCATGAAAATAAACCTGGCCAAACATGCTCTAATGTAATGAAAACTAGTGTACAATATTAAAAGTAAAACAATATCAAATATTTTTCATAACATAGTACCATAATAAAATATTATCTTAATAAAATAATATCATAGAAAAGTACCTTAATAAAAAAGTATAATAGAAAATATCATTTTAATAAAACGAAATCATAGAAAATAGTATCATAGTAATACAATATAGTGTTTGAATTAACATTTTTTGCAATTGCATGGGCACGTTGGTATTTTAGCACAGAATTATGACTTTAATTAAATTAAGTTTGGGCACATACAATTTCGGAGAGCATGATTAGTGATTGGCCCTGAAATTTTCCCTCTCTTTATTTACTTATTATTAATTTTTGAGAGATTTGCGCTTTTCATCCTTTTTTTTTAGCATAACACATTTTCAACCTTCCAATTATGTAGCAAAATTTGTCATTCACTCTATTTTTCCTTAAACGACGAATTTGCTCTTCTCTTTAAATAAACAAAACAAAACAAAAGCAATAAAACAAACAAAATGAGAAAAAATTACAAAAGAACTCATAACTTTTCAAATAGTACAAACAAATCTTATTTAAAATAGTTTAATACATATTAACACAAATAAATTAGAAAAAGTAAACATTTCATATTTCCTATCCAAGCTCACCCGCGGACAAACACGACTCTCACAAATACAATCACGTCGGTGATGGCACCATCACCTTAGAAAATTAATATTTGTGGAGGTGGTGTTTGGTCACAGGTTGGTGTGTGGTAGGGTGGGGTGAGCTTGGTTGGGAAAGACGAAATGTTTACTTTCTAATTTTTTTTTTGTTAATATGTATTTAATTGTTTTAGGTGAGAGTTATTTGTATTTTTTAAAAAGTTATAGAACTTCTTTTGCAATTTTCTCTTATTTTTTGTTGTTTTATTGTTTTATTTATTTTTGTTTATTTAAAGAGGATGGGAGATCCATCATTTAATGGCCAAAATGGAGAGAATGTCGAGTTTTGCTATATATAACTTAAAATGTTGGTGATGGATTATGTTAAAAAAAAAAGACGATGGTAAATTTATTACATTTTATAAAAGTTGAGGATGAAAAATACAAAATTCTTGTAATTTTTTCAAGTCTTTTATATATTTAAATTTGTTACCAATTTCATCGTTATATTCAGTTTTACAACGAAAGTTGCTTTAAATTTTGTTAATGTTCTTTTAGTCGTATTAAATATTTCAGCACAACCACTCATGAAAAGTATGAGAAAATCAATTGGTAGCCTTTTCTTTTTCTTAATTAAAGATTTAAAGATTAATACATAGACACAGATCACTTTCCAAATTCGATTCCTAACATTAACCATTTATCACACGTAACAAAATGACAACGCTATTTCACAAACCATTATAATCGAGAACCATCATTTCGTTTAGAAATCAATAATGTCGCACATAGATGTAATGTTAAAGTCTATTAGTTTTTCTTTTCTTTTTGGTCGTATTATGTACCCAAAAACCTACTTGTATGAAGTTCTTCTCTGAGAAACCTAACCCTAAACGTGAAAAGTATATATATTTTTATTTTTTTATGATGAATTTCATGTTGCATACCGTAAGTTAGAACATGTATTTTACGTTGAAAAATATGTATTTTGATCATATTGGATCTCTGTTAGCAACTAACTGCTTTTTCTGTGCTGCTAGATTTAGATAAGGATTCAAACTTCATTGATTCTGAGAATGAATCTGAGCATGGCGATGATCTACTATATGAGCAAAATGTCACAAAAGACATTGAAACGGGAGTTAAAGATAAAGTACTTGAAGGGGTCGGAGAGGTTGACAATGAAGTAGATGACTTAGAGTATCTATTTTTTGAAAAATTACTAAGTGATTATGCTTCTGATGATGAGGTTGATTTCTAAATGAACTAGTGATCCTTGATTAGGCTCGTTTGTAGGGGTAGCACCGTTATTTTTTCACATGAGAAAATAGGTTAGGGTTAAGGAATTGAATTTAGAAGAATAGAGTTTGAGGGATTTCAATATGGGAAAAGAATATATGTTTCTCATGTATAAATCGCAATTTAAAAAAGCGATTTGATGAAATGGATAAGTAGCTTCAAGGACTGCGTTTGTTGTACAGAATGTGTTATAGAATTCATTTTACCGTGAGATATTGAAAACATTTCTCGCGAGAAAATGAAACAATAACAAATGAAAAAAAAAACACATTTTTCAGCTAGAAAAGCGGGAAAACGAAAATGGGTATTCTTTCTCATTCAACACCACCACACTTCTCAATCCATTGACTGGCAATATCTTATTCTCCCCCGATTCGCTTTCATCTCCAACGAAGATATGGACATGGGTATTTTCTTGGTTCTCGAGTTGTAAAAAATTTCATCCCTTGTTAGTTCTCATCTCCGATTAGCTTCCATCTCCGGTTAGGAGTTGTTGTGGGTTTCATTTTCGATTTGCAATTAGAGGGTCATTATTTATAGTAATATATGATAATTTGAAAAGTACTTATTGAGAAAAAAAAGATGGAACTGAATGTCTAAATCTGAAGTTTTTTTATGTTTGAGCAAATTTTCTATTTTCTTCTAGGAAATCAGAATCTATATTTTGATGATGACACAGTCAATGTGAATTTGAACACTTGTGAAGAATCAGATGATGACACAGTGAAAGTGAATGTCGTAGTTATGGATGACAACACTTGTGAAGAATTTGAGAAGGAGATAGTTGGGGAGAATTTGAACATATTGGATGATGAAATTTTAGAAAAAGATAGTGCAGTTGTGCCTAGAGTTGGGATGAAGTTTAAAGAAGAGAATGAAGTATTTGAATTTTACAAAAGTTATGCTTATCATGTAGGTTTTCCTGTTAGAAAAAGAAATTCGAAAAAGGGTGATGACGGGATTGTAAGATATGTGAGTATTACATGTAGTCGAGAAGGTCGACGAAGTAGTATTACAAACACTTCTTTGAAGCCTCGACCAACTGTTCATGCCACATGTTCAGATAGGTCCAGCTTCACTGCCATTTCCAGTTCAAGACCAACGTACCGTGCTAGGCTTAATTTGTATAAGTAATAATTTTCCAGTGCATTTTCAAAATGCACTTATAGATACTGGTTTTAATTTCAAAACTATGCTGCTAAGTAATCATTTTCCAGTGCATTTTCAGTCACAATTTGTAGTGCATTTTCTGATTCTGGGATTCCATTTTATGGTGCAATTTATGGTTTAAATTATGCTTCTAAGTACTTCTTTCTGGTGCAATTTATGCTGCTGTTATACTATAATTTCTGCTGGTGTTTCACTATTTTTCTGGTGCATGTTGTGGTCCAATTAATGCTGCTGTTTCACTTAACTTCTGGTGCATTTTATGATGCTTTGATATCCTTTCTGATTGGTTAAGCTACTGGTAAGCATGTCTTGTGGTATTGGACTTTTATTTAGTAATTGTTATTTTCTTGATTCGTTGTTTGTATGATGCTACATGGACACAAACCAGATGATGAATTGGTGGATTTTCATGTCGGGAGATGCTGTTTGTATACTACTACATGTTCACTTGATTATGGTAAAAAAAAAAAAAAAAAGGCTGACAATTTTAAATGCAGGATCAGATTTCTGTATGCCATTTTGATAGGCTTAAGAGTATAATATTGATTTGAGCATAAATATTGAATGTGGTTGTGGATGCGTATATACCACTGATGAATTATTGCAACATGTACAATGAGTAAGTGAAATGTTTCCAATTATACTAGTGCCTAAGGTTTTTTCTTGATGTACTGGACTAAGAGTTCCTAATTGCAAGATGAAGAGATGAATAAACTATGGCTGAATAAAATTTGCAAGAATATGGTATGTTATTTTCTTAAATCAGCCCTTAAATGCATTAATTTCAGCCCTTATTGCATTAAGCTAAGCTTGTAAATGAAATTATATACATTCACCAAAATTAAACCAACCATTGAAACAAATATAACCTATTGTTTACAAGTAAAATCTGCAAATGGTGACATTGACACATATAACCCATTGTTTACAAGTATAACCATTCAAACACATATGAATCCATAACCATTCAAACACATCTAAATCATTTGTCTTCCCATTTCTTTTTATTGTTCTCTTCCTCGTTTCTTTTGTCCTTGCGAATGGTGAGATCGACCGATATCTCCACATATTCTTCGAAAGTTATTTCCTACCATTGTAACAGTTCAGACGTCACCTAACGAGGGACTAACAGTAGTTCAACTGCTTTCTGCACAAGGTAACAAGCAAACCGATAAGTTTCACATTAAATAGATCGATACTTATAGAAGTCATATTTCAAATCATACAAGATAGCGGCCATCTAAAATATCAAGAAAATTCAAGTGAAAATGATAGCTAATCTCTAGTATCCTTCTAATTTGCTTTGTTCCAGTTGTGTACTTCAAACTTCTAGGTTCTGACTTACATGCTACTGCTTATTTATCTCCTGCAATGACCACTGCAATTTCACTTATAGTTTGTATTTTGATGATTTTCATTTTCTTGTTTGGATCTTTTTAGTTATTTGGGTACAAATAAAACAATTGAATAAACACAATACAATTGTTGGTTTTCTTGAAATGAAACAAGAATTGTCTTGAATGGGATAGATTGTGAAAATCAACAAATTGCATAATTTATCAACAAACAAGAACCAAGATTCATCTTTTGCTCAAATAAAATGACGAGATAATATCAAATGCCTATTTCGAAAATGGAGCTGAACCATTTTTTGAGAAAAATTAACAATGATAATCTGAGAATCAACAAATAGCATATTTTATCAACAAATACGAACCCAAGATTCATCTTTTTCTCAAAAAAAAAAAAGGACGAAGAAGAATTTTCAAATACCCTAATTAGAAAATAGAGCTCGACGATTTCGTGAAAACAAATCAAGAATCTGAATAACCTCAAGAATGTTGCAACAAAGCAGTACTCATCGTTGATGAGATAGTTTTTCTCCTCTCGGCGACCACCTTGACAAGGGTGATAACTTTTGCAGGAAGGAGGAAATTGAAAATGTTTTTTTTTTTTTCTCTCCACGGTTTGGACCACTGCCAAGGCTTGGACAATTTGGAAAAATTAACAAGGATAAATCAGTCATTACACTGTACTTGCCATGTCAGCATCTGTAACCGGTTCTGTAGCCTATTATGTACCAGAAGCATTTTCCTAACTTCAATTGGTTAAAAGAATTAATTTCAAATGTGTGACACATAGACATTCTGTTAGCCACACGTTCATTGACAGTTACTGAATCTTGAAGAGTGATTAATGAAGCGTAACTTTCTAAAGTTCAGTTAGCACACAATAACATTTGAAAGTTCAGTAAGTCATCGAAAACGCGACTAAAAGTTCAATGATTATTGAAGCATTTAACTCGTGTTACGTAGGCATACCATGTGGACATTCTGTCAGCCATGTGTATGTTTCGGTCAATTGGTAGTTACGGAATCGTGAAGAGTGATTAACGGAGCGTAACTTTTTAAAGTCAAGTGAGTAAGCATCAACATTTGAAAGTTCAGTGAGTAATCGAAGGCGCGACTAAAAATTGAGTAATTATTGAAATATTTAATTCCAAAAATCCCACTCCACCCAAAACCCACCAAAACCATCTCCACCACTCAGGGCTGATTATGAGCCTAGGCGAGTGAGGCAACCGCCTCGGGCCCAAAATCGATGGGGGCCCATTTTTATTAAAAAAAATTATTTATAATTAATGAAGTTGTCTAAAAAAAAATATTTGTGCAAAAGTTTGAAACCCAGCAAAGAAAAGTAAGCCACATTCCATGAGGATCGTAACTATTATTAAATAGTGGTCCAAATCGAAGGTGCCCATTTTGAAAAAAAAAAACAAACATTTATCCATGAATTATCAATCTTTTCCTTGGGGGCCTAATTTTTAGACTTCACCTTGGGCCCTGAAATTATCAGAACCACCACTATGAACCCCGTCGTCACTGTCCGTCCATTCTCCACAAAAAACAACCCAGTAATTCATACAACCCAAGAGACAAGTTTTGGACATGGACATAAGATTTAACGGCCACCACCCCCAAACTCGTATACTGCTACAACCTCCACCAACTTCTCCTCCTTCCTCACCATTAAACCACCACCACACCCATCACCTTTGGACGACACCGAATAATCTAAAAATGCATATGTTTTTTTTTTTTTTTGGTTTGATTTCCCCGAAATGGATGCTATGGAGTCAAATCTGCAATGTTCTTCTTTTGCTTGTAATATTATGTGATTTGTGTGAGGAACGCATGGCGGTGGTAATAGGGGGTTCGATTCTGAGCGTGGTGGTGGTCAGTGGGGGATGATGTGGCAATAACAATGACGATTGTTGATATGCAATTTTTGCGTGGAGCATGTTGATTTTTGAGATTGATTTTCTTTGTGGTGGTTTATGGTAGGTGTGGAAAATTGGCTCACATAGATGATGGTAGTAGTTGGAATGCTCAATTCTGAGCGTGGTGATGTTGGTGGAAGATGAGCAGTGATGGTCGATGTGCATCGAAGTGGCGTTTGTGCTAGTAATGGTTTCAAAATTTATAGTGGTACAAATGTGTTACCTGTGTAACACACGCGTAAACACACATTACTACATAGAAAGTGTAACCCTTTGTTACAAAAAGTGAATTAGTGGTGTAAAAATAACAATAAAAAAAAAACTAATAAGACAAGATTTTTGACATTTTAAGATATTTGAGTAAGGTGCTTAAAAAAAATAGATGAAATGCCCAACTCATCTCGCCTGATCCACACAAGAACCAGGCATGCATGCTGAAATGGGCCACATAAAGAAGTGGCGAATCGAACTTAGGGCCGTCCCAATCTTCCGTTCAAACGACTCGACCCATTTGAGCCTCTTCCATATTTTGATCCCATTCATTACAATTTTCGAACGGTTTAAATCTATCTACAATTTGGAATATATAAAAGTGTAGATGAATGAGAAATATTTGATGAACACTTTTCCCCTTATATATTATTCTCTTTTGTCATCAATGTCTTACTAGAAACATTAATTTAAATGAAATTCTAACTATATGACTACCCTGATAAATCATTTAATTTTTAGCGAATTTCCATTTACCCTTGATTAAAAGTTACGTAAAATTCAAATAAGGTATTTAACTGTCAAAACACAGAAGAATATGTTATCTGGGACATTTTCTGTTGATTTTCAAAAGATTGGGGATGGATTGCATAAAAAGAAATTATAAGAGTATTTCTGCAACTTTTTGTAAAAGTTGAAGATCAACAGTGCAATTTACTCTTTATAATATTACAAAGTTAGTCATGTCTAGCCATCTCTTACACAATTCGAAAAACTTACACAATTCAAAAAACTTGAAACTCGATCGTCACAGTTACTCACAATGTTTTTTGAACATTGCAAAAATTAAAAAAATAGAAGAGAATATGTGCACGCATTTAAGAGCTAAATCTTTAAAGAAAAGGCTTCTACAGAAAGTGGAGCATATGCAGCAAAAGCCTACCATCTACCTAACTATATAAAATGAGCCACCACGACTATAATTATCCTAGTATTTTATGACCAAATAAGTAATAAGCCTACAAAGTACTGCTGATGCTTGGATTCCCAGTCTGAATTTTCCAGTTCTCACCTTTTCTATCCAGCATACCCAACAAGCAACAGGTATATTCATCTTTTTCTTTATTGATTCACACACACACACATACCTGTATATACAGATGTAACTATTTGCACCAATTATGTTATTTGACCTTTGAAGAGATAGATTCCTGAATTTGCATTTCTTGGATATCTTTTCTGTTGACTTAGTTTTGGGGAAAGATTATTGAATATAGTAAGCAATATTCTTGAATGGGGTTGTGTATCTGTGATGGGATTATTGATTATTTATTTGCAAGTTACCTGGAAAATCAAAACAGGTTCTTTTAATCTTATATAGGAAGTCAATTTAGTAATATTGTGCTTCCGATGTTAAAACAAATGTTACTCTCTGTTGAATAAAGATCTGCAATTGGTTGGAGTAAAAAGGGGATGCGTAAAGGAAAAGATATCGAAGTTGGACAGATGATAGGGAAGGCTTAGATAATTTTCTACTTATATTTAGACATCTATTCTCTTTCATGGCAGGCAGATGAATAAGAAGGCAAGATATAAACAAGTGAATCAACAATATTTCAACAATTGCCTTTCACAACGAAAAATTGAGCAGTAGTGACCAAAGAAAATTGATTACGAGTTTTTGACTTTTTCTTCCTTGCATCCAAGAAAACATTGCCTCCTGTATGCATATTTGTAATTATACATTTTTTGGGTGGTGGTGGTGGGGATTATAATAACTGAAAGACACGTTTGCTATGTAGTACTAAACAATATTGTACAAGATAACAAACAAGATTTCAACTTTTTAATTTAATCACGTGTACCACGATATTTCAAACATGCTATAGGCTCATACAACCCTCTAACATTGTCTGTGCAGAACTGTTTTGTAATTGAAGTAAAAGTACCACTAGATAATGGGTAACAGTGAATCGTCGCCTGATGAAGTCCATGACAATTTTCCACATCAGCCCGCTACATTTGCAGAATATTCAGTGAACACTGGCTATCGAAATCAATCTCCAGAACGTGAAAGAAATTTAACAGACACTAGTTATCAACATCGTCCCCCATCTTATGCAGAAAGTTCAACAAACAATAACTATAGGAAGAAGCAACATCCAGCCTACATAGCTGATAACTTCAGCTCTTTGGAAGAGGTATGCTATACCTTTATTGTTGAGATTTTCCTCTGAGCATGTGTAGCTAAGCTTAACAAGTTTACTTATAGGTAAATAAGTAAGTTGAAAGTTAAATAACTTTTTTATTGGTTAAAGTGGAAACGAGTAAACTATTTATTTTGACACTAAGGTAAGAGTTATTTTCAGAAAAGTGACTTTTTAACTTAAAAGTAAAGAAAAAGTAAGTTATTCAAACATGTTTGCATATAAAAAGTTACTTAAAAAAGTAACTGTACCTTTTTTTAAGCAGTCAAATATGCTCTATAAGATATTATTTATGATGTTATACTTCTATTTTAAAATCTATCTGCTAAATCAACAGAAACATATTATCTTTTTGAAGTCAGGGTTAACCTTATTTCCCATATGTGTAAAAAAAATTTAAGATGTCTTTATATTTTCTTCATATTCCAAATTGTCAATATGCCAGTTCACTAAATTCAAGACTGGCGAACAAATACAACATATTACATACCCAAATAATAAAGATATTACCATTGACAACATGGACTAGATATGTTTAATACTGATTTTTGCTGTATAGTAAATGAGATGTATGTTAGTATAACTCTTTTACAAGCTACAACCTAGTATCATGCATTTTTTCCCTTTTTCTATTGTTGTGTCAAGAAATTTTGTTGAGTTTGGCAGCCGGTTTTGAAGACTAAAACAAGATATGATAGTTATGGGGGAAGTTGAGGATATAAACTCCCAAATCATCTCCGGTTCAAGAATATGTTCAGGTCCCTAAAAATTATTCTTTTTCAGCATGTTTGGCTAAGCTTAAAAGGTGCTTAAAAGTACCTTTTTTGACAGCATCACCTCACATACTGTAAAAAAAAAAGTTTCTTTTAAGCTTAGCCAAATATGATGTTTGTCCTTTTTTAGGGGGTAATGACAAATATGCCCTTAATGATGAAAAGAACCAGCAACTTCTCCATAGATTCCTTCATCGTCATAAACTCTTATCTTCAAATGTTGGTTGGATGCATCTTCAACAATGAACTTAAAGTGCTTAATCCAGATTGGATTTGAATAATTATTTTAAGAAAATAATGCAAAGTTATGTAGACAACAAAAAAGTAGACACCCCCAACCCCTTCCAGAAAAATAATAAAATAAAATAAAAAATGAAGGCAAAATCAAAATGAAGTTTATTGTCTTACAATTGTTTTGCCGATCTTTATCCTGTTACATAGTGGATGAACAAATATCAGATCAAATGGATTAGATTTTCCAGTTATATCTTTATTTGCTAATTCCTTAGCTTGTATGAGATTCACCTCCAAAGTTCAAACGGCTCTGACACTAGGTGCCCGTGGCAAGAAAAATGTATTGATCTTGACGTTATAGACATATTCCTGAAGATACATGCTTATGTTTCCAACATGTTTATGGAAGTGCTATAAAATTTCTTATTACACTGTTTAGTCAAAGTGGCTAAATTTAGAGCCATTTTGAGTGAAGCTCAAAAATTGTTTGATAAAGTACCTTATTTGTGTCTTCTAGTAACAGAACGGATTTAGGTTAATGATATTAATGTACCATATTGCGAGTTAATACTCAAATCAAGTAAATCAGAGCATATTTTGGGAACTTTGCTCAAATACTAATACCAAGTATTGCTTGACCTAATGTCAATCCACTTGACATTGTATTAAGTCGCGCTTGACTTGTGTCAAGAACTTCTTGACATGAAGTCAAGCCCCACTTGACAAAATTTCTGTGATTTAAAGGGTACTGTAGTCATCACGCACTAAAAGGGACTAAAAGAATCATTTTTGAGATTCAGATGCATCCTTAAGCCATTGCTAACTTTGGGATCTATTTCATCAAATTTCCCGATTATTGTGTTGACAGGTTATCAATGCACTAAGAGAAGCAGGCCTGGAATCATCCAATTTAATTATTGGTATTGATTTTACCAAGAGCAATGAATGGACAGGTGATTAAAACATTGCTTATTTTTTGGGATGCTTCATTAGTGGGAGGATCATCTGACATATCCGTGGTTGTAGGAAAGTTGTCATTCAATAGGAGAAGCCTCCACGCAATTGGTAACACGCCTAATCCTTATGAGCAAGCCATGTCAATCATTGGAAGAACTTTATCTCCCTTTGATGAGGACAATTTAATACCTTGTTTTGGATTTGGGGAAGGTTAGTCTTCACTTTTCATATAAGGAATTTTATTGTTCAATTTACTTTAAATTGTAATCTGCTAACTTTTTTCCTTCCAGCTACAACACATGATCAGCATGTATTCAGCTTTTATGCTGACCATCGGCCTTGCAATGGATTTGAGGAAGCTCTTGCAAGATATAGAGAAATTGTTCCCTATCTGAAGTTAGCAGGTTTTGGTCTTAATTCTCTTTCCATTTATTGTCGTTTAGTATGATCTCTTTGAATTAGTTATGGGATAGTTAGGATGCAATTTGCATTGGTAAAAAGTTCATTTACTTTTGGTGAAAGATCCAAAACGCTAACACGTGCAGAGTTCCTTTCATATTTTATATGAATTTGTGACTTGCCTTACTTACAGTATAAGGAAAAGGTCTGCTCTATGTGGATTTTAATTTTGAACTAAGTTGTTAGTCAGCCATGTAATTGACATATTTTGACATTCATGCCACTTTTTATGCAAGGACTGCTAAATATTTCCCTTTCTGAATGTGAAGATATTTTATTTAATTTTGGAAACTCCAATACTAAAGTAATCATATATAATTATTTTGCATTCCTAGATTTTAAATTTAATGAATTTATGTATAAATTATGTGAAATGTTGTGCATAAACTCTAGACCAAAGTTAATTTTATTAAAAGCATAACGTGAAAACCCGATTGATGAAAATTTGACTGATGGATGTACGAAACTTCTTGTTTCACCTGGTAATTGAAAATCATAATTTGATCATAAGATCAACTGCAAAAAGCAGCAATAATAGAAGTTAAGCTATATAAAAAGATCAAATAACTTTTAAAGCACTGGGTGTATACTTTACAATGAATTTTGAAAAATTCAAGTGCCCTGCAAGTAAGTGGAACTTATTTCTACTTAGAACTGAAAATCCAGAAGAGAGAGACAATTATCAGACTACAGCAGAGGGCTTTCTTTTGATTCTTTGTAACTAACTATTAACGGAAAGGGTAATTAGCACAAAACGTCCCTACTTTTTGAAGTCATTGTGCAAATCATCCATACCTTTGAAATATTGGCATTTTTACCCTCACTTACACATTTTCTTGCGCAAAAGGTCATTTTCGTCCATTGTCATCCATAAATTGCCGTTAACCCCCTTCCACAACACGACTCGCACCACAAAGAAAGGGTAATTTTGTCCATACACTTTCTTCTCTGGTACCAATCTGAAACTAAATACCAAATAATTAAACAAAAAGAAATCTACACGCAAATGGGTTTTCAAGATTCGCGAGCCAAAAAAAACTACACGCATATGGCTAGGGACTTGCGCTACACCAGAGATGGCTGCAGCGGCTTATGACGTGGCGGTGCTTGCACGCTACACAGCTTGAACTCCTATGATCGTGTCAGTACATATTCACTTCCAGCTTTACCTTCACTATCAGATATTCGTCAAACAGCCGCCGATGTAGCCGCGTTGATGAAGCATGTAAGCAGTGAGGAAGCAGTGGTTGAACCGCTGGGAGATGTAGCTCTGCGAATGCACAAGTGGACATAGCTAATGGGAAAGAATTTATGGATGAAGAGGCACTTTTTGATATGCCTAATTTGCTGGTGGGCATGGTTGAGGGAATGATTGTTAGCCCACCAAGAACGACGTCGCAGTTGTCAATTGATTCACCTGAAAATTCTGATGCCAAAAGCCTGTGGAACCATTTACTTCATCAAGAGCATTAGACCCAAATAAATTTACAACATTATCCTCTAAAGATCTCTGGTGGTGCTGCCGAATAGGTGAATCAGGAAAAACATTCTATTGCGAGAGAAGAAAGTGTATGGATGAAATGGATGAAGTTACCCTTCCTTTGTGGTGCGAGTCGTGATGTGGAGGAGGGTGACGGCAATTTTTGATGACAATGGATGGAAATGACCTTTTGCGCAAGAAAAGGTGTAGGTAAGGATGAAAATGCCAAGATTTTAAAGGTAGGACGATTTGTACAATCACTTCAAAAGGTAAGGACGTTTTGTGCTAATTACTCTAACGGAAATGTAGGATTTAATTCCCTATTAGAAACACTAATTTTGCATTCCAGTGGATGCATATCCAAGTTGCAGAAGATTGGATCTGAAATTGGTGCTCGAGTTGCATTTCAATTACATAACTTGTAACACTGCATTGAAGTTCATCGAACATGTAGTTATCTTGATAACTATGAGTTTCATGTCAATGTTCTTGCCAAATCATCTGTACGGTGTTTTAATGATTCGTCTCTATATCGAAAATAGGCTACTGTTAGTTAGAATTGGTTCTAATATTCTCATACTTCGAATATATAGAGGCTAAATCTCTTTAACAGATATTTCCTTTTCATTTTCTACTATTTCTTGATGGAAAAGCTAGTTCAGAAATGAGCCTAATAATTCGTTCTATCTGTGTCTCTATTTATTTGATACTTGACACATAGGTCCAACCTCATTTGCACCAATAATTGATGCTGCAATTGATATCGTGGAAAAAACCAATTGGCAGTATCATGTCCTCGTTATCATTGCAGATGGACAGGTTCATATATTACTTTTAGCCAATAATTATGAATCTCGCACCAGAAAACTATTTTCTGAAATTTTTTGTT
The DNA here is from genome assembly GCA_030279155.1 of Forsythia viridissima. Classification (NCBI taxonomy): domain Eukaryota; kingdom Viridiplantae; phylum Streptophyta; class Magnoliopsida; order Lamiales; family Oleaceae; genus Forsythia; species Forsythia viridissima. Next base: position 33,405,525 of record CM059038.1, on the reverse strand, counting down.
CTGATTATTTTGTAATGTGAATTTAGGTCACTAGAAGTCCCGATACACCACCTGGAAGGTTTAGTCCACAAGAACAAGCAACCGCCAATTCTATAGTTGCTGCAAGGTAAACATTTCGATAAATGCAGTTATCATGGCACGATCCCAGCTGATGTAATCTGTGGCATGTAATATACAGTAAATATCCACTCTCGATTATTCTTGTTGGTGTGGGGGACGGACCCTGGGATGCTATGAAAGAATTTGACGATAACATTCCTCAGCGTGCATTTGACAATTTCCAGGTACAGAATAATTCTTAAAATTTTATTTTACTTATATTTTGAGATTATCTGTGTCAACTAACTCTCTCTTTCCTAGTAATACTCTTGTGTAGACGTGCACAATTGCTTAGTTCAGTTATTGTTTAATATAATTCCACCGACACCAGAAATTATCTCGTAAATTTTACACTAATGGAGATTAATTTCTGGAGTTCTTTAAGTACTGCTTCATCATACTCTAATTTGAAACACTTCATTTCCAAATCTAAAGCAGGTGATTATTGATTCATCATGAAATTTGATTAATTTGTTTTTACTAATAGAATTTAAAATTAAAAAATAAGATTAACTCAACAATATGTTTTCTAGTGAAGAGGTCCTTTTAATTTTATCTTCTTTTTTTTTTTTTTCCCTTGTGTGCATGACCCAAGTTATCTGTGTCGAAGAATAATTTGGTTGAATTTTTCAGGCTTGACTCTTCCATGAGACAAAGTGGAAATCATAAACATACTCTATTTTTTTCTTAGTTTTAATATTACTACATGGTGCCTTGCAGTTTGTCAACTTCACAAAAATCATGTCTGAGCACACAGATATGGCAAAAAAGGAAGCAACTTTTTCACTTGCTGCTCTTATGGAAATGCCTTTCCAATATAAAGAAACACTGATGCTACAACCTAAAGAGTAAGGCCAATAAATTCTGTTTTCTTGCTAACTTATATTAAAACAACCAGTGCTTAAGATGTCATCACTCCAAAACTTTGTCCATTTTGGTTGGTGTTTATGGTTTATCATTGGTGCTATTGGGTTCTACTTGTATCAATTCTCCCTCCCCTTTCTAACCCTTTCCCATGTTAAAAAATCTAAGAAGTTGAGACCAGGTCCTTCCCATAGTTACAGGCTGCTAGGAATCCCATTAGTACTTGTGATGCTGTTCCTCTAAAATTATGGCGCTTATCTTTGGATCCTAGAGTTAATTGTGCTAGATTTCGGTTCCTCCTCCCCTTTATAATCCTGTCTCCTACCTTAAAATATCATAACGATGATGTGGCAATTTGTATCTACTTTTTGTACAGTAAATACAGTGTAGGTCCTCCGACAAGACTACTCCCTCCTCCACAAGAAGTTATAGATCATGATAATACCATTAAATCACTCCGAAGTACAGCAAGTGTTGAACCAGTTGAGTCAGGACTATCAGCCGAGCAAGTAAGTGATCTTCCATCCTCAGTTAGACTCTTATCATGTAAATGTATTCACATGGGTTTGAAAATTCCTTCATTATTTCAAGGTATGCCCAATCTGCTTGACAAATCCCAAGGACATGGCTTTTGGATGCGGTCATCTGGTAAGCCTCTCCATCCAGTTATACAAATTTAAGCATCTATACCATGATCTTGAATTGCAGAAACTTTTGAGTCATCGTGTAGGAAATAGATTTTCTTTTCTTCGTGTGGGTTTGTTAAAGATATGAAAATATTTCCACAATATTCTTCGTAATAGTTTCTTGATTTCTTGAGATTATTTCCGTAATATAAATTTATAGTTATTTGTAACCCTATAAAGAGAGTATTTCTCGTTGTAATTTAATTATAGGCATAAAAGTTTAAATATCTCCAATCCCTTTCTGTATTTATGTCTCAAGTCAATTCTAATCCAGATGCTAACAATAGCAGAAGATATTATATCCGTATTCCACCAATTTATCCGATAACTTGATATGGTTGCTCTTGTTGACTGACATTCGGATTATGTCCCACTATTGAAACAAAAGAAGTGGTCCATGACAACTTGAACTTTATTGGATTATAGTTCTTTGCATGATTACATACAATAAATTCATCTTTACACATATCTTATTTGAGACAATGATGAAACAAAAGAGAAATTTAAGTTGCATTCAGTTTTGAGTTTTTCTGTACAATGTACAAATAGCTTATAGCCTGAATTGCCAGACTGTGTTGTATCATATATATCTCTCTTCATTTTTAAAATTCCAGACATGCAAGGATTGTGGTGTCTCCATATCTTCATGCCCTTTGTGCCGGAAGCCCATAACAACTCGACTAAAACTATATGCTTGACTAAAGACTCGCATGCTGAAGGTCGAGGATTTGTACTTGAAGATGTAAACAAAGCTCATCCGGTTTAAATTGCATCCCATTACGAGGAAAATTTCCTTGTAATTGGAGGCCTGACACTTCCATTTGTGTTATTTCTAATGATATTTTACCGTATTATGTTCAGTAAGTCAGTCACAGTCTCAGTTATACAACTTGGTTGGAGGTCCTTATCCAAGTTATTGTTTGCAAAGATCGATATCAATTTACTCCAAGCAAAGATGTACAAAATCTTAGTAATAGTAAGTGTATGGTGCACCGAACAAGTATTTCACTCCTGTATCTGGTGCTTGCACATGCAGTATTAAACACTTAAAATTTTAACTTCGAAAGAACATGCCACTAGTTAAAGTAATTGTTTTGCTGAAGCCTGTGCCGAGGGCCCTGATGCATTGTCCACAACGCATTAATTAAAATGCATCACAATAGACGACGACAGATTAAGAGAGTGCTGAACAACAATGCATAGCATTACTCGAGGAGAAGTAATTGGCATGGCTATTCATTCTTAAACACTCTATGCCAGAAAATTATCCGCTTTGTATGCTCAAGTATACCGCGTTGGCAACATTTCAAATGCAATTTTAATCATATCTCATATCTAATCATTATCTTTGCCTATGTTGGTATATCTGGATTTGGAAAAATTAGAACTGGAGAATAATGTCGAGGAAACCATGATATCGTGAGTAAGTAAAAGAAACTATATTATTATATTCTTCCAATCTGTTTTAAATACAGTTACCACCAACTCAACCTAGATCCTCAACACATCTTCACAAAACAGACTTGCTACCTTCAAACTTGATGCTACACGATAAACTAAATCTTAATTCACCAGTAAAGGTATCTGGACTCCCTGACTGTTGATCGACACCATCAATTCACATCTCAATATTCACATGAGCGCAAGGACACAACTCATCCGTTGATGGATCCCTTAAATCCACAACTGCCGACCTTTCCTTCACCGATCCTTTTAATCATTAAAGATCCATCATGGATTAGAAGTTCCATCGATCTAATTGAAGCTTGGCTTCACCCATGTCTTTCTGTGCTTTCTTCCTTCGATAAAATATCGGGCAATCTCGACTGGACAAAAATATTGCATCCGTTAGAACCAGCATACCAGTATGGAATGTAAGAGTACAACTGACCAGTGGCCATAATTGGGTACTCAGGAACTAGGCACATGGAGATGAGGACGTGCATCAACATGCCAGTAGTTTCATAGGTAACAAGGAGAAAACTACAACCAGAAGTTCAAATTCAAAATAAATTAAAGAAATGTAGCATCCTCTTTTTTTGGTTCTTTCTTGTTTTTAACTCTTGCCCCCTCCTTTTCTTTTAAGATACAAGAGGAGCAAGGATGAAATATAGGGTAACCAACCTGGATTAGAACCTCATTTCATGTAAAAGCTCAATACAATGTAAAACATTTGCAAACGAAATATAACTCACACAAGCACGTACACAAAACCAAGTTGATAGATCACATATCTAACCTAGTGCACAGCACATCCTGGTGAAGAGAGCCTTGGCACTCCTGGCATTGTGTCCATAGCCTCCCGAAGAGCTGCTCCAACTCAGCAACTTAAAAAAAAAACACATTTTTAATAGTTATCAAGCAGTTCGAAAGTTCTCTGAGGATATGCCAATATACTTGAAAAGTAAAGGAATTTCTTGCATACCATTAGCTACAGACTTGCAATAAAGTTCAGCCTCTCTTCCTTTGCAGTGCGAGCAGAGAGTATGATCTGAATTGCTGGTTGAAGACAGAAGAATGGTCAATACGCTATCAGAATTATTGTCCCAGTACTGGTGCTACTATTTTGACTTTTTTTATTTTTATTCTGTTCATTTTGGAGGGTTGTTTTTCTTTTATTTCTTATTTTAAGGGACAAAAAAGGAAACGAAGATAGTTGAAAAATAAATGCATAAACAGCAAGATTTCTTTTAAATGTCTTATTCATAGTATTGCTGTCCATACTTGTGAACAATTCAATTTAATATGTGCACTTTCAAAGCTCTCATTACAAAAGGAAGAAAGGAGGAAGAAACTACACATCAAAGAAATAATCTATATGCTATAGATTCTAATATGGAGCTTGCATGTTAAAACAGGTAAGGACATATTCTCTACCTGATTAAAGCTTTGCATCCAATGCAAGTCAGTTGTTTTTTAGCGAATCTCATTATGCCACTGTTTGAAGGAGTAGAAATAGAAATGGATCTTGTGTGACTCCCTTGGAGAAGCTCTTTACTAGCATTCTTCAAGATGGGTTCAAAGATCCTTAAAAGTGGCTGCAAATGACAGTATTATTGATAGCATGCAAGTAGTACAGGTAAACCAAAAATGACAGCATAAATTGCGTCACCAACCTTGCTAATTTGATTTTCGAGGTAATAGTGAGGGTCTATGGGTATGTTGTGTTCTAACACATAAATGGGATCCTCTGATCTTTCATAAGCCTGTTTGTCATCAGTTCATCTTGCAATGTGAACACGCATATTAAGTGCAATGAAGTTATCACATATAATGTTGACCAAAAGATTACCTTGGCACCTTTCGCAGCTTTAATAATGACATAAGGTACTCGATCCCCGACATTTGGAGCGGTAGCAGCATCTCGCTGTTGATAAAAACATAGTCATAATATTCACTTATTAAAACTACTGTGGACAGAGCAGCAGAAAAATAACTATCAATACCTAAATTGAAGTCACAAGAGAGTTCAATCTGCATTCCAACAGAAAGTTTATATAGAACCATCAACACTAACTTGTTATTGACTCCATTTTTTTTTATGGAAAATAACCACAACCATATTAAATTAAGAGCATGTTTGGTATAAATCCTTTTAAACTCTTTTTTCTCAAATTCATTTTCAGAAACATATTTTAAGGGACCCACAACATTTATCAATTTTTCAACAACACATTTCACCAAATTTTTTTAAAATCCCCTAAAAAACTACTTTTAAACTCCACCAAACAAACACTAAATCAGCTCGAACAGTAGGTGATATGAATAACGGAATACAATGAATCCAAGTATTAACGAACAAACCAAAAATATCAAAGGAGGCAAGCCATGGGCCAATATATATATCTTTTGAGTGTCAACTCTCAGACTTTTATCTAAGACAACATCGGCAAGATTCAGAGTGAGTTCAATTTGTTCACGAAAGACGTAGTCTTTATCTACCTGTTGAATTTGAAGCAAGATACTTGTCGTTTTTGAATATTGAATTATGTACCTCCACTTGTAAGATGGTTATAGTTTTTAAAAAACCATATTTTATGGTAGAGGGGACGCACTTTTATTCATTCCAATGAATGATCTAGATCTTTTTCTTCTAACGGCTCTAGAGAGCTTTGATTTTTTATCAGACATCACATTTTGAAACCTTTGATTTCTTCCAAGGTTGAAACCTCTGATTTCTTCCAAGGTGTAAGGGAATTGCTAACGTATCACCCTTGAAAGGCTTTTGATGGAACCTCCTCCCTCGATCAATTGGACCCAGGACCCACCGACCTGGATATTTCATAACATATGTTTCATTCTAAAGACTAGGATATGGCTCTCCATATAAAGACTCCTGCTTTTAAACTAGTTTTTTTCTTTTTTCCTCAGGATTTGACTTGCTACCTAAGAAACTAGCATAGAGAGGAAACAAATTAGAGTTTCCATAGCTTATGGCTAGACCAATGGAAGGACCCTAGCAAAGAGAAAAGTAAAGATAACGAGTGCTTCGCCCGCTAGAGTTGCGGGCAAGTGCTTGGTAGTCCAATAGCCCAATGAACCGAGAAAGAAAAGATCAAAACCTTCCACACTAGTTTTTAGGACCACATAGACAGTACGCCCTGATTTCGTTTATCACAAAATTTCTTGGTACCATTTGTTTTGTGGGTAGTGTCAAGGTAGCAATGACACCTTTTGTATAGCACCTTTCTTTCTTGTCTTTATGTTTTTTCCCTTATGCGTGACGCTAACCAACACTCAATGTTTTTCAGGTCCTTTCGCATTTGTGCTTAATCACCTCTTGAAACATATTTTTGCATAGCATTAAGCACCATGAACTAGACCAAACAAGCCTCTTTAATAGTAAAGAAAAGAAAAATACTTGTAGCAAGTGGAAACAAAGAAAAAACCGATAGAAAGAGAAAATAATGGATTGGATGGGTTAGAAAGCCTTTTTATCGAAGCACCTCGCTATGAGAACCTAGCTTTGTTAATGCTCGGCTAAGTCTTGAACCTTTGCATTGACCATTTGCTTTCTTAGTAGCAAAAGTGCTTCTTTTTTCCCTTTTAGAAGAAGGACAATAAAAAATATCATTGGTTTTTGCTCTTTATCTGTGTGATCAAGACACTATGATACTATACGATATCATTAAAAGCAAAAACCATACCAGTACAATTCTTTGCTTTTTAATAATGATAAAAAAAAAAAGATAATGTAGAAACGAATGAAAAAAAGACTATCCCCCTTTTAGGAATCCACTCGAACAGAAGCTTCGCTCCATGGTACCCATCGCACCTACTAGTGCCAGGTTCGCTCGCAACTGAAGAACAAAGAAGATTCCCCAGAAGTAGCAATGATAGTTGTTATAACCTAGGCAAACAGAGGTGAGTAAAGCATAAAGCTCATCTAGAGATTAAACTAGATCGACCTAATTTACTGTGATATGAGTAGCTCCTCAACGTAGCTTGATATTGGTTCAAATCCATTTCATAAGAAGGGTCCAATTCCAAAGAAAATTCAGACATGAAGTTTCTTTGTTGAATAAAGGTGAGTTAAAGGGCTTCTTTGATCGGGAAATGCGCACTTCTTTTATTGTCATTAAGGTCCTTTCCCCTAAGTTTTAGATGTCCCTTTCCGCTTTTCTTGAGCAACTTCCCTAATTGGGATTGGTCAAGCTCCTTCACTTATTGCTTGAACCGATTTGGAACCTATGTTAGGATAGCACATTTTCTTCCTATTATTAGGTCTTCTTGAGCGCTAATTTCCTCTACTTGTAGTTTTGAGCCTGGAAAAGCTTTATAATGTAGGTAGGTTCTGAAGGATCCCCAACATAAGGTAGCTTTCCTAAGAGAACTCACTCTAATTAAAGGTTTTTAAGATACTTACTCAAGTATGGGAGGGAAGATTGTTTGACAAACTAATACCCAGGAAGAGGGAGAACACGTTAAGTTGTCAGTTCCAATCAAAGGGCATATAGCGACAAGAACTACAGCACACCTCAAAACATGTTATTGACTACTGCACTTATCTAAAGACTCCTTACACAAGATATTCGTAAATTAATATTGAATAGAGTGTGTATTAACACATACTAAAAACCTTGCTCAGTGAGGTAGGCTATGGTAATAGTTAAATTGGATATGTTTCTTCTAGCAATCTGTTTAGCTACCACACCAATTGGTTTTTAACATAAATAATAGTTATGTAATCGAAAAGAAGAGGAAAGGATACACCAATAGAGATGATATATGAGCAGAATTGAGAGGAAGGGTAGAAGCAAACAAACTATAGATATTTTTAATTAGGATCATAGTCAATTACTGTGATGCTCAGACTCGGCAAAAATGAAAAAGTATCAATGTCGACTCGACATGACACAGATACCGACACGGGATCCAGATCCAACCTTTGGCTTTTCAATCGAACATGGCAGCGAAAGGAAGAAGGAAAGGGAGGACTTACCATTGTTGAAAACAGGGGCTTCTTCTTTGCATCTATGGTGTCTTTCTTTGTCTGTGATTTGGTTCTTCATTTGTGATTTGAAGTGGATTTGAGAGTGGGTACTCGAGATGAAAATGTGGGGTTTTATGGAGTAAATATTGAAGAAGAAAGAAAACATTGAAATAATGAGGGAGAAAGGAGAATTTGAAAAGTTAAGCATAATGGTTGGGATTTTTAGTGGAAATTTATTGGAAGACGAAAGAAATTGGAAAATGCAAAACTTAGGAGAGGAAAATGTGAAATTTTACTTTCTATGTAGAGAGATGTCAAGAGTTGATACAACAATTAATGGTTATCTTGCTTTTGAATCTTATAAGGTTTTAATTGTTGAATTAACACATTTTAATATTTTAAAAATAAAAATGGAATATAAATTATAAAAACTTCAATTTTATATTGTTTTAATTGTTGGGGTGATAAATAATTATTTTAAAAAATTAAAAATAAATGTAAAGTTAACCTATTTAATTTGAGTTTATTAGTTTATTAAATTTTATCTATATCAACTTTTTATTGTTTTATATATCTATATATATATATATATATATATATATATATATATATATATTGGTGTTAACTTACATTGATTTCTATTAAAAAAAAAATTGAAGGAATATATATGATGATGAATTGATTTTTTTAAAAAAAATTACTTTGGCATTAGTTTGTTGTTATTTTTGCATTAAATTTAAATTATTCTATAATTATTTTTAAAAAAAAAAACAATGTAAGACGTATCCGCACACCCGTATCTGAAATTCGGATCATTTTTAACCGTATCCCCATGTCCTAATTTTTAAAAGGAGAAGGATCCAACTCCTAGATATGTACACGTATCTAACACCTGTACCAGAGTCTAAGCAACATAGGTTAAGTAAAGAAGATCCCACAGTTTTGACATGTTGATAAATGATAATGTATCCAAGTGTTCTCCGCTAAATCAGTTAGAACGGTGAAAGAAGCAGGAAATTTTCTCGCTGAAAGCTATTTCATGTTATCCCCTTAACCATCTTATATTTTAGCTTGGATAAATTAAAATCCAAGCTAACCAAGTGTAATATTTCGCTGAAAATGTGCTGCGCGTCAAAGTGATCCTTTGCACAACAGCTATAAATTCATGTTTTCCAGTACGGTGTTATAAAAATAACGATCGAAGAAATAAACCCTTCTGACCTTGCGCATCCGTTCCGCAAGCTCAACATGTGCTGTTTTAACTTCATAATCATCTCCTGTTTTTGTAAGACCCTATTAAGATGGAAATGTTAGTGCAAGAAAATGAATGTTGGAGAGTAGCAAGCAGCCAATAATTTTACTCAAAGCAGGATTCCTACCTTAGTAATAACTAAAAGAGATAAATCCATGCGATTCATAAGAAGATCTGAGATCGTGTTTTTGACATACTGAACAGCGCCTGGAATATCTCTGTCTATGAGTAATTTGTGAAGGCATTCATTTACCAGGTTTTTGACCAGCAAACAATTATCCCTTCGAACTGTTTCAATCCCTGTTAAAAGAGAGATTCAAAATCAATAAGAATACAAACAATAATCCTAATAAATTAGTTGAAGGAATGGTATTCATGACATAACTGATCGTGACAAACAGAATAAACATGATAGCATGAAAATCACATGGAAAAGCTGAAAGCCTGTCTCACCTTTGGTGTCCATTTTGTCAAATTTGTTTGGGTTTGTCCAGTATAGACCAGCATACCTCTTCTTACTAATCAATAGATATGGATAGTAAACCTTCTCAAACTCAAGTTTGATTGGCTGTAAAGCAAACAGATCACACCAATGCGATGAGAAAAAGGAAAAAGAAGGCCATGGAATGACGGCAGGAAAAAAGAGGGGGGAGAGCAAGAGAACACGTCTTAAAAACATGATGTCCGAGAAATGAGTAAATAACAGTCATTTTTCATAGCAAAACTCAATACAGAAGATTTGAGAAAAAAGCAGAGCTTCGGGTGTATAGAACTCGATGAATCTGAAGTTAAGAAAGTCAGTTATGAGTTCAGAGAGTTCAGAGAGCTGGCTTAATAAAGCAAATGAAGAAAGAGATCTTTAGACACACAGAGCTTGATTAAAGCTGATGAATAAATCATATGAACAGTGAATTAAGACATTATGTAAAAAAGAAGCAAGCTCCAAATGCAAAAGGCTCAATTAACCTAAAAGTTAATTGTGCATTTCGAAAGTATTGGAGCATTACACTCTACACCACTTCTCCGATGTTTCCCATTTTGAATCAACTAGATCCATACTCTACTAAGATGAGATAGATAAAACTGGGACCCATGCTGAATTAGTGGGGATCTAAAGGCAGCAGTAGATGAAGGAAAGATAGGTGTCCATGAATACATGGTTGACAGTAGGTTAGGAAATATGTAATGAGGTTTTGTATATGTCATCATCCAATAACAAACTAAGCCTTATTTCCAATAACCATGCAGTTGGCTACATGAATCCTTGTCGCTACTCCACTCGATCCACCGCTACATCTACCATAATGTCCAATGAAATCTTTTGCAACTAAATAATATGTAATTATCTACTTATACAAAATAATAAAGAAAAATAAAAATAGATTGTTTTGTCTGAATTAATTTTTAGCAGATCATGCACTCAAATTGAAGAAAACATTATGATCACTCGGCCACAAAAGAATCACTATAAGTTTGTGCAAGGACCCTGATCACACTACTTGCCCTATAAACATAGTTGAGCCAGACTGACCAGCCTAAAATGATTTGACAGGTCAAATGGCAAAGTTTGTAAACCTACGCACTATCCTCCCACAAGCCAAGTGGCACGAGGAGTTACAATTTCCCTCACTCAAATATGTGACATCCTGGTCATATCTAACCAATGATGTATGTCATTGACAAAAATCTATTGAGCATCAATTCTTAGATGCCCATTCCAGATTCCTAGATTTCAAAATAGATGGAGACAAGTGATAGCTAAGATGCCATAATAGGGACATAACAAACTTTTACAATAACTTATGGATATTGCATTTGAGACTTACCAAACATAAACACGTATTCTATGCATCTTGTAATAATTATTATTTTAAGTTGGGAAGTTTTTTCATTTCATTATTTTCGCAACTATCCATTTTCGTTAGGAATTACAATTAACAATAGGACAAGTATCATTGAATAATATAGATACTATCAGTGATACTCAGTGATATGAATTTCCTTTTAATTTATCTTCCAAATTCCCAATTATTGTTATCTCTTCTTTTTCTCTCTCACTCTCTTTCCTGTTTTACATTACTTACCTTGATGAAAGTACCACTAATGTAGTCAGCAGCTTCCCTTCCCAAGTTCATGGCTGCTTCCAACGAGGACACCCCAAACTGCACCATAACTGAATCCGTATCTCCATATATGATCTGTCATGACAATATTATCACATCATAAGGTATGACCACACTATGACATGTGACCAAGAAAATGCGGTAGGAGTCTATGGATTACAGAAGATGTATACTTAATGGTGTAAAGAAAGCATATATATAACAAGAAACCAACATGAACTAGAAGAGAAAATGGCTGGCGGAGGATGCAGATATAATGATTAAAAATATTTGATATTTTACATGTCAGATATGTCTATCAATGACGAGAATTGAAGGAACAATGAGAGAAGATGAAAAAATTAACCATCATTCTTCTCAACATAGAGAAATTAAGCTCTAATTCTTTTCTTCTCTCAACACCACATATGCTTTTAGAAGGATATTAAAATGATTCTAATCTGTGATGCTCAGATTGTCTGCTGAGATAAATAAGGAAAATGAAAGAAAATAATGAAGCCTTCAGTGTTGCTAACTTTCAACTATAAAAATTACTCCACAATGAACCCTCCCATTGAGTTTTCCAGAATCAAAAAATATTTTGATAATCTGTAGCATAAAAAGAAATTGGCACTCAATAGTGAACACTCAACTTAAAGCAGGTTAGTCATATTGTTCTCCCTTTCTTCTTTCATCATTTCTTAAAAGTGGCGAGATCGATGAAGCTGTATCTCAGATCTAACTTAAGGAAAACCCTGCATATGTATCTTAAGTTACAGTATAGCTAGAAATTTACATACTGACTTTTCTATTGCATGCATCTCAAGCTATTGTATATGCACCAACATGACATACAGAATCACAAACTAAAGCATTGGTTTTATTTCTCCTAATTTCCATACAACATCGGCTAAATATTTTCTAATGATTTTGTAAACTAAATGAACTTCAGAAAAAGAGTTATATCCAGAGGAACTCAATTGGGAAATCATGTTCTCTCCCTTTACAATGAGCATTATCTTCTAAGCATCACTCAAGTATAGTAATTGGAGCAGCATTGACATCAAAATTTTACATTGAGAAAGTGTTGGATGAATTGATGGTCATAACGCATGCTTTATCTCCTTTGGTTTGGTTTCCGAAAGCAACATATAGATAAGAAAATATCCTGTTGTCCTCAGAGACACTCTACAAAGAGATTCCAGTTCCAGTACACGAGGGCTTTCTACATTGTGTTTCTTGGATTCCACCTCCAATAGAAGTGGCAGTATCAGAGCAAAACAAACAAATGATGGTATTAATTGATGTGAAGAAGAATTTCAATCTTGAAGATTCATTATGTGAACAAACAATTGCAAGAGTATTATTTTTCTTCCATGCATAAAATAAAGAGAATGGTATTACTTTCAAAAGCCTTTTTCCTGGGACAATTATGAAACAGAATAGTAACAAACCACCTAATAGCTTATGCCAGATTCTGTTATAATCCAAAATGAAGTCATACTCTATTGTCCTAGACATATAAACTTAGACGAGCTTCAGTTCATTTTACCGGTTGACCACGAGAAAGTATGGAAACAAGACACCTCTCCTAGTATAGTTCTCCGACTTCAGTGTTACAGAACATTGATGGACAAAATGTAAATTTCTCGTCTATAATTATGGATGGCATACCTCAGCATTGTGCTCATAGCCACCAAGAACAGTGAATTTATCTTCCACTAGTTTTTTTGTGTGCTCAATCATCTGTCGACCTTTGGAAAGACGGCCAATTCATCAGATGAAGAAAATTTTGAAGCATTGTGCAACTTCTATACAAATTAGAACATAATTTGAATTATGCAGTAGGATGCTCGGCTTTTCAGCAAGATCTATTACCATAGCTGGTTACACTTGAAGATATCTCCAAACAAGGTAATTGACCAACTGTAGCTCCTGTAAACCCATATACAGAATTCGCGCTTATCTGAAAAGCCAGCAAATATCAGTCTCCTCAGATCATTGCAGGTGTACTTGATATGAAGCCAAACATAAATATAGTCACTACACAAGAATAATAATATTAATCCATAAAAGAGGACTCTAGTTAATAGGGCAAACAAATACCTTCAAAGCCAGTTGACGGCCATCTAATACGGCTTTTTCAAGAGGATCCTTTGCTTCCTAAAATCGAATCACAGTTAACATAGAAAACTGCTCTCATTCAAAAAGAAATGCAGCATATAGCAGGTAACATTGGAGAAGAAACAATATTTCAGACAAGTATCTAAACAAATATTAGACAACACCACTAGAATGAATAACTTGAGCACCTTCAAATCTGCTTTAGCCCTTTTACGAGCAGCTAAAAGTTCTTCAAGAATTTCTGGAAGTATTCCCTGAAGAGAAATTTACATACTATCTGATCTATGACTTTTGCCACATGCATATGATAAATAATAGGATCTAAAGAACAAAGTTGACCTTCTGTAAATTCGATTTGACAAATGTTTCACCAGATGGAGTTCTATTAACACATTCTGGAGGCAGATTAAGTTTCCGGGCATCTTCTGGAGTTACCTATGCAATAATCATCAAGAAATGGAAATATTTGCAACTTCAATCACAAGCATCTCAGGAAAGACAATTATTTTGATAATTCAAATATCTCATCTCCCAATATCAAAGAATCACTTCAAAAGAAAAGGTGCATGTTGTGAAGAATATTTCACCAGTGTGCAATAACACAAGTTATATGCCATCATAATAGATGGGTATAGAGATGCAAAATCCAGTGTTGCAATAGGCTTCTCGTAGAATCCCGCTCTTGCTTCCAGAACCTGCGTTATGAATCTTTTTATAAGCAAACATTTCATTGCTTATTCACCTAGGGGAAGCAACCCACTTACAGAGACAGTAAGGAACTATACACAGCACACAACACAAAATACAAGAGAACATTACAATGAGCATGGTACTTCTCAAGACTCCAAGACAAAGATCACATTTGCAAATTCAACTTTTAACCCTTAAAATTTCTTTTCCATGACCTATAATATTTATCACTTTTCCTTCTGCACAGAGCACCCGTTATGCAAAGGATAGCTATATCACAATCCTTGCGTTTTTCGAAATTCAGAGTTGATAAAGCAAAAAACTATCCAGTGTTTTCTTTAATTGGATATATTGCTTACAGACATGAAAAGCAAGAAGAAAAACACTGAATAACCTGAAGCATTCACACCACTCAATGGCCCATGCTTACCCAAATTACTGTTCCTGAAATTGGATCCAACTATGCGAACATTCAAATTTCAGACCAACACTATCTTAAGAAAATAAGATAAACAGAGTAGGACGTTGATATTAAGATCTTTGTAAAGTTTCTATATGTCTAGAAAAGAACACTATCACTTACAGTTGCACCCTCAAAAGTTCCCCCCTGCTCCGATCCAGCCTGCTTGGCATTTGGAATAACAAGATTCTTCTGTTTTGCTTTCCGTAGAAGCTGAGAAAGCACCTGAAGGTAATGGTTATAATTAAGATTCTCAGCTGCCTATGACCACAAACTGTTAAAAACGCAGTAGTTGTAAATATAAAATAACCTTAATGCTCTGCCCCCTGGATAGTAGAAACGAAATGGGAACACCTGTGACTCGAGCCATCTCCACATAGTTGTAAATGAACATCAACTTATCCAAAAGCCGTTGTGGGAGGTAAGCATCCTGAAAATGTTTATTACATTCAGTACCCATAATTACATAGTGAAACTGAATGTTCCCATCAGATTATTTTTTCTTATCTGCAATGTTATGAGTTTCAACTATTAATTTCCCATTATGATGAATCACCAGATTAGATTTATTCATGAAAAACAATATATACATAATGAAGAGATGCCTAGTCAGTAGATTCAACTAAGTTATAGCCAATCTCTAAGAGACCTATATGTTTCGATAGTTATTGATGTTAGTTTGAATTTCAGAATTAGCTTTCACAAATAAAACTGTAATGCTGACCAAATGTTCAAAATGTGATCTTATTCATTGAGCATGTGTATAAAAAAAATGTCAAAGTTATTTACTTTGTTCTATAACTATTGCAAATAGATTTGAATATGCATTTTGAACTGTTTTTGTTATGCTATGTATATATAGTATATACCTTAGGAATAAAGGAAAAAGATTAAGCATCTATTTGGTTTAGTTTAAAAAGTTCATAAAAAGTTAGAAGTCAGAGTCAACAATTAATTTTAACCACACAACACATGGGACCCACAACTTTTATCAATTTTTCAACCAAATATTTCATCAACTTTTATTCGAAATCTGCTAAATTTTTTATCAAAAGCTTTATCAAACAGGCCTAAAATATTTAACACTTTTCCATGTCAATTATCCAAATTTTAGAGGCTTGCAGACATTGTTGACATATTAAATAAATAAGTTTACTGCGTTAAAGCTTTTAGATGAGTTGGTTCAACATGTAGACAAGGGTCCAAACTTCAAATCTCGTCGTTGCCCATATATAAAAATTTGTTCACATGTCAGGCTTATCGAAAAAAATGAATATGGCCTACACGTGAGGAGGCAATGTTGGAAACGTGATTAAATTCCCCCCTCTTTTAGAGCTAAAGCTTTTAGACGAAGGATTTCAATAGACTTAATATTTGGACAGCTAGCTAGTGTTGACACTCTCAGCTAAGTCAAGTAACATACAGTGCCAATCTTATTATACTCAAGGAGCTAAGCAATACATAAGTATTATAAAATACCATTTACTAGGCTTATTTATTCATATTTTTTGTCATGGGTTATATACCTTTATGATGGATGAAGACTACATTAATATGATTTATACATTTCATGGACAAAGCCTTACAAATTGTGTTGAACCATGCTTCATGTAAGATCTTATGGGTAAGATCCCAATTAAGTAAGAAGCTGGCTTACATAATTACACATGTAGTAAATGAGTGTTAATGCAAACCAGACATCACGACAATAATTAAGCAGCTAGAACCCCCCCCCCCCCCCACCACACCCCTGTTGGATTATGTGCATCTAAAAACTTGTCATGGAGTATCCGGTCAGCTGGGTTGGCTTGACTTCAGGTTTTGCAAAAGTAAGTGCAAAGCCTTATGAACGAGCTTGGGAATGACAGTCATTCAAAAGCTTGAAGCATAATTTGTTGTAACTTGATTCTCACTGAGGGAAATATTGCCTTAGTGTGCTGAACATAATCCATTCATTAATATATTCAACTAATTATATTAAGAATGAGAAAGGTAGCAAGCTTTGTTTTCTATTTCCTTCTTCATAGGCAAGAAGAAAAGTTCATGCACTTGAAAGGCCAGACAATTGAGAGTGCTTAACCGTAGAGATATCTTGTACCTTCAGACAGTAAACAGCAAGACGTCTCCTAGTTTCTGAGTTCCCATTCTGAAGGTCAGATATTATTGAATGATGTACATCCTCTTTCTGCAAGCATATTAAACAGAATTAGTTAGAAAAGAAGTCAACTCAATGAAACATATCAAACTGTGGAACAAGGCAAAGAAGAATATAAATGCATCGTAACATGGGCAAAATCAAACGACAGGTAGTTTGGACATTATGATGAATGACACTTAAGCAGCTCCATTATTGGTAATTTTTGCCTTTCTGAACTACCTGAAATCCAGCAAAGTAAATAAAAATTGCAAGAGAGATAAATCTGTTTTTTTTTTTTTTTTTGGTTTCTTTAAATCATTCATCCAATAATGCTTCATGTACAAAACTAATAATCGTTCTTTAATGTTTCTTGCGTCGTTTGCTTGATTACATTTTATCCTCGATAACAATTTACATAAGGTGTTTCCTCAGTCAAACCAAGCACATGATGTCCTTAGCAAATGCACACTTGGAATTCTTCTTCTTGAAGATTTACATCTAATTCTCCATTCTCTATTAGCTCAAGCATTTGTATGCAAGGTGCTTTGATAATATTTCTAGTGTGTTATCTTACCCTTTTGAAAGTTGTTGATCCTATCATGTCATGAAACTAAACACACTACTAAAGAAAATCACCCAGTGCAGAAAACATTTTACGAACTTTATAACGTAGAACATAATCTTGGCGGATATGACAAAGGAAGGCAATAGTATAGCCTAACAATGATTCAGGTCCATAAAGGACCTCTTTCTAGATGACTACTTTAAAGGGCTATGAGAAGACCCATGAAAACCAAATTACAATGGTAAATGCAGGGGATCGTGCAGACTGGTCTCACTAGAAGACTCAAAGTCAGGATGATGCAATAAAAGCAAGGTGTGAAGATATCAAATCCGCATCTAGACATAAGCGGAAAAGTAAAAATCAACTGTCTAACAAGTGCAACAGAAGCTGAAAGTTTGATTAAAAGAAAATAAATCTTAACTTGGACATGACATTTGTCATTAACAAAAATGATTTGAATTCCAGCAATATTTCAGAATCCAATATTGGAACTTTCGCCTCTAAAGAATTT
The DNA here is from genome assembly GCA_030279155.1 of Forsythia viridissima. Classification (NCBI taxonomy): domain Eukaryota; kingdom Viridiplantae; phylum Streptophyta; class Magnoliopsida; order Lamiales; family Oleaceae; genus Forsythia; species Forsythia viridissima. The sequence continues at coordinate 33,387,602 of CM059038.1, read as the reverse complement.
AAGAAAAGTAAAGGCTCACCTGCTCATTAAGAAAGTGTGCAGACACAGAATTCAGTGAATAAGAACTTAGTTTGTAATCCCTCTGCATAACCTGCAAAAACAAGATGGGAAAGAGGATAATTAACCATACAAGGATTTTTGTGGATGCAAGAGTAAGACATCCAGAAGATGTTTTGGATCATTCAGAAGGACACCCCGATATCATCTGATACAGTTCCATGTAAAAGGAGAAAAAAGAGAAACCTGAAGCAGATCAAATTGAACTCTTCCTTCCACTGTAACTTCTTTACTCTCCCGAGTCCCTAATTGTCTGCAGCTCCACAAGCATCAATCAGTCAACTTCTCAACAATTTATAAGGCAAGGAACTCCAAAAATGTTCCTTGGACAACATAACATCACAAATGAACATGAATTGCACATGTTGATATCAAAGTGCATCCAAAGTTTTGGTTGTAGACATATATTTCTTCCACGAAAATCTCCACTGGAAAATAGTATGAGAAAAGGCTTCTTTTAGAGGTCAAGAGACCCTAAACTGGCAGAAGATGCTGCCCTCTCTTCTTTTCATTCAAGTTGTGTTCAAGTCTTGTATGTTGGTTGCGAAAAGCTTCAACAAGGGTTCTTGATAATACCATGTTACACTTCATATTTTACAGTGGTGGTTAGCATTGACAAAGTTTTGAAGATTAAATACGGTCACCGTTCTCATTGTAGAAATAAATGCAGTGGTCAAACCAGAAGATATGAGAAATAGGAACAATTTTAAGAGTGAAGAAAATAGAAACAAGATGACACTTTTCACAACAGTAAGCATATCTAACTGAAACCAAAATTTTGACATGACCTGGATGAAAAGGTCGTATCTTTGACACGGACTCTGCTATTTCTGATGCGTCCAAGTATTGGAAATTCAGCTATTCCTAATACTTCAGCCCTCTGAGACCAGAAAACACATATATAGTTCGTTAAAATAATTGCATACAATGATGCCTTTTTCTTTGTGTCAGCCCAGGGTTGCATGTCAGAATTTACCGTCGATAAAATATGAAAGACTAAAATATACTGAAATGATATGGAAGTAAAAGTGACAGAAAAGCAAAGACATAATTTTTCCACCTGAATGAGGTAAGGCAAATCAAATTTGCAGATGTTATAACCAATTATAATATCTGGGTCCACTTCACGAATAAAATCCTGCATTGAAATAAAAATCGAAAGTTTTAGTGAAAACAGAAAGGATATGTTTTCACAAGTAGATCAGGTGCTACTTATATGGTGGCGTTTAAGAAAGGAAAACACTGCTGCATCATGCTGAAAGGAAAACACTGCTGCATCATGCTGCGGAACACATTATGAAAAAGGAGAAACTACAAAACATTTTCAACTTCATAGTGTCTTTTTATTTTCAATTTCCCATCATTCTTTTTGAAAAATACAAGCTTATGAGTGCAATTCAAGTAGCAACAACAAGGGCAATATGTTAAATCCCTTCCCATACTAAATTTTCCTAAATCTCCGCCAACCTTGCCCTCTGTCGTAATTAACATGTTAACATAGCATACATTGGAAAGTAAAAGCAATACAAAAGGTATAAGCAGTTAAAAACTAAAGTTTTTCACACATAATTAAAGTCATCAGGAGAATGCCTTCTGGCCAACACAGAAGAATATTGAAAGGCACAATAATGAATTGCACAAGCAGAAGTATCTGCTATAATTTTGCCTTGGGTACGATATTTTTATCCAAGCACAAAATTTCTGCTAAAAATGTTACCCTCCAAGCTAATAGAACTTCTTTTTCTGTCTCAAATGACATGACATCAACACCAACAATTGGTGAGCAGGACTTCAGGGTCATCACATTACGAACAAATGGTTGATCCTCTCCTTGTAATGTAACCAGATTGGCCACCTGAAAAAAAGAAAATTTAGGTCAGCAACAAAAAGCACAAGGACAGCAGCATACCATATAATTCCATATAAAACTAGTTCTGTAAATTATTAAAAGATGAATTCGCTATAAACCTGGATGACAGGATCATGAGTGGGCTCGGGAAAAAGACCTTTACGACCAGCACACTCAATGTCAAAACTTAATATGCGAAATGGTGCCATCTTTGAGAACTCCCCTTCAGGAGCATGGCTGATCAAGTCCGAAAAACTGAGACGATTTATTAAGGAAAGGATTTTTCAAAAAGATGATTATCCTAAATGAAATGATACAAAATTCCATGCTTAGCCACTACAAAACTTCTATGCAAGAGGATACAGGCAATCAAACTCTAATTGGCAATAGGAGAGATTGCGTGCTGTCTTTTTATATTTTCCAACTGGAACTTCTATCCAATTGCCACCAACGATGTTGTGATCAATCATGAAACGGAGAGCATAAAGAACATTACTCTCATATGTCATAAAACTCTTCATACCGAGTCCATCAATTTGTATGCCTCTATCAAGGATACCTGCCAAATACGCATTTTAGATGGGCCAAGAACAATAGGAAATAAACAAATTGGATCATATAATCAACCCCTTTAACATCAAAAGAATGCATATGCACTTCACCTTTCCTGGCATATATTTTTACAATATCTAAATGCTATCTATTATCTCTAATGCTGCATGCGCAACAATGCAGTCCATTCAAGGATACTTACTGTGAATTGGTAGGAACAACAGGCAAAACCTATGGACCTCTCATGCACCTCTAACACATAAATAGAGAAAATGCCAAGAAATTGGAAAACTGCCAACAGTAGAAAAATAATTTTGTAGAGTAAATTAATACCACGGCAGCTAGTAACCATTGTTGGCAATGCCACAACAATCTTAAGGAAGGGTTGAGAACTCTGTTGTTGATAATACATAATGCTTCTTCTCTGAACCAGTTCAATACGGCGAACAAATTTCGGAACCTTGCTGTTTCTGTTTGCTTCTCTCATCCTACCCTGTATTAACCATGCCAACAACAACAAAATGCAACCACACAGGTAAATGAAGTCACAGATGGAAGTATATTATTTAAGAATACATAATTATTTAATCGAATTGAAGAAACTACCTCGAGAGCTTGATGAAAGTGAGAGATATCATCAGGGCCCATTCCAGGAGGACAGTTGATGTAGAAATATGGTTCAAATCCATGTACATGACAGCAAACACTATGTCCTGGCCAACATGCGAAACACATAACATCATGTACCCAACTGAATGCAATGACTCACGTGATTTCTTCAAGTATCTTATACAACCAAAATTATTAATAGCACATTAGACTTCACAGCACAATAGATTGATGAGCAAGTCCAACAGCCAGGGTTCAATTATAAACACAATTATTTGAAGCGGATCATTAACTTTCTAGAGTGCGAGAACCCAATCAACCAGTAGCCACACAGTAATAAATCAGTATTAGATTTTATTGCGAAACAAAAGAAATTATTCACAACTTAGATCTTTACTTTGATCTTATATGCTGGAATATTAAACAAGAACAACCATTACATTGAAAGAAAGTGACAGCTACATCTCTAACTTTCGGAATAGTAACAAGCACTGTCTAATTTCATACACTGGTTAAACTTAATAGCAAATTAAACTCAGTTTTCAAAGTACTATGATCTCTTCTTCAAGACAACTCTTTTCATCACCTCATTTAAACGAAATATACTTTCCCCCCATTAAGATCAACTTCCACCCACGTAACTACCTTACCTGTATGTATATTTTATGAGTTTAAAATTATAATTCAATTTTAAAAGTTAAATTTCTTGCATGGCATTGAGTATGCATTGGCTTCTGGTACAGAGTTGAGAGATAGAGAGCTGACCTTCCTTGGTTACCCCAAATATCCTGATAATTGCGGCTGGACCTGAAGAATTTGACAGCAATTCTTTGTGGCTATCACCAATCACATAGTCAATCTCCAACTGTTGAAATACTTGAAAATAAAAGATAAAAAGTGTTATGCTAAAAATCTCATCACAAGATCTAAAGAAAAATCCTACCTTTCCTTCTAAAACCTGACGTTTAATAAGTTTGGAGCAGTTATCATTGGCAATATCAAGGGACAATAATTAGGCATAAGATTGAACTTAACATGTAGCTTATGTGGCAAAGATTGTACCTAAGTAACCAAAAAAGGTGGTGAAATGGATTGCAGTCCCAAAAAATGTATATACATTGTGCTGCAAATATTGAATTTCAGTGAAATATGTCACTAATCGTTATGGTAAATTTGATTTTAAATAAAGTCAGTATTAGAAGTTCGAGTAAAGCCCACCAGAAAAGGGTAAGAAATTTAAGAAAATGGCATGTAGGATACGCTTCCAAGTTGTATCTTGCCCTAGTGTATCGACCTAAAATGTTAATGCAAAATTGGCAAGTTGATTGTAGAACAAGGTGTATTGGCCGCTATGCTTCAGAGATCGTACAAGTTCAAGAAAGCCCCAATTTTAGAATCCTCGAAGCCATAACCCCTCCCCAATCCCCCTCGTGAGGAAGGTACAATATTTGTAGCGCATGGTATAGTGGCGACAAAGTCGAAGCGTTTTGAGTTTGATTTCATTACTTACTAATGTTTTGAGAATGAGTGAGGTATGATGAAGAGAGCGCAGGACGTTTCCACTTTCCTAGACGCTCAGAGAGGGCGCGGCGCTGCGAATCCTCCTCCTCGTACTGAAGAAGGGTTTCCTCGAGGAACACGTCTTCGTCGAAATCCTCTTCTTCCATAGTTGTGCGCTGCTTCTGCTGGGGTGACGGCGTCGCCGGCGCCGGAGTAGGCGGCGCTGGGCGTTTCCGGGTTTTGCCATTGGTTCCCATGGGTTGTGGTAGTGGGTTTTCGGAGGGAAATGTGAGGGAGATTCCCGCCAGTTTTGCGAGGGTCGAGTATTTATACGGGCGGTTTGGAACTTAGAGCATGTTTGGTATAGATTTTGTCCCAAAAAATCCATTTTTTTGCCTACAATTTTTGACTTTTCAACCCTTTTTACACTACAAAAAAAGTCAAAAAGTAACCAAAAAAACCCATTTTTTCCCAAAAAAAACTCTACCGAACAAGCCCTTAGTATATGTTTGGACGGCCGAAATTATTTTTTAACTACTCATAAGTTATTATTAGTTATATGAAATATGTGAATAATAAATGAGCAGTAAGTTATAGATCATACAAAATATGTGAATAAAAATTTGATCAATTTAACTAATGTAAATGGCTTATTTGCACAAATGGTCCCTGACTTTTGTACTTACTGCAGGTTGAGGACCCATCTTTTCATTTTTGGCAGTTTAACCCCTATTTCAAATGTTTTTGGCAGAAATGGTCATTTTCAACAATTTCCATCCAAATACCGTGAAGTTTGACGGTGGAAGAATTTTTTATTTATAAAAAGCTTATTTGCACAAATAGTCCCTGACTTTTGTAAAGAAAAATTTGCAGTAAAAGTCCCTAATATTTTAGAAAGTGTTGAAAAGTCCCATAACCTTCTAATCCTAACACATATGACCTTAAACTTTTTTGACAATTTTACCCCTAACTTAAATAAATTAAAAATAACTCACAAACATTTTCAAAAATACAAATAAGTCCTAAATCTTTTTATTTTTTTTACAGATTTACACTTAAAATAATAAAAAGTGTGTCATCAAGTCCCAAAACTTTTAATTTTGTTCACCAAAATAATATTTAAAATGTGTTTGATTAAAATTAGATTTTTTAGTAAAAGTAATTGAAAAATTGTGGGACCATAAAATGCGTGGTTAAAATTAATTATTGACTTTGACTTTAGTTTTTTAACAAAATCAAAATTGAAAACAAACAGGCTCTTAGAGTCTCTGCAGATTTTGTCCAGTTGTCTATTAATTAACAAAAAAACTATACACATGATCAAAATTTGACTAATTTAAAATTTTAATTTATTTTTCATATCAATTACTAGAGTTGGCAAGATGGGTTAGCCCAGATAGCCTGATCTCTAGGCTGGACTGGTCCAATAAAAAGTTGATTCAATAAAAATTAGGTTAATTTAGTCTGGTACAACTAGCCAATCAGGCTGGCCTGATAATTTTTTTTTTGCCCAAGTCCCTACCCCACACTTCAAACACCTCACCTCTGGCTGCCACATTTCAAGGGGAGGGGAGGGGTGGGGTGTTTGAAGTGTGGGGTAGGGATTTGGACAAAAAAAAAAATTATCGGACCAGCCCGGTTGACTAGTTTTATCGGACTAAATTGACCTAATTTTTATTTAATCAATTTTTTATTAGACCAGCCCAGCCCAGCCCAGACCAGAGACCGGGCTATCTGGGCTGGCCCATTTTACCACCTCTAGTAATTGATATGAAAAATAAATTAAAATTTTAAATTGGTCAAATTTTGATCATGAGTATAATTTTTTTGTTAATTAATAGACCACTGGACAAAATCTGTAGAGACTCTAAGAGCCCGTTTATTTTTAATTTTGATTTTGTTAAAAAGTTAAAATCAAAGTCAACAATTAATTTTAACCACGCATTTTATGGTCCCACAATTTTTCAATTACTTTTACTAAAATATCTGATTTTAATTAAACATATTTTAAATATCATTTTGGTGAACAAAATAAAAAGATTTAGGACTTATTTGTATTTTTAAAAAGGTTTGTGAGTTGTTTTTAATTTATTTAAGTTAGGGGTAAAATTGTCAAAAAATTTAAGGTCATATGTGTTAGGATTAGAAGGTTATGGGACTTTTCAACACTTTTTAAAATATTAGGGATTTTTGCTGCAAATTTTTCTTTACAAAAGTCAGGGACCATTTGTGCAAATAAATCTTTTATAAATAAAAAATTCTTCCACCGTCAAATTTCACGGTATTTGGATGGAAATTGTTGAAAAGGACCATTTCTGCCAAAAACATTTGAAATAGGGGTTAAACTGCCAAAAATGAAAAGATGGGTCCTCAACCCACAGTAAGTGCAAAAGTCAGGGACCATTTGTGCAAATAAGCCTAATGTAAATTATAATTTAAAGGGATTTTGGCGCAAATGGTCCCTAACCTTTGCTCTTAGTGTGGAATTGGTCCCTAACGTTTATTTTTTGGCAAACAATTCTCTAACGGGTAAATAGCACAAAACGTCCCCACCTATTGAGGGTATTGTGAAAAACGTCCTTACCTTCAAAATTTTGGCATTTTCACCCTTACCTACTGGATTTTCTGCGCAAAACGTCCTTCAGTCCAAAAATCAGCCATTAACATAGGGGTAAATTAGTCCAACCACTTTTTTCACACATATATTACTTCTTTTAACTTTCCATGCAATTTCTAAAATTGCATGGCAGGCCCCCATCCCCAAAATATTGCAAAAAAGACAGGCTTGCTCACTGGATGGATAGACTCAGCTTATGACCTATAACCAGGCCCAATCGTTGCAGTACTTGTGAAAAAAGCAACGTGAACAGTGGCACCCAATCCCTTTGCAATTTAGGCAATTCTGCACAATGTAGTTCCTTGCTTCACCTGATAAATCACTTGTAGCTGTTATGGCTGTAATTCTTCTGATATCGAGTCTGAACTTCCATTTCCACAACACACAAGCAACTGATTTGGAATTTTGTAGTCTAATCTAATCTTAGTCCAACTCCTGCTTTAACTCTTCAATGCAATTGTAGTCTGATAGTATTGAACCCTCCCATGTTCTGAAGCTTGTAATTCATAGGCATTGAAAGAATTCTAATTTTGTGATTTGTCACTTGGGCAGTGTTCTTTTTCAATTCCACTTTCTTTTCATTACCTTTCTAGTCATGTGTGGGGCACTAAGCCTGCTTTGTCATTGTCACTGGAAATTTGCAGAGTTGAAGATGCAATAAAGATTCTGGAGTATGTTCTTAAATTGAGGGAAGAGAAGCTTGGAACGGCAAATCCCGATTTTGATGATGAGAAGAAAAGGCTGGTTGAGCTCTTGAAAGCAGCAGGCAGGTCACGAAACAAGAAGGCAAAATCACTTGAAAACCTTACACCATTTAGATTTGGGGACGGGGGCCTTCCATGCAATTTTGGAAATTACATGAAAAGCCCCCTAATTTTAAAAGAAGTAATATATATGTGAAAAAAGTGGTTGGACTAATTTACCCCTATGTTAATGGCTGATTTTTGGACTGAAGGACGTTTTGCGCAGGAAATCCAGTAGGTAAGGGTGAAAATGCCAAAATTTTGAAGGTAAAGACGTTTTCCACAATACCCTCAATAGGTGGGGACGTTTTGTGCTATTTACCCATTCTCTAACCTATGTGTTTTGGTGCAAAATTGGTCTTTATGACAAATATGCCATTGGTTTTAATTAGAATTAATTGTATTTGTATTTCTAATCATTACAAAATGTGCAAATAGGTTCAATACTTTTATTTTTATAAAAAAATTAAAGAAAATTGGTGATTTTTTTTTGTAATTAACACTTTAGTAATAAACATGTCAAATAAAATTATTATTTTTATTATTAAGTAATTATATTATTTAAAGAGGGAGAAATCATGGGGAGAAAAGAGAAATTTTTCTTCCTCACTTATAAAATTTTTTCTCCTTCTTTACTTTAAAAATTAAGTTAAATAAATAACAAAATAACGTATATAATTTTATGACATTGAACTAATCTTATTACATTTTTATTTAACATAAAAATACTAATAAAAATTAATTTACACATTATGTGTATTATTTTTGAACGAAAATAAAACGATAAATTAAAATATGAAGAATATAATTGTATTTCTAGTATTTGTAGTTAATAAACATATAACTCAATTAAATAAAAGTATTTGAATATCAAGTTTGTGACAAAGTTATTTTTTTTATACAACAATAAAATAAAAGTTTAAATTTTAAATAATATAATTACTTAATAATAAAATAATAATTTTATTTAACATATTTATTACTAAAATGTTAATTCAAAAAAAAAAACTCATTAATTTTCTTGAATTTTCTTATAAAAAATAAAAGTATTGGACATATTTGCACATTTTGTAATGATTAGGAATCAATATACAATTTCTTCTAATTAAAATAAGGGTATATTTGTCTTTTTCATCACATAAGGACCAATTTCACACCAAAACACATAGGTTAGGGACTTGTTTGCCAAAAATTAAACGTTATGGACCAATTCCACACTTATACCAAAGGTTAGGGACCATTTGCGCCAAAATCCCTAATTTAAACTTATTGCTTGTTTGGTATAGATTTTAATGAATTTTTAGTTTTTCATTTTTTTACTTTTAGAGAAAAATGGCCAAAATAATCCTATTTTTTAGTCAAATATTGCGGTTACATTGGAAAACAAAAAGTTATTTTGGTCATTTTCTCTCAAAAGTCAAAAAATGAAAATCCAAAAACCCATTAAAATCTTTACCAAACAAGCTCTTAACTAAACAAGCTATAAATTGTTGGCTTGGAAAGGGACACTTGATTGAAGGGAAATTTTCACAAGTAACCTATCTTATGTTATTATTTATAAAAAAAATTGTAACAAGTTTTTTATTCCAAAAATACTGGGTTTCATCTAATTTTTAATTAATTATTTAATTGATTAAATATTATAACAGAATCCTTAATTATCTCATTTACTATTTTGATTAAGATTTTATATATAACTAATTAAGATATTCTCTTTCATCAATCTAATCTCTCTTATGTTTCTCTCTCTTTCATCATTTACAATCCTAATTATTTCAACATCTCTCCAACATTACATTAAACTACAACTTGTCTTGGCCAACTGCAAAGCGTCTTTTTCATGCAAATCGTGTCCGATGATAACATCCTCATATTTATAACTGAAACAAATTTTTGTAACATCATTTGCAACATATTAATAATAGAGAGAACAAAACAGATTTTTGTAACATTGTTTACAACAGATTAATAACAGAGATAACGAAACAGATTTTTGTAACATCATCTGCAACAAATTAGTAACAGAGACAATACAAACTGATTTTGTAACAACGCTTGCAACACATTAATAACAGAGACAACGAAACAGATTTTTGTAACATCGTCTGCAACAAATTAGTAACAGAGACAATGCAAACTGATTTTGTAACAATGTTTGCAACAGATTAGGAACAGGGACAATGCAAACTAATTTTGTAACAACTTTTGCAACAAATTAGTAAGCACCTATTCGCCGACGACTTCCTTCAATATGTGCATCCAAATGACTTTATGTTTGAAATGTAATGCAGGCTTCTTCACATAGTCAGGCGATTCCTTCTTTGCCGCCGACCGAGTCATTCTGCGAGTAGGCGTATCCATGTTGGGTATCTTTGTCTAGCGACTAAATTTTCTACAAATTGGGGGGTTAGACTTTCACATAGTGATGGAACCCTAGAGATTAGAGAGATAAGATTATAATATTGGCGGCAATGTCGGCGATATGGATGTGTTGAAGAGAGATATAGAAGATGAATATGATATTTTCTATTTCCCACGGTTTTTCTTTCTCTCTCTCTCCGCGAAATTAATGGAGATGTATATTGTGTTTCATTTTGTAAATATTATATTATATAAATATATAGAATATTATATAAATAATACCTAGTATTTTTAGAATAAAAACATTAGAAAAGTAAATTTAATAATATATTGTATATACATAGTAATGGATGTAATTTCCTCCTTGATGAAACCCTTGATATTGTACAATTTAATTATGTATTGATCCAATTCAATAAGAATATAATATCTTTGGTAAAGATTTTTGTAGATTATAAGCCGTAAGTCTTACAAAATGTGTGCATACAAAATGAATAAAAGTTGTGGATCCCACGAAATATATGAATGATAATTATATTTGACCGACTTATAAGTACTTATAAGTGCACACATATTTGTTTGACAGGTTTGTGCTGTTTGAAGGTATTGAAATTATTTTTGAAGTGTTTATAAGTTGTGAGTCTTACAGGATGTGTGAATAATAAGTGTATAGTAAGTTGTAATTCTTATGAAATGTGTGGATAAAAAATATGTTTAACCAATTTCACCAACGTAAATTATAATATAAGCAGAGGCAAACAAGAGCATTATTATTAGTTTCAATAAATTAGACAAATTTAAGGGTATGTGTTAATATTAATTAATTGTCGGTCCAATCTTGAATATAAGTGGTATAATATACGATATTGTCTTTATCTTTCATGTGACCCGTTTGATAGGGATTATAAATCAATAGTGGTTTATTTTAACCGTATTTTTTGACTTTTCAAATATAATTTTGACATGAAATGCATATATTACTCTTAAATAACAAAATGTCATTTCAAAGTAAAAATGACAATTTGTCAATTTACATTAAAGTGATTTGAAAAGTCAATAATTTTATCTCAAATATATTGGTTTATAAACTAGTTTATAATCTTTGTAAAACGGGTGCTTAGAACTTGTTTATATAATTAGTTCGTCTAATTAAACAAAATAATTTCCATTTGGCTTAAACAATTTATATGCGAATAGCTTTTGTGTATAGTTAATGTCTAGAAACAAAATGATGACTACTCTTTAATCATGCATCTGATATATAATCTTGAATTAATAGTCATACTCTCTGCGGCTCACATGAAGACTACTTCTAACCATCAACATTAATCAAATAATATGCCTTCTACGGTCAAGAATAAAACACACTGTTAGACAAAGAAATGAGCAAAACAATCAAAACTGTTGTAGTTATTAACCTCGTTATCTCTCTATACTTGGTAAGACAAAATCTTGGCAACGGATTTAGACAAATACTGCGTATAATAACTTAATCCAAAGCTAAAACTTTGAATTGAATTGTGTAAGGTATATCGCGACATGTGAAAATATGAAGCATCAGGATCTTAGTTCGCCTCAATATACTAAAACTTCTATCTTGCTTGTGACAGTTGTATAGCTTCTTGGTCATAAGTAGAATCTTCAGCCCAAATGAACTGGTGGGACAAGAGGGAAAATTCCTGATGTCTTACTTCTTCAAGTTGCTCCCACTCAGCCCATCTCTCAGCCAAACCCACTCCTTGCAGCATGCTCACAACTTCTGCCATTGTCGGACGATCTTCTGGTGAACTCTGGGTGCAAAGCATCGCAACTTGGAGAATTGTCTCAACTTCTTTGGGATCATAACTATTCAAGTTCTCATCAACAATGTCCTCGAGTTTTTTCTCTCTTAGTAATTTTTTGATCTGGAATTACATCAAAGTAATTTTTGAAAGTTGCTTAGCATTGGGTATGTATCACAACTAGGAAGAATAGGGGCAAGCAGAATAAGAATATCCAAATGTAAAACAACACAGAGGATAAAAGTGTTGAAAACAATTTAAATGAGTAAGTATTCTTCTATGTAATAGATTAAGTTTTTAGGGGAGATCACTCAACATAGTATCAAAGCACACAGAGGTCCAGAATTCAAGCCATGTTGCCACTCATTTATGAAAAATTGTGAATGTGTCAACTTTTTGATGAAAAATGAACTTAGTCTGCACATGAATGGGCATGCTGAAGACATAATTTGTGACTTCTCTCCACGACTTTTACTTTTAGATGAGGTTCAACAATAAGAATTGTGCGCCAATCTTCTTTTTCTTCATTATCAGTTTTTATTTTCACATGAGTATCTTCAAGAGTTACCTCGTGTATACAAAAATATAATTGGATTTCAATGGCACCAGAGAACTCTTTATTTATACGAAGAAGTCCACCATTTTTTTTAAGCATTAAGTCACATGATGCTAAATTAATACTGCGTGCAGCATGCCTAAGTTTACGTATACAACTCCAGATTTACTTTAGCCAAATCATTTCGTGGAGATGTAATACTAGAAAGAAGGCTATTTGTCTGTAAAACTATTTTTGAACTTATTTTGACAATTGTATGCACAAACCATTAAGTTATTTTACAATAGAGAAGGAATTTGTTCTAAAACTTGGGGTGAAGGAATCCCCCGATTTAATCCTGTTCGTTCATCTATTTTCAATATAGACATAATTTTATGTTCCAAAGAGAACCTTCAGATTGGAAATCTTTTTGGCCAAAACTCTACAAACTTATGTAGGTGTAAGTTTTCACGACACACTCAATTTCAGTTCTTTCAAAATGGACCATTCCTAGTACTAGATATAACTTATGCACCCGCATAATTAGTGCACAAACACAAGAAGTATCAAAGAAAGTATGATTGCAAAATTTAATTCAAGAAAATAGTGAAACAGAACTTACGTGATCCAGCAGCAGAACCTCCTCCTCTTCTTCAAGCCGGGAGAAATCTATTGCACGCTGACCAGTTACTAGTTCTAGAAGAGTAATACCATATCCAAACACATCTGTCTTTTCAGAAGATTTTCCTGTAGACAAATACTCGGGGGCAATGTGACCCATAGTTCCACGTACTTGAGTGGTAATGTGTGTGAGTTTAGTGTCCACTAGTTTTGCCAATCCAAAATCTCCAAGGACAGCTTCAAAATCATCATCGAGAAGGATGTTTGCAGCCTTCAAATCACGGTGTATGATCTTAGGGTTGCAATGCTCATGAAGGTACTCCAGGCCATGGGCTGCACCAAAAGCTATCCGCTTCCTTGTTGGCCAGTCCAGGCCTTTCTCTCCAGGTTTCAAATCTATCATACTCAAAAAGATTTTGAGTTTTCAGTGAAGCACTTCACTCACATTTATGACATGTATAAGAAATAAATAGAAGTGCCTAAAGAATTCGCAAAAATGCAAAATCATTCACCATTCACCATTAAGTTTCTTGAAGTATAGTGAATATTATTCTCAAAATATTCTTGCAATGAAAGGTGATGGAATGATCCAGAACATGTTATATACTATTAATATCAATCTTGCTATAATGATAGAATTAGAAAACAATATGTATCACTAGGAAATAGAATGTCTTATTGCCGAATATCACATTGAATAGTGAAGAGTTGATAGACTCTCCTGCAAGGAAAGGGGCTTCCACGGAAACATCCACAACCAATTTGCATCTTTTTATATTCATTCTTTCCCATTTTTACGATAGTCTTAAGATTGTATGCTATCTCAGTCTAAAGACAGACCATTGATGAAAAAGAAGGCAGCTCAAGTTAATTGTCATGAGGAGTACCTCTTAAGCGATATGCAACACTGAGGTTCTGCATAAATGGGTAGACAAGAATTCTCTCCGTAGGGGTTGTACAAAACCCAATTAACCGAAGCAAGTTTTTGTGAACTGCAACGCTTATCAAGTGAACCTCTCGTAAAAATGCAGCCTCTCCACCAGGACTACGATAGTCCATTAGGCGTTTCACAGCAACTCGTGTGTTGTCTGAAAGGATACCCTTGTATACTTTTCCAAAGCCCCCTTGTCCAATAATGTTGCTTTCACTGAAATTCTCTGTTGCTAGCTGTATTTCCCGCAAGGAAAACCTTCTGAGTTGTCCAAAGGAAATTTTGCACTCATCTTCACCTAAGTGAAAATATGAGCAATACATCAACCCAAGTGGAGTTCAGAAGAATCTCTGAGCGTACTAGAGTTCAGAAGAGGATGCAGATATCTATAATCATCAACTCAAACAAGTGTTGCAGATAACTCCCAGTAGTGAGAAGGATGGAAAATTTTGGAATAAGCAAATATACAAATGCACAAATCAATTATCTAGTTTTTGCTTCACTAATACATTGCTATAGTTTTTCTACCATTGGTCCAGATAACTCTGCAATGACAATTGTAAGTCCCAGTCAACCAATCATGGGAATAAGATTCTCTAAAAGCATTAAGGTATTGAACCACCATTAGACTGGTTTCTTCGTTGATTCCTGTGAACCAGGCGATGTTCCAATATTCCCTTTAAATGGATGAGGAAGAGTAGGAAATACTGGAAATAATTACAATCTATGATCTAACTTTGACACCAACAAACAGGTGGAGAGCCAATACCTCTACGAGGAATCTTTGTCTATTACATTGTGTGCTCAAAAAGGATAAAATCATATAAATATCACATAAAAATTAGAAGAAAAATTTACCTGCCACATCAAAAAATTTATCACGTTTCAGTTTATGCACCCGATGGAATCTGTAGGCAAAGACAGCCCCAAGTAACAGGAGAGCAAATGCACAAATGCTTGCTACTGTAATAACAACTTCAAGTTTCGATTTTCTAGCAGAAACTGCATTGATATCTGGAGTTAGTTTTTCGTTCTTCTTTTTCCCCAGAAGAAGAATAATATTCAAATAAAACTGAGAATTCCACTGTGAAAATAAACAAAAGCAAACCTCCGATAGAGGAATTTGGAATACAAGGATGCTGGAAATTGTTTCCACATGTGAGATGCGTGCCCGTGAAGCTGACAGAAATAAACAAGTGGAGGCACCAAAAATAAGAGTTAACAACTTTAGGTTTTAATAGAGCTCAAATTGATGTAGACAACAAATTATCTTACCAACTAGACTCTATTCTATATCCCTCCCCGTTTCTACTGTACTGTTATCTTTGACAATAGGTCCCTCAAAAATTCATCCCAGGAGCTCTTTCTAAAATGTTTTCCTCTGAGATTAACCTTACATCTAGTTCATACTTGAAGTTGATGTTCGTAGCATCCCAAAAATCAAGCCATACGTCAAAAAGAAATCAATAATTTAATGCATGCCGTGTAAAATGTTCCAGTAACTTTGAAACATGCCATGATCACACTTGTGGATTAATCATGATAATTTCCAAAGCATTATCATACCAAAATTGTGGGCCCATGATGACCACAGAATCATGGCACACCTAATATTTCACAGCACTGACAGAAACTTAAATGAAAAGAGCACGAATTCCTTTTGAGCAAGATGCCGAGAAGCATGGTAATAGCTTGCTCGGACTTAATTCAAACTAAAATTTAACAAAAATGCAAGAAAATTGGAAAATTTTCATGACACCTATACAACTCATTATGCAGTTGTTAGGACCTAACAAAGTGTTACTGTTCCCAAAATTCTGGCTCTACAATAAAATTATAGATTAGGAATAAGGAAGAACTTACTCAAATATGGGTGTTGAAAACAATTCTGTAGGAATTCTTCCTGTCAAATTGTTGGATGAAAGATTCCTGCAAGCAGAAAATTTCGCTAGTAGTATAAACATGGGAAAGATGAAGTGGCCCTCGAAGAACATTCACTAAGACAGGGTAAAGAAGTGCATAGAGACTCCTTACAGTTCCAATAAGCCCGAGATATTTCGAAGCGATTCAGGAATAGGTCCACTTAAGTGATTTCCATTCATCACCCTGATTCATGCACAGTACCAAAATTGTCACTTCTGCACATATACGCTGTACATGGGAATAAGACTTCTAACAAGATATAGCCCCAATTAGATAACTGTAACGCATGGAAAATTAATAAGAGATC
This sequence comes from Forsythia viridissima, assembly GCA_030279155.1. Classification (NCBI taxonomy): domain Eukaryota; kingdom Viridiplantae; phylum Streptophyta; class Magnoliopsida; order Lamiales; family Oleaceae; genus Forsythia; species Forsythia viridissima. The sequence goes on along the minus strand of CM059038.1, from coordinate 33,371,216 downwards.
ACCTTGCAAAATACAAGTGCTAAATTTTTAATGCATGCCTGAATAGACTTACAAACGTTTCAGGTTGGGAAGTTGACCCCAAGTTGCTGGAATGGAGCCATTGAAGTTATTGCGTGCCAGATTTAAATTCTGCAGATGCAACATGCTTCCAAGATAATCAGGTAAGGGACCAGAAAGATTATTATCGTGTAGATCCCTGCACAGATGGAGAGCACCTAAGGTATTTCTCAAAATGAATAATTTGGCACACAACAACATCCCAGAAGAGATGACTTCATTGGGTCAAAATTATCTCCCTCCTGTTTCTTTTTCTGATACACACCGAGCAACGCTTAGTTCCCTATACACTTGGAGTTGGCTACACATCTTTTTTCACCATTCCAATTGATTCAGTGCTGTATCCATTGGAAATTCCAATAAAATCAAATCTTTTCCAACCATCCCATACTAATTTTAGTCCCTCTCTCCCTATTCCAAGATGTCCTATTGTGATTGCACCACTTTTGCGAATGGGAGCTTCTTCATCTCTATGCAAGGTTTATCCTGGATTATTGTCACCTCTAACTGTTATCGTTTTCCTCCTTTCTTATTTTGCCCATTATAGTATGGCCACAAATCCACATCACATCCTCATTTTGACAATACTGTGGTAGGATGCTAGGTGAGCTAATTAAACAGAATGTTGAACCATGTACTAAAGGTGAGAAATTTTAAAAACTGTTGCCTAATTTAAAGAATGTCTTCATTATAATGCTTTTCAGAAGAGATAGATTCTTTAAGCCTTGAATAATATCGAAAGCAGACAAGTATAGAGATCCAAAATAATAAAAAAAATTCATTGATATGTATTGTAAAAATCAGATATCAATCTATATGCTGACATGCAAGTTGAGGCTTCTCAACACTCCTTCCCCCTCCCTCTCCAGAAAAAAAATTAAAAGAATAAAAACAAAAAAGAATGAGGGACTGAAGGATGGTAAGAAGAGCACAAGGGTCTTTTGCGAAAGGAAAAAGAAAAACAATACTTACAAGCTAACCAGATATTTTAACTTTGTTATTGCTGGTGAAAGAGTTCCTGAAAATCCACTAGATGCCAGGCTCCTGCAAATTGAAGCATCAACAAACAAAATACTCAGCAAATTGTATGTACTTGATTCACAAAGCTGGGCTTGATAGATGTGACTAAGTATGGAATAGGGTAAACAGAAAAAGTGAAACCATATATTTGAATGAGGAAGAGAATTTAATACTAACAAGGATATCACACTTCCATTTCTACATGTAACATGAGACCAACTGAAACAGGGGCTAACAAAATGATCGTTCCAATCTGTAATTCTACTACTGGAGTCATTCAGAGCTGCTCTAAATTCAACTAAAGCTTCACCTGAAACATCAATGGAAAAGGAAAAAAGCTCATTCATCAGAATGATAAAACAACCTTAAACAATTGATACTGTGTCTGTCTTTCTGGTTTATTTTCAAATTTTCTTTATTTTGTTTAACTTTTACGCATGGATTACTTAGTAATTTACTTGTAAATTACTTTGACTGCTAATACTTAGAATTTTGGTATTGCAGTGTTCCAAAACAAAAATGTTTATAGTAGCAATATTAACAGTCATTCTATAAGACGTGAAGACAACCCCACTTCACATTACAGAACATCATGCATACTCTAATTTGAATTTCAGATGTTAAAAATACAAAAACAACAGACATCACATTATACTAGACAGTTAATATGTGGAAAATAATGAATGTAGTAAGATCGCTTCTACTAAGTAGGGATCATGGAGCAAAAATTGAAAATGTTGGTAATGAAATTATTATTTTTTTAGAATTGACCATAAAAAATGAAAAAAAAAAAAATACTGGAATTGCCTATTTGAAGTACGAGTAGAAATTTTTCCTAGAACCAGAACCGACTCAGATGGTTCGGTTTGGTTTGATAAAAGTTTAACTTCCAGTCTTTTAAATCGAAAACTGGCGAGTTCTCGAGGCTCAAAGGCAAACAAGAGAACCAGATCTGTCACCTGCTTTTTTATTTAGTTTTTAAATATACAATTTGTATTGGTAAATAGATCTAATCACAATGCATCTGTCTATGCCTAATCTACTTTATTTGTTTAACACCCAAACCCCATAGCAAAACAAAACAGACAGAAATAGAACAGGTTTGTTCAGCCTGGTTCAGTTTCTTTTTGCTAAAGAACCAGCCAGTTCTCAATAAAAAAATTCGAGTCCCCACTAGTTCAGTTCAGCCAATCAGGAACCTCCCCACCCCCAACTCACTGGAAGCCAAGACCAGCCATTTGTCAAAAAAAGAAACATGATGTAGCCATATATTTCTGATCAGAATTCAAAGCGATATATTTTATATTTGCATTATAGTAGAAGCGGAGATATAATATTAACATTCACGGCAAGTGCTAGTGACAATACCATAGCGTCCAACATCATTTATCTTTACATAAATTTGAGAAACATCTCATGCTAAATTGTTCACTTCACCAAAAAACAGTGATAAAGCTAGCGTCTAGGCAAGTCTACAGGCCATATACCTTCGACATCGGGCTTATTGGAGCCAAAACAGCTGCTGGAGAAGAATAGGAGTACCAGCAAATTAACCGATAGCATTAGATAGAGATAAGTAATGGAAAAGGTTTCAGCCATGTGATCTCCTCTAATTCCGAGTAAGACGTTCCCAGTAATCCTTCACCTCCTTTAGTTGATTCTAAACAGAAAAAATTTCAATCCGTAAAAATAACTATCTAAATATGTTTCATGGATGCATGATGGCAGAGAAAACAAACAAGCATCCCTATTTAAGTCACACCAGGGTATAGTAGCTTCATGTGAAATCTTGTCAAAGATAAACAGTTATGGAACCAAAAACCATTTATTTTTCTTATTAGATCTGCTACACTCTGGGATTTATTCGAATCTCAATATTCTCGTGAATGAGGAGTATAGTACAATCATACTCCAAGGTTGGGCAATGCCGCAATGGGTGAAAGGATGCACCATACATTGACAAATTGATGCCAAGTGATCCCACTTCTCACTTCTTGGAAGCTAATAGTTAATTGACTTTTTTTGCAGCTAGCTTACCCAAATAACAAAGCGTTAGTTTTATCACCAACCTTAAGGGAGGTTTTCACCGCTAAGTATACGTCGGTCTTCCCCAAATTAACAATCTATCATCTCAAATCTCCTCACCTCTACTCTGTGTTCTCTTTTGCAAAATTCATTTGCGAAAATCAATGTTCTGTAAATCATCACTACACCTTATGATCGGATCCCACTGCTGGTAAGCAGTATATACTAGTTATAATTACATAAAGATTTGGGTGTTGTAAACATTTTCAAATTAACAAGAACAATGGAGGAGCTGCAGTTTTCACCAATCAATATCAGCAGAAAAATACATATCAAGACAATTAATTAACATAGCAATCACCGCTTCAACGTAATACAAAAGGAAACTAAGCTTTAACTATCCAATTATCAAACAAGTACAATTACAGGTCGCCATAACATCGCATAAATATGTAGAAGCAGACATACATATTTTCACTCACGCATATCAGCAAACACGTTGCAGGAAGAAAGATAGCTGACCTTGTTTAGCCACGTCTGTTCAAGTTTAGAATGAATCATCAAGAAATACAACAAGTAGATAATAATCAGCATCATCAAGATTAGTGTTGGGGACCCACAAAGCATTCAGATCAAAAAAAGAAACTTAGATGGGGAATTGGAATTGGAAAGGCGAATTTTGGGTCCAATGGCTATGAGGGGTGGGGTGTACATGAAATTGAGTTGGTGATGTAGTGAATGAGAATCCCACTAATACAAAAAAGAAATGCTCTCTTACTTTGTTCTCTGTCTACTTGTAATTTTAGGATGCTTAGAAGCAATCAGTGATCTAAAGAATGTTCTTTTTTCATGATTATATTCCTTGTTTACAGGACAAAACTTCTTCTTTTATTCATAATTATGAATTATCATATCACGAGGAAACTTGTGTAAGAAGCAAATAAAATAATCTGCATGCAATCTCATATGTCATACATTTTATTTTAATTTTTTTTATTTTTAATTCACTTTGAGCCAATCCTGTGATCTTCAAAAAACTTTGAGTATTTTTGAATGTCAAGAGCGCACATCTCTTGCTCAGTTAAAAAAATAAATTTAAAGTCGACGTTGAGTCTAAAAATTGTTAAGACCCTTTTTCTTTTTTTTTTTGTATAATTACTCTCATATACTTGACAACTCATGTTACTCATGTGTGATGTGATCAATGTTAGATAGGCATCCACTGGGATGAATAATTCTTGATTAGAATTAAAGTGGAACAAGATGTGTATTCAGTCAAAGCCTCAAAGGTTAGCACTAAGGGAAGATGATGCGACTCAAAGATGTTGCACTATCCATAATAATAATACTATGATAATTATTGAGTCAAAAGGCACATACATTTTGGTGCTGTAGCTCTACAGTCAAGTACCAAATTGCGTGATAATAGGGAACCAAAGGCTGTAGCCACTTGCCATCGTACTTGTGCTAGATATGATAAAATATCGTATTCTCGACTTGTTTTGTCTTATTTTGTTTTGTTCTGTTGTTCCGTTCTGAATGAAGTGATCGGACAAGGAATCTCGCCAGTTTAGTAATCGAGATGGAGACGTCAAAGATCATAGTCTCCGTCTTGAATTATTTTATTTTTATATTTTACTAGTGAAACAAACAATTGTTTAATTATAATTCATATTACTTTTGCACCGACAATCTAAAATTGAATAAGAATTTTGTGAGAATTCAAAGTTGAATCTCTATGCTTTGGATTTATGATGTTTCAAATGTACAATGGTAGATAATTGGAGTGACATTGATTGTAATAATATGACCACGAAGAATGATCTCCTGCCCCTTTGATTTTGATCTTGGATTGTCCACCTACTAACACCTCAGCAGGTGAGCAAGATCTCCTATCCACAAGGAGAGGAGATCGGTACTCATATAACCACTTCATTAGAAAGAAATACAATAAAATATATAAAGTTAACGTTGTTTCAAAAACTAATATTGATTTTCACTTTTTACTCAAAATAAATAATAAAAGATATTTTATTTGCCAAAATAAAATTTAAGCTTTGCAATTTTCTACATTTGTTTGTCATTTCTTAGTTAATTTGTTGGTTCCAATTTCTCGATACCTTAAAGCATTCTGAGAACTCGTCTCATGTGCAATCAATATTTTAAAATTCGGACGGGCTGAGTGATTAAATTAGAAAACTCATGGTTCGGCTAACAATTCGGTTCAATTTGCTTATTAAGAGTATATTTGTCAGTATTCACACAATTCATAAGATCTACAATTTTTATCTAATTTTTATACACACATTACGTATTACCCACGACTTATAATTTACAAAAATCTTTATCAAACATACTCTAAGACCGATATATCATCGACCTGAGAAAAATCGTAAACCGTCGGATTTTCATAAAAATTGACCCAAACTTATCAACCCGACAGGTCATTGTTGATTAAAAAATTTTAAATTTAATTTAGGATTTAAATAGTCTCTTTCCACTTTTTTTAATTGCTCTTTTCATTATTAATTATTTTTTCTAACATGGATTTTTTTATTTCATTTTGAAAATCTTTCATCTCCAATTAAGTTTCAGAGTAAAGATTGAAAACAATGTAGAATTAATTTAATAAAAAATAATTATATAATATTTGACAAGAGTTGATATGTCGATTCAACCACTGGATTAGCAGTTGAACTACTTACCCAATGACCCATCTTTTCATTCGAGTCAGTGCCTATATCGAATCTGAAAACTATGTATATAACTAAAGAGCTGGGGTAAAATTTTTAAAACTCTTCCATATTTGTTTCACTCGTTAATTATAATAATTTCATATTCATAACAACTTATATGTCTATATATTGTTACAACTTTTGATACATAAGACAGACAGACAGAGGTTTTTGGTCTTGAGGGTATGCAAATGGTGCGACTGCGGGTAAATTTAGCAAATACTCACTGGACTTTGAACTTGTTAATACTTACTTACTGAATTTTAAAGTGTCACTAACAACTCATTGAACTTATAATCTTGTTTACCATCCATCATCCTTTAAAAATTCGTTAGAATAAGTTAACGGGAATGCATACGTGTATAACGTCCAACACATGTCACCAATAAATGCGTGTTATTTGTCCAACTCAGCACGGATGTAAAAACGCGTGCCAAGTCATCAATTCTGAAAGGCCAAAACACGACTTCTTTTCTGGTAATAAATGAAATTGGTTAGGAGCTTCATTTCAATTCCCCCAAATTGGAAAATACGAACCCTAACCTCCGTTGATTTCGCCCATTGATAATCCGCACGTACTTGCTGCAAATGGAGATGGAAAATGATGGGGCTACTCAAATAAATGAGCAGACAATGTGTTTGTGTGACCGGATTGCTGCGATTAGGACAACTTGGAAGTAGAACAACCCGGAAAGTAGATTCTTAGGGTGCAACTATTACGTACGTCTAGATGCTTGGATCCTCCTCTTCTCAACCCACGTTATAAGATAGTGATCAATGGGCTGTTGTGGAATGCTAACTGGGAAGCTGTTTTGGAGAAGAAATGGCAGTGAAGGGTATTATATCATCGGCTTGTGTTGAGAATCCTTGAGAATCCTTGTGTTGGTGGTTTTGGTTCAACACGGATTGTGGTGATGAGATGGGAATTGAAGTTGTGGGTGAAGCTTGTTGATCCATTTGGTTTTTTTATGGTTCGGTAGATTTGTATATATTGACTGTGATTTTTTGCATTTGTGTTTGAGCAAGAGAACTAGCAAGTGTAGTTGATGGTAGGATACATTAGTGTACTGTAATGTGCTCGGTTTTTGGAATGAAAATGAAGTAGTTGCAGTCCTCTGATAATGTACCAGTTACAGCATTTTGGAATGAAAATGAAAATGTAGCAGTGTTCAGCTATTGCAGTTCAATTTGCAGTTCAATTTTGAGTTCAATTTTGTCAATTCATTGCAAGACAGGAACTCACAATTTCATCTAAAATGTAATCTGATAAACTGCATACAATCTGAGAGCTAATAAACCTTAAAATTATTTCATTGATTTAAATTAACATAAAGAGCAAACAGGAATCTGATAGGAGCTCACAATCTGATTTAAAATTACATGTACATCACACATTCATATTCAGACAGCAAGTCTGGCAATACTGGAACTTAAATCTGAAATTTGAGGACAAATGCAAGTTTGACCACACATTGAAACTAACTGAAATCTGATTTCATTGATGTCAAATGCAAACTTACAAAATGGAGATCAAACAGATGTGATACAAAAACAAACTGAAACCTGATTTCATTGATCTCACAGTAATTTCAAAAAACACATTCTGTAAAGCTCATGTCATGGATCTATCAGTAATGCTAAAAATCTAAAGAAAATGTCAGTAAAGCTCATAGGTCTATTTTTTGCTTTTTTTAAAAAAAAAACATGTCTTGCTCTTCAATTTGGCTTCAACTTCCGCGGAGCTTGAAAACTTCTAATTCTATTTTTTGACCTCTTAATTTTCATCCTCGCTTGTTCTTCATTTTCCATCAACTGTAAATCATCTACCATGCTGTCCAAAGACAATTTTGGCTGCAAATGATTCCAAGGCAGAGCTGCATGTGGTCCGCTAATGTGTTGTGAAATAATTCTTGGAGTAGGCATAAATTGGAACTCATCTTGTTGTGGCTCGGGAGGCTGATTGCGTAGATCTCTGTGGATGAAGTTTAGCCTATGATCAAGATAAAATTATATGAATAACAAATGAGTAATGTTATTGTCAACAAATAATATAATATTACCCTAAATTGGCTCCCACAATCCTACATGGATTGATCCCCTTGTTCGGTAACAAAGAACTGCAAACGTTCCAAAATTTGTGTTAACAAGCAAATAATCTAGAAAATGAAAGACCAAATACTCTACAAAATGGAAGACCACATAAACGGTACTACCTCATTTGACGCATTACTTCTGTTGTGATAACGCTTATTGTGACCGGATAGACGACACACACTACACATCATTGTAATTGTCCCCCAACTCTTTTCATCTTGCTCGCCCCACCGTTGTGCTTAATCACATTCTCTTCGGCTTGTCATCACCTCTTTTTTTGTCTTCTACCACTTCGAACCGTATTCCAAGCAGGTGGACTAATCATTTCTCTATCTACCGGGGCCCAATGTTTCTTCCCATTTAAAGGCATCACCAAATGTGAATAGCAACTGAGATATGTGGTGACTTTATAACACTCATGCACATAATGAATGGGTTGGTCCTTTTTATCCAAGATTGCAGCATAAGCATGACCACAAGGAATGCATGTCAGGTCCAATTTCCTACAAGTGCATGTTCAGGAGTCAATATCGACAACAAACTCAACATCCCTACTCCTGACATACCATTGAGGTCCCTCCGTCCAATCAATCTGACTACCCGAAGCCATCTCCATACTGTTGACTAACTTGGCATAGATTTTTGGACACAAAGGTCCTACGACTCTCTTCATTTTATCCCTTCGAGATTGGATCCTCTTCATGCAACTAATGTGCATATCTATCAATATTGTAACTATTGATTTCTCCCTGTCATCCAACACTACTTTATTAAAGCACTCACACAAATTGTTCAAAAATATGTCACTTTTGACCCTCGTCATGAAATGGGACTTACTCCATTCCTTAGGATCCCTTTTCAATAACCACTGATAAGCAGGCTTGGAGTACTTTTCTAACTCTTGCATCCAGAACATGTGATCTGCCACTGCCATAGTAGTGGATCTAGCCGCTTTCCAAAGAATTTCCTTAAGAGCCAAACCCCTAAACTCTACTCTAAAGAAATTAGTATACATATGTCGAACACAAAATCTATGCTCGGCATTGGAAAAATATCATGTATCACATTCTGCAATCATTTTTGTCTGTCACTCATAAAGGTCTAGTCATTGGAATTCAAGTCCCCACCCAAGAGCCTCACGAACCATCTCCAACTTGATGTGTTCTCCTTCTCCACAATAGCAAATGCAATGGGGTAAATGCAGTAATTGGCATCCAGTGCTACTGCAACCAACAATTGACCCTCGAATGTACCATTCAATAAGCAACCATCAAGACCTATGAGTTGTCTACAACCTGACACAAATCCCTTCTTACAAGCATCTAGACAAAAGTATATTCCTTGAAATTTTCCCTCATGGATAGCAATCCTGCAAGTAGAACCTGGATTTGTCCTCAACAACTCCGTGGCAAAACTCCAAAGCAAACCAAATTGGTGGTCATCACTTCTCTCAATCATTGTCTTAGCAATTCTCCGTGCCGTCCACGCAGTTTGTCTAATAATATTAATTTTCAAATCTTGCAAAACTCTTTGCCTAATTGCACTAGGTTTCCATCCGGGGTCTACCCTAAACGTTTTCAAATATCGCTCGACAATATACTTAGCTGTACAATGCCTATTTGTGCCGTCTCTAATGCAATTGTGGTTTGGATTGTAGGAATTAATTTGGATGCAACCCAACTTCTTATTCTCATACGCCCATATTATCCAATTGCACCATAGTTTACACACTGCTTGTGCTCTTTTATCGTCATTTGTTTTCAGTCTCAAATTGCACCCCGTCGCTACTCCATGGTTTTGTATAGCTTTCCTAAATTGAGGTACATCTATAAAAGTCTTCCCCACTTCAAATTTAGGATCCCACAACTCATTTTCTTCATTAAAAAATGGGGTATCTCACAGGATTCTCCTATTCAGATGAGTAATCAGTGTTCAAGTCATCCGCCGTCGGATCATATGAATGATCTGAGTCAGTGTCTTCACCAATTGCATTGACGTGCTGCTCTTCCATAATAGGGTCAGAATTGAGACCTACTGCAATGCGGTCTCGATCATTACGGTCATACAGAAAATCGTCGTCATTCACATCATCTTCGAAATCTGTAAAATTTGCACCCGACTCTTCCACATCATCTCCGGAGTCCTCTGTAATGTGATTTTATAGGATTAGGGTTTGGGTATCATTTTACATTTAACTAATAAAAACATAAACGTAAAGCTATAATCGAATAATTTATTCAATGAGAAGAGAATCAATCAATTCAAAACAACATACCTGGTCCACGTTCTGGTCCTTGTTCTTGTGTATCCAACACAACATCCTCCACTATCGTGTAGTCCATTTCCAGCATGTGGGTCTCCTTTGTCCACAAACAACGAGCGGGACCACACTTTCACTTTGTTGGGTAGCTGATTTGGTGACTTGGAGATTTCGGATTTTCCTTTCACTGTGTTGATTTGGGATTAATTTAGGGATTCATATCATTTGGGAATTAGTTTGCTCAAGTCGTGTTTTGGCCTTTCAGAAATGATGACTTGGCACGCGTTTTTACGTCCGTGCTGAGTTGGACAAATAACACGCATTGATTGGTGACACGTGTTGGACGTTATACACGTATGCATTTCCCTTTAACTTATTCTAATGGATTTTTAAAGAATGATGAATGGTAAACAAAATTATAAGTTCAGTGAGTTGTCAGTGACACTTTAAGATTTAGTAAGTAAGTATTAACAAGTTCATAGTTCAGTGAGTATTTGTTAAATTTACCTTGCGACTGCGCAAGACCTCAACATTATAAGGTTGCTAAAAAAACATTTATTTTATGTGTTTATATATATTTAGAATTTTTATTAATTTTAAAAAATTAGAATATTTTTTTATCATAAGCTTTCCCAAATATTTAAAATGATGCTTCAAAAAATTTTAAAATGTTTTATTAAAATATTTATAGGCTTTCCTAAATATATCATAATACTTATCAACACGTATTGTTATCTAAGGCAACAAAATATCTTGAGAGCCTCGAGCCCTCGAGATTGATTAAAAGTAACCAATTACTAATTAGTGATAACGTTTCCATAAAAGCATGTTATGGTTATCCTGATATTATTTTAAGACATGAAATTTTTTATGATCTTGATGGCCGACATTTGTAATTTTGCGAAATCTTTTATCAAAAGAAACAAAAATAACTTTTGATGTAATGTCTTATTTATAAAGATTGGATTGCTTTCCAAATACATTTATTGCTTATAAAATAACATTGACCATGTTAGTGCTGCATGTGCGGAAAGAAGTTTTTCAAAATTGAAGTTATTGAAATCTTATTTGTGATCAACCATGTTACAAGAAAAATTGAATGAGATGAATTCAATATCTATTGAACAAGATTTACCATAATATATTGATTACAAAAGTTTAATTAGTGAGTTTGCTTCTAGAAATGCGAGAATAAATATTTTTAAATAATTTTAACATTTCAACATTTACTCGTGATTTTGTTATTTTTGATTTTAGGTTTGTTCATAAGAAATTGCATGAAGAGATTAGGGGCTTGGATGGTGCTTTGCTGACGACATGTGATTTTTTCAAAAGTTTCGAAGGTACTTTTGAATTTACTTGTACTTTTTTTTTTAATACTGTGTAAAAATTAAACAAATATTTAGATATCATATTTTTTTAATAAAATATTATTATTAAAATATAATTTATCTTTTCTTAATATAATTCTTAACTAAATTTGAGAGTGATGCTATTTTAAATTGTCGAACATTACACTCAAAATTTCAAGGTCCGACTCTGAAGATATGTATAGACTAGGATGGATAATGTTTGAATAAAATTAAAAGTGAAACAACAACTAGTCAGTGAAAAGTTAGCACTATGGGAAGATGATTGCACCATCCATTAATAATACTCTAATAATAAACAGGTCAAAAGGCCAATTTTGGTGCTGTAGCTATCTGCTACAAAATGTGTTCTTAGCCACTTGTAATTTGTCATATCAATTAGTTGAATGAATTACTTTTATTTTTGGTCCTAACCTTTAGATACATTACACTCAAAATATATATCCTAAATAAATAAAAGAGGCTTAAAAAAAAACACTATTCATGTGGTCATTGAAAACGACGTCGTTTTGCCCTTTTTTTTTTTTTTTTTTTTTTTTTTTAATTTAGTCCCAATGCACACAGTATACACACAGAAAATTAGTTCCAATGCACACAGTATTCACACAGTAACGGTGTAAGTTCATAAACCTAGGTTTTCTTCTTCTCCATCTTCTCAGTTGCCGCCCTCTTTGCGATCCGACCAACCGTTCGCTCCGACAACCGTGTGCTCCGACCAATCGTGTGCTCCGACCTTGTTCTCTTCTCAGTGGCCGCCCTCTCTTTGCGTGATCCGACCAACCGTGTGCTCCGACCGTATTCTTCTACACACACAGTGGCCGTGTAAGTGTATTATCCCTAGGTTTTGCTTTGTGTATTTTAAGGGGTTTTAAATTAATATAGCCCAGTGTATTTGATTGGTGTGGAGGAAAAAGAATCATACAATGATACAAGTGACGGGTAATTTTTACTTGCTTTTAAGCTTAGCCAAATGTGCTGGACCCCAAAACTGGGTGGTACTGAACTGGAAAAAATACTTAGCAAGGCTAGATTAGACGTAGTAGTTTTTAATACTATTTTCCAAGTACAAAAGATGCTTCAAATGTTTAAGGCTTAAGCTATTATTTATTTATTTTATTTTAGTATTCAACACGCCCATTGGTGTGTAGGTGAGATTCATTTTTTTGCATCAAAGGCATGGCATGCACAATTTTTCATCGACGGGTGATGACAAGATTGAAACATCATAAGCAGATTAATACACAGTAGACAGTTTCTTGTACAACTATTAACTGGTATATAGCAAAATGCACATGCAGAATTATACTTCCATTCCCAAATGTATAATGTGTTGATCAAAACGCAAACTAGAAATTTCCATTTCCTGATATTACAATGATAATGTTTTGGGAAGAAGGTGAGATTCTATTAGGTGCCAAAAGCCATGTACACATTTACATAGGGGCATTGCCCTGGAAGCCTCCAATTTTAATACTGATTTACAATTGCTGATTTGTCTAATTTACATCAACAATGCTGATTTGTCTAATTTTAAGAACCCGTAAAAAATGGAAAAGAATAACGTACCAGTTCGATTTGTTGACGCATCAAGAACTTTATAAGAAATGTCCAATTTCATTGGGTGTCAGCCATCTTTTTGGCTATTCTTTGGATCATTGAGATTTATACCACTTGTTTTGGACATTGTATTTCCCTCGGGATCTCACTTATTAGCACAACATCCACTCCCTATTTCAATGCTAGGTCAAAAGCTGTGATCTTCCATCTAGGTGACTCACATGCAATGAGTACAAAATAGTAATGCATGGTCAAAATTTTATACAACTAAAGCGTTAAACAACATGAGTAATATTTTTCAATAGAATAATGCGTCACAAAATTATAAAATTCCCATGAAGGCATGCAATAAAATTGCATTAAGAGAGTTTGTAGGCTAAGAAGATGGTAAAGATATAAAGGTTTTTATGAAATAAAAGTATAGGTATCAAAAAGCAAACCTCTAATTGTTTCAACAAATAAACAGCTGCCATCCCCTTTGCAGCTTTCGTGTCATGTCCCGATCCATGTCTAACTATTGTTTTGAAGGATAGATGCTATGTAAGGAAACCTTTAACTTATAAATTAATTTCAACCTTGAATATGCTTAAAATGAACTTTGGATACATTCTCAATTTTAGAAAATAGAAATATGAACTGAAATAATTAGTAATTGATTGACAACAGATGGAAAACGAAGAAGTTGATAGGGGTCAAAATTCAATGAGCTTCAAAGGAAAAGATTTATTCAATAAGCGACAGCGGGAACAATGGGCTCTATCAAAAGATTATCGAAACAAGCGTCGTAGAGAGCTTCGCTTGAAGAAATCAGATAATCAACATATCGATAATTATACTCGGTATCGACAACAATTAAACTCTGGAAGAAGCGAAGGGATTATTTGTAATCACAATGAAGTTGGTAAGTAATTTTATTAACAAAAAATATATATTAGCTTATTTGTTATTTTGTTTTGTAGTACTAAATGTGTTATTAGTATAGTAGACCATGGATAATTTGTTTTGTACACATGAGTTCCTAAATTGGTTCTTGTGGATTAAACATTCTCTATATAATGTAGGCAATTTATCGGATACCAATACATCTGAAGTCCTCGGCAATATGGAGACTAATATCATTGGCACAGGTAATAACCAAAATTATCCCAATATATTTAATACTAATACTTTTTTATTTCCACAGTTATGTTCGTATTTTGTTTCATGAAATTATGTTATGTGTAATATTTTACATATAAAGGTTAGAGTTTCAATGTTTATTTTTTATATAAATAGTTTTTAATTTAAGTTATGTATAATAGATTCCAAAAAATGTTATATTTTATTATTCTATAAATAACTTTTGTTCCAGTCTTATCAATAATAATAAACATGTAACGTGTGAAAATATTTGTTTATATTGTGACTCTTATGGTTTTGTTATTTCATATATTTATATGCATAGTAGATTCTTTTAATATTCTTATATGTAGAAAACATTATTTTCATATGTGTGTTTGCAAAATATAATACTATTGGGTGTAATGATTGTACAGCAATTATGTCAAATTGTAATACCATGTTTGTTGAATTTATATTTAAATTTTTTTTATTTAATAGGTCATTCAACCATGCCTGTTAGAGGTAGTCAATTACCTGTCCATGTGGATGAATCTTCCTCGTCTATGCAAAATACTTTTGAACATACCTTGTTTGACGCAAATATTGTTTCCCAAAATATTCCAATTGGACCTTATATATTACCAACACCAACCATATGTGTTAAGTGTGAAGCTGTCAAATTTTATAAAGAAAGTAAGGGATTTTGTTGTTCAGATGGAGCTATCAAATTGAAAACAAATAATGTACCTGAAGAATTACACAAATTATTTACATCCAATTCTACTGAGTCAATAGATTTTAAAAAAATTATTCGAACTTATAATAACAATTTCTCTTTAACATCATTTGGTGTTCGCTATGATAAAGAACTATGTAAAAGAAACAAAGGTATATACACATTTAGAGTTCAAGGCCAAGTATATCATTATATAAATCAAGTATTGCCACCAGATAACCGACCTTCGTATTTGCAATTATATTTTTTTGATACTGAAAACGAAGTACAAAATCGTTTACAAATATCAGAAATGTTAGTTGAATCAGTTGTTTTGAAATTAATAGATGTTATGAAAGTAAATCCATACACAAACTTTTTTCGAAGCCTAAGTGACGTCTCGGAATTAAGGAATTGTACATTTAAAATAAGATGTAACCCTGGGCTTGATCAAAGAGTGTATAACACACCGTCTGCATCACAGGTTGCTGCGATTTGGGTAGATGATGATGACTCAGCAGATACTAGAATGCGTGAAATTATTGTTCACTGTAATTCTGGTGAAACACAACGAGTGCAATATTATTTTGGATGTTACGATCCTCTTCAGTACCCACTTTTATTTCCTCATGGTGAAAGTGGGTGGCACCAAGGTATTAGAAGAATGAACAAAAATGATGGTCAACAATATCATTGCACAAATGAAGATTTTCTTAATATCCATCAGTTTTGTTCACCTGAAAAACTTATTGCAAGGGAAACTACAGGTTAGGAGAGTAAATATTGTTGTGTAGTGAAATCATTGAACATCAGTTAATAATTTTTTTACTTATGTTTGTTAAATTTTTTACAGTCTTGGAAAACAAGAAGAACAGAGCGCAGGTCTCTTGTCGAGAATATTACTGCTATAAATTGCAGGTCAGATCTCGTGGTAATTCAATTTTGTTACATGCTGGTAGATTGTTACAACAGTATATAGTTGATATGTATGTCAAAATTGAGACATCTAGATTAGATTATTTTCGCATGAATCAAACTGAACTAAGAGCTGAACTTTATCAGGGGATAGTTGATAGTATTGAAATTGGTGAAAATAGAGGAAATAAAGTTGGTCGTAGAGTTGTTTTACCTTTGTCTTTTACTGGGGGACCTAGAAACATGAAAAAGAGATATATGGATGCAATGTCATTGGTTCAAAAGTATGGAAAACCTGATATATTTTTGACGATTACTTGTAATCCGAATTGGTGCGAAATAAAGGAACAGTTAAAACACAATGATGAGTCACAGAATAGACCCGATCTAATAGCACGCATTTTTAAAGCTAAATTAGAGGAGTTAAAAGTTGATTTATTTAAGAAACAAATATTTGGATCAGTTTCTGCATACATATACGTAATTGAATTCCAAAAAAGAGGGCTCCCACATGCTCATTTTTTAATAATTTTAAAAGGTCATGCAAAAATCATTTCTTCTAATTTAATAGATGACATTGTTTGTGCTGAGATTCCTGATGAAGATACTAATCCTTACTTGCACTCAGTTGTGGTTAAACATGTGATGCACGGTCCTTGCGGTTTTTTGAATCCTAATAATGTTTGTATGGACCAAAATAGAACATGTCGAAGTGATTTTCCCAAAGACTATAATGAGGAGACATCATTAGGTGAAAGTTCTTACCCAAAATACCGTAGACGCAATAACAAGAGAAGAGTAAAAGTTAGGAAACACTGGTTGGATAATAGATGGGTAGTACCTTATAACCCATATTTATTAGCCAAATTTGATTGCCATATGAATGTTGAGATTTGTTCCACAATTAAAGCTGTTAAGTATTTATACAAATATGTTTACAAAGGACATGATAAGGTTAATTTTTCTATAAATCCTGAAGATCCTCCAGCTGTTATAGATGAGATTGACATGTTTCAAACAGCTAGGTGGATTTCTCCACCTGAAGCTGCCTGGAGAATTTATGGATTTATTTTGTATGAAATTAATCCATGTGTAATTTCTCTCCAATTACATCTTGAAAACAATCATTCGGTAACATACAGACAATTTGATGATCTTCAAAGAATTGCTAAAACAGATTTTTTCAAGAGAACAATGCTAACTGAATATTTCCGTACAAATATTACTAATGAAAGGGCAAAAACATTATTATACAAACAATTTCCAGAATATTTCATCTGGGATTCAAAAGGTAAAATATGGTGTGATAGAAAAAGAGGTATTGCAACTGGTAGAATAGTTATAGCTAATCCAAGAGAAGGTGAAAGATATTATCTAAGAATATTATTGAATCATATTAAAGGAGCAACATCGTTTGAAAATCTTAAACTTGTTAATGGCGTTTGTGCATCTTCATTTCGAGAAGCTGCCCTTTTACATGGTCTGCTTAATGGAGATTCTAATTGTGAATTATGTCTACAAGAAGCTTCTCAATATCAAATGCCCAATACATTACGCAGATTGTTTGCTACAATTTTGACCTTATGTGCTCCTGATGATCCTAAAAAATTATGGAATAAGTTTAGAGAATTTATGATTGAAGATTATATACATAGTGGTATATCAGTCGATTGTGCAATAATGAAAACATTACAAGACATTGATATCATATTGGAACCATTAGGTAAATCAGTGAATGAGTATAATTTTGTCCCATATGATGTGAATTTACAAGAACAAAATCGGTTTACTAGAACAATTGACGATGAGTTGGGAATAGTAATCTCTGATGCAGATACATTGTGTGTAGACCAACTAAATATAGAGCAAAAAGCTGCATATGATATAATACTTGAAACAATATGCGATAACCTCAGTGGTATGTTCTTCATTGATGGCCCTGGTGGAACAGGTAAAACTTTTTTGTATCGTGCATTGCTCGCAACTATAAGATCTAAAGGTATGATTGCGTTGGCAACAGCATCTTCAGGAATAGCTGCTGGGTTATTACCCGGTGGTAGGACAGCTCATTCTCGATTTAAAATTCCTCTTCAAATTAGCAATGATTCGGTTTGTTCCATTAGTAAACAATCTGGTTTAGCCGAACTTTTTAGAATGACACGATTGATAATATGGGATGAAGCACCAATGGTGAATCGACAAGTTATTGAATCTTTAGACAAAATGTTACAAGATGTTAATGATTGTGACATACCTTTTGGTGGTAAAGTAGTTGTTTTAGGAGGTGATTTTCGTCAGGTCCTACCTGTAGTCCAAAGAGGAAATAAAGATGATATAATGGGAGCAAGTTTTGTTAAATCATATCTATGGTCTTCTTTCAAAAAAATCAAATTAGTTCAAAATATGAGAGCTCGATTAGATCCGATATTTTGTCAATACTTGCTAGAGATTGGGAATGGAACAGAAAGATTACATTCATGTAATATGATAAAGCTTTGGCCCGATATTACTATTCATTATGAAGATGACATTGTTTCGTTACAACACTTGACAGACATTGTTTTTCCACATCTAGACAACTATATTGAACATCTTGAGTACACAATTAATAGAGTTATATTAACACCAAAGAATGAATATGTAGATCAGATTAACAGTATATTAATAGAAAAATTTCCAGGTCAAGCTTATAAATATTTTAGCTTTGATGAAGCTTTAGATAAAACTGAACAAACTTTCCATGAAGATTTCTTAAATACATTAACTCCAAATGGTATACCACCACATGAGCTAATATTAAAGTTAAATTGTCCAATAATATTACTTCGAAATATTAACCCATCTGAAGGACTATGTAATGGAACTAGACTTATATGTAAAAGATTTGAACGAAATGTTATTGATGCAGAAATTGCTATTGGAGAATATCGTGGGAAAAGAGTATTTCTACCAAGAATCCCTTTCGTGCCACTAGAAAATGATAAAACTCCATTTCAATTTAAAAGAACACAATTTCCTATTCGTCCATGTTTTGCTATGACAATAAATAAATCTCAAGGACAAACTTTAGATTTTGTTGGATTATACTTACCAGAACCTGTGTTTTCACATGGACAATTATACGTTGCTTTATCTAGGGCAAAAACAAGTAAATCAATTAAAGTTCTTGTTAAACCAACTGCAGATAAGAAATACCATGAAGGGTGTACGAAAAATATTGTTTATCCAGAAATTTTGTCTTCGGTCAACAATTCATAAATTTTCATCCCATCTCCCTATCTCTCTCTCAGTTTAAACAAGACTACTATGTCTCAATCACTCTCTACTCTCCCACTAACCACATTTCGCCGATTTTTTTGCCTTCTTTTCTTCCCCCAGCAACTTACAGAACAAGTTATTCCAATTAAACCTTACAAACCAATCTTCAGCCCTTTTCTTGTAGCAGCCGCCGTGTGTTCCTCTTCTCTTTTCCAATTGACTCCTCCATCTCCAGCCCCACATTTGGCACTACTAACAACAGATCCAAGGCAACCAAACAGATTCCTCTCAATCATGTTCTTGTTTTCTTTGATGACCACCAGCATGAACTCAAAAGGTAAAATTGGTGTCGGAAATTCAACAATTCTTCGTCCTTCAATGCTTCTTAAAGTCAAAGATCATTTGTTCAGCATTCATTAATCTTATGTCTTGAAATCTACGTTATTAAATTGCTAACTGGTGGCTTTTTTTTTCCAATATGATACTTTGATATGTAGATTAAAGCAAGCATTAAAAGCTGGTTTCAACCATCTTGTATTTGAGGACAACTATGATACTGGAACAGGGACCACTCCTTCAGACAAATATGTGGTCAATTTTACATAAGAGGTGTTCTTTCTTTCACTTCATAATTTGTTAATCACTTAATCCTGACCACTATATTAGTTATTCAAAAACACACTGATAGGCCTGTATAAATGTTTTATATATTGCCAAAATTCATTATATTCCTACTTTTAGTATGGGTTTTCTGCCTATTCCATATATAAAAATGTAAGAAGTCAGTCTTGTTGATTTTTGAAACAACAAATGTTATTTGGCTAACTTGGCATAGGTACAAGCACACAGCATCAATGCCTTGTCACCACATGCATCATTTTTCTTATGAATTTGTTTGCATTCTTCTATTTCAATACTCATGATAAAATTAACATAGAATTACGTAATTAGCCAAGGAATTTCAGTCCATATTTTATTACCATAGATTTCATTTTGAGCTCATATTATATTTTATGTACTATTATTTAAACTTAGCCAAGTAATTAATGTTGATACTTTTATGAAAAAATGATTATTTATACTTACATTTTAAAAGTGTTGAATATATGTTGTCATAAGCAAGATTGCAGGAAAAGTATAGTCCACTAAATTATGACTAAGTTTTAGGTCCATATATTCATATATTAGGTGCATATATTTCATCATTGATCTAAAGTTTATTCGTTTGGGTCTTTTTTTAGTTGTTCCGTTATTTTCCCTTTTACTTTGTTACAAACAAACATTTGAACATATTGTTATTTTTTATTAATTCTTGGTTCGTTTGTTTTATATGAGCTGACCTTTAAGGTTTTGTACTAAATTACTTAGTTATTTGAACAATTGCAGTCGTCCAGTTTTAGCTTCACCTTACTGGTATTATTTTATTCCACATATTAGTTTATAGATTCGAATGTTTACATTTTTCGATTTATACTTTTAACATAAGAAACGAAAAGAAAAAAACTGGATATAACCTATATCTGGGCCGTCATTCATTTTTCTTAGAGTTCTTATGTGTTTGCTTGGTGATAAACATGAGAATAACATTTTGAATAATTTTTTCTTTGACGTGCTTTTCAAACCATTTCATGTTGACATAGTGTAATTATTTTTTCGGTTCTTAGTGGTTGATGCCCCCCCCCCCCCCCCAGTGTGTAGCTAGCTTATTGATGCTACTCAACCATCCTGTACTTCTATAATTACACGTACGTTGTTAATCAATTACACTTATTGTATTTTCAATATTTCCGACACTTGCTACCCAGTTCATATTTTTTTATAGTGCAATTTGTCTATTCAACATTTACAATGCACTAGAGGATTTTCTACTACCATAACTATTATGAATGCAAGATATGGACAAGTTTACATGTTCAATTGGGTGTCCTTTGTTTAATTGATTTGTGCAATAAATTAACAACATAATTGATTTGTATAATAAGTACTATAATCCCGGTAAAAAAAATTTTGATCATTTTTTTATTTTGATTTGCAGACGTCCTACAAGCATACGCAACCTCTACAACCTCTTGTTCAGGTTGGGACATCTGCAAGGAAAACTAGAGAGAAGAAATTGAAACAATATTGTGGTTTTGAATGTGAGAAGCCTTTGATAATGGTTATCAAGGGTCAAATCTAGGATGTTTCGCAAAGCAGGTATATTAATGCACATTTTTGTCTTTCATATATTTTGCTATGGGATTGGATGTTTACTTGACTTTATTTACTAACACTTGGATTCCACAAATTCTTTCTGGATTAACATCATTATTCATCTCTGAATTGTAAAAATCAAGGTAAGAATAGCTTAATCTCTATCCTAGGATTTATTTTCTTCCTTTTTGGAATATTCGGTATATTGTGCATTGATTGAGGAGTATGGGCAATAGTTTGGATGTGGATGGTTGGATTTGAGTTGTTTGATGTTGATTTTAGGGTTTACTTGTTCATTTGCTCATCTTTCTATAAGGAGTATTAACTATCTCTTTCAATTTTTTCTTAATTCTTATTTGCTTAAGATTCATTTAATTTTGGATGCTTATGCGTTTCTTGATTGAGTCATTTTTCTTTGAGTATAGAGAATTTTCTTATGTTTGCTTTTGAATACACTTTTTGAATTTTTTCCCTACAATTTATCCGTTTCTTACTTGTGAACTCAACTATTTACACATAAAAGTGCATATATCATTGATTTTGTGTGTAAATGATTGTTTGTGCCTAAAACATTTGTTGTTGACCAAGCTTACAAATTACTTGAAGTAGGGATTTTTTTTTTTTTTTTTTTGGCTTAGCCTTTTTTTAAGTTACTTTAACTTTGGATTTTTTAGTTGAAAAACTTGGTTTTTATAAAGCAAGTCTTTACTTAATTTTTAAGAAATACTTTTACTTTTTTTAAGCATAGCTACACATACTCATAATCGTTATAACTCGAAATACTTTTACTTTTTTTAAGCTTAGCTAAACATGCTCATAGTCGTTATAATTCTAGCAATTTTGACATTGAATGTCGTGGAACATTGGTGGAATCAATGGCATTGATCTTAGTAAGTATTCTATGGTACATGGTTTGCAATGGTTTCTTGGTCAAATAGGGCAAATTCTTAGCTTTTTTTTACCAAGGAAATATTTTTTTTTTGTTAGAATCAAGTAAGACCATGAAATGCTTAAAAAGGGAAGTCAGCCATTCCTACGTCAGTTTGACACATCTTATTATTACATAGAGTATTGCTTATTTTTGTTAATACTTAATGCACTAAATTTACCTCCAATGATGGTTGTTGGACTTTACCATCATGAAAGTCTATGAATTGTTGTTACAGGTAATCCAAATAAATATACAAGAGGAGATCAGTAAACAAATTGTTCAGGTGCTGAAAAGAAATCAAGCATCACAATGTCCACATGTTGTAGTTTGCTACCACTCATTCTACCACAATGGATCTATATCTCTTGTGTGAGTACGTGAACAATGGGTCGATGGTTGATATAATCAGACAAGTTTAAACAATTCTCGAACTATATCTTCTTGTTGTTTGTAAACAGGTTTGTGGCTTCTTCAAAGTGAAATATAGTATTTATTACTAGCTGCATTCCTTTTTAAGTGATTTCAACTTACCATAAATTATATTTTATTTTCAGGTTTTACAAGGTCTTTTTTACTTGCATCATGATAAACATGTAATCCATAGAGATATGAAGCCATCAAACCTACTGGTGAACCACAAAGAAGAAGTAAAAATTACAGATTTTAGTGTTCGTGCAGTACTGGCCACTTCTATGGGCCAAATTGATACATTTGTTGGAATGTACAATTACATGCCTGTAAGTGAAATTTACATCATTCATTAGAAATAAAATTGTGTCTAATAATGTTAATTAATGGTTACCCATCTTCTTCTTAGTCTTATAGTAGTTGTTTTGAACAATTGGTGTTGTGTCATTTCCATCAAAGTAAAACAAAGAGACAATTGGTGTTTTATAATATAATCGAATTATTTTCATTTTGTTATTTTTTTATTCAAGTAGTGATTATTTCAATTAAATTTTCGTTATCAAATTATTGAACGTATTGTATACTAATGAGTACTATTTTAACACTATTATACACATTATTACAGCCATAACACGTGCATCGCACGTGACCCCACTAGTAGAATTAAAAAGAAGAGAAGTAGATTTTGTTGTCTACTTTTCTATTTAGTATTTGTTTGGTTTGAATTAAAAAAATTGTTAAAAAATTTAAATCAAAGTTAATAATTAGTTTTAGAAGTAAATATTCAGAGTCTATATTCTTTCAAATTTGTAACAATTTCACATCCTTTCAATTTTATTTGCAGGTATCGTCATCAATCTTTCAATAAATTCACGCAGATGGTCTATTTGGACAATTTTATTCATGACTTAAATAAATTAAAATAGCAAAAAAAAAAAAAAAGGATAGATAACATAATGAAAAAATTTCAGTTGAAGTCCTTAACATTTTCAAAAATGTAAATAAATCTTCGGCATTTTTAACATTTTTACAGTTTTTTTACTTTAAATAATAAAAAATGTGTTATCAAGTTTCAAATTTTCTAAGCGATCTGTTCTAACTTACTAGTATAAAAGTCTATCGACTGATAATATCTTCCTAGACCGAATCCGAGTAATTGTGATTAGGTGTGTAAGAGTAAACAGGGTGTTGCCTTACCTTGGGAATCAATATTCATATCGGATGATTTCTAGACAGATTTCATTTAAAAATTTGTAAGTTAACAAAAAGTCAAGCCCGTAACGTAAATTTGACCAATTTAACATAAACAAAATAGTCTTTTCACATTCTATTATTTAAAATAATTTAAAATAATAAAATTAAAAACAAAAGGAAAAGAAAAGAAAAAAATGTCGCCTTTCCCAAACCACCTCACCCCAAACCCACCCCCCAGTTGCGAGAAAAACAGGGATAGCAAAATCCACAAGAAGCTTGAGAAATCCTTATATTTATTTAGAAATACACTCTACATTTAGGGTATGCAAAACTAATAAAATACAAAATGCAAAATAAAAATATACCCTAAATGCATGTTATATTTTGTAAATTTTCCAAAACCAAAGAGCTAAATTATAACAAATAAGGTAGTCTTAAAGCTTACATTGAGATCAAACGATATGTCACACAATGTGCTTAAGAGCTTATCCCCTAGTTACATCCAACAAGGTAACACATTTTTTTTTATAAGTGAAATTTAGAATAAGTACATGTAACATAAATCAACGAGGACATTACACAAAATTTATCAGTTTTTTGTAAAAAGATTTTGTTCTTTAAGATTAAGGGTTTGTTTGATCAAGGGCTCGAGGCTAAGTCAAAAAATTAGGCTCTAAAGCAAAGTCTGATAAGTAATGGGGATGACTGCTATTGAGTTGAGCTTTATTGTTTTTTTTTTTTTTAAATGGACTCTTTCGATTTTGGGCTACTACTTAATAATAGTCATAGTTTTCATAGAATGCGATTTGTTTTGCTTTGCTGGGTTCCAAACTTTTGCACAAATATTATTTTTGGGCAACTTTAGTAATAACAAATAATTTATTATTATTATTTTTAAGGAAATGGTCCCTTCGGTTTTGGGCCTACGGCAGTTGCCTCACTCGATTTGGCCCAAAATCTGCTTGGTGTTTGATTTTGATTGAAATCAGATTTTTTGTAAAAATTGATAAAATATCAAATTACAATTAATTGTTGACTTTAATCTTCAACATTTTAACAAAAATTTAATTGATTTCAAACTGACTCTCAAATGTTGAAAACACAAATATAACTAAAATGAACAAGCAACAAAATGCTCAATTTAAGTAGAGGACATGAACATCAAATTATTTTTAGCAGCACAACAAATTGCCCAATTGTATAAATTGTACGCGTAAATTGGGTTGGGTTTATTCTGGACCTTACCTCGAATTACCTAGTAACCAGCAGTGATGACCCGACCCACGGAAAAATATTGGACCCGGTCCCTAACAAGTCCGTCTTCTCCAGTCAGCCCGATTTGATTTACTTCCAGTTTCATACTCTCTGCGCACAGAAATGATTTTGATTTGATTTGATTTTCTTTCGCGATTTTAGAGGGAAAAGAAAGAGAGGAAAAGTGATGCCACGGAGTATATCGAGGTCGCCATCGTACTCGAGGAGGCGATACTCTCGTTCTCGCTCACCAGTCAGTCACCGCCACTCTGGCCGCCGCAGCCGCCGTGACCGTTCTCGTTCTCCTCATAGCAGGTTATCCTATCACATGCTTCCACCAAATATTCTCAACACTCTTGTTCTATGTGCTTCATTCCTCGTACCTGCAACAAATTTTCTTTCACTGCATTTGGCACAACAACAATTAATATAAATAAAATATATTAATATTTAATAAGTTCTCTGCTGTTGTTAAATCTATGCGAGGAGGAAATATTAAATGAGAAAAAAATGTTTACTTTTCCTGTAAATTGGTTTTGGATAAGTGTTTGTAATGGTTACCTGAGTGTAATGTGCTTAAAATCTGAAGAAAATTATAACAATTCAAAGCTCAATTTAGACCTATGGGGAAGTTTCATAAGTGAGAAAATTCGTAGCTCTAGACTTCCAAGGAAAGTTGCAACTTTTTGAATGCAAACTATTGAATTGACATAAATGTTGTGCAGTGGATACATCTGTTTGTATAAACTATTGTCGACTAGGCCTTTTAACCAAATCTCCCTTCAATAATTTATTTATTTTTCCTGTAGTAGGCGGAGAAGTCGTTCTGCTACTCCACGAAGGCGAAGAAGTCGTTCGCCAGCTTTGAGGCATCGCAAGAGCCAGTCTCCGACCCCAAGGCGTCACAGGAGACATAGAAGTCGGAGTTCGTCTCTTTCTCCACCACCTAAATCTCGTAGCCCTAGTCTCACATCACTTGAGCGCAAGAATGCAAATGAGAAATTGCGAAAGGAAGAAGAAGAAAGGAAAAGGTAAAATCACAATATCCTTTCAAGGGTCGTAAAACTTCAAATTCTTTCTTTCTGTAAATCCAATGGCCAATAAGACAAGTCAATTGTGTGTTGAAGGGCTTTCAAAATTTTCTGCCAGGGCAGACACATATGCGTCATTGAGGTTTATGTTTTGAAAGACCATAAATAAAATAAATAATTTGGAACAACAAAAAACTAAGACTTATTCCCAATGAACTGCGGGTCATCTACATCCATTTTCACCACTCCGTCTGGTTCATTTTCAAAGAAAATCACTTTTCTTTTGTAAAGTCTCAGTACTTTGTATTTCAATAATCACTGATTATTTTCCTTCACAATACTTGCTATTACGTGGAATATGTGAAATATTCACTTAGACGCTGTTTTCTACCTATTCCTTCACGACTTAGCAAGAGGATGGTTCTATTATGCAATTTTAGGTCAGCAATTAGTTTGATCTAATGCTAGATTATCACTCTGCTTTATGAAGGAAGTAACTGATTTGTTGCATTTACTTCTATGGTTGGTTGTATTTTCCATTCATTGGATGAAAGGATTATCGGCGAGTGAATTTCACTATGCATTGAAGCATGTTGTGTCACTTTCTGGATGTACATCCTCCATTATCTTGTTCTGAAAAAGTGCCATTAGTTTCTTGTAAGAGATTCTCATTTATTGGCATTTTCTATTCTTCTTAAATGAGCTTTCAGACTACAGCATGAGGCTGAGCTTAAACAATTAGAAGAAGAGACTGCAAGGAGATTGGAGGAAGAAATTCGAAAAAGGGTTGAAGAGAAATTGGGTTCTGAGGAAGTTAAGCTAGAAATAGAGGTGCGAATTAAAGAAGGTCAGAAGAAACTTTTTGACGACGTTGTAGCTCAACTAGAGAAAGAAAAGGAAGCTGCTCTGATTGAGGCAAGGCAGAAAGAAGTAAGCTCCTTTGGCATTTGCTCTTTTTTTTTCCTTCTCATTGTCCTTTTTGAGTTGTCATGGTCATGCATATTTTCTTTGTACTTGTGCAATGTTTCTTGTAGTTCTCATTTTGAAAAAAAAAAAATTCTCTGGTTCGATGATCAGAGGCTTCATTAGTAGTAATAAGGGAATACAGAGCAACTTGTTTCTAAAAATCCTTATGATCATGTTGAGAACCTCGTGCTTCTGTACATTTACATGGTTTGGAAAATATGCTATGAATTTGTGTAGTGCCTTTGCCATCTGTACTTCGCATAAATTTTTTAAAACTCCAATAGTTTATTTGTAGATTTTTGCGATTGCTAAAACTTCTAAGGCCAGAGAAGAAAGGAATTTGTTATGTGAGGGGAAGTTTTTAGATTTTTGTACAGGGTCTTATGTTTTGGCTCGGCACAGTCGGCCAGGGGTATTCATGCATTGGACTGTGTTTTAAATTATTTCATTTTGTACATGATGACACATAAAATAGAAGATATTATGTGATTATTTAAGATTTAGACCATGGTGGTCCTATATGGTGCTACGAATGAATTACCTCGTAAAGATTGTCAACGTTAACCTTTGCAGGGGTGTTGCATTCTGACCCTGATGTTGATGAAGGCAAAGCTTCAGTATCTTGAAATGGGAATTATAATATGTTAATATTTATGAAATGATGTCAATTATGAATTGATGCCTGGTATTTTGTAGCTATACCATTAATATTGATTTTGTAGCACAAGGGTCAAGATGAAATAATTTAGTAAATAGAGCTGAAAGTGTTTTTTATTTCTCAAAAGTCCACTCAAGCAACATAGGGGTGGGTTTTTAGGCCATCACACTTACGAGAAGGGGGAAGGGGGAAGGGGGAAGGGGGAAGGGGGGGTTGTCATTATTCCCTACTAAAGAATATTGATTGGAAAGTGAATACATGGAGTTGCACATACTACCTTACCTCCAAGTGAGTACAAGTGAGGAATTAAGAAGAAAAAACAATGGTTAATTACACTTACAACCCCATTTTTTCAGTTTTGTAACAATATTATCCATATTCAATTTTATTCACTCCATCCTTTCATTTATTCGTTCAGATGGTCCCCTAATGATTTCTTTGACAATCTTACCCTTGATTTAATTTAATTAAAGAGAAAATAAAATGAAAAAATTGCATTTGAAGTCCCCATTTTTTTTAAAAGTATAAATAAATCATAAACCTATTATTTTTACAAATTAAAAGAAAAAGAAAAAATAAAAATAAAAAACCAAAAAAAAGTCTTCCTCTTCACCCACCCCACAAGCAATCAAGGAGTTTGGGCTGACGGCAACCGGGGAGAAGAAATCCTTTCCAGTCGCGCGAAAAAAATTGGTTAAAAGAAATGTATAGAATGTGTAAAAGTTGGTTTTCTTTGCACATAAAGGGCACATTCTTTGCTGGCATCCCTATGAATGGAAGCTTAAAATCATATTTTAGTTCGCTTTTGACTGCCCAAGCACCCATTATGAATTTGTTGTGCGCTAGAACAACGCAGTGATGAGGAAAGAAAGGAGGATTTTAACTCATTTAACTTGCAAGTAGTTTTGCACACAAAAGACCCATAAAAAAAAATGTAGAAGGTTTTACACAATTACCATGTTCAAAGTGTTTTAGAAGGAGCTTTTAGAATGCTACATCTATGTTGGAATGAAGATCAATGTTGAAGGAGCCATTATTAGATATCTTCACGCGACCGGGGTTTGGGCGGCAAACAGGGAGAGGAGGGGAATCCCCTGGTTGCTGGTGTGGGTGGGGGGAAGATTATCTTTTTTTTCTTTTCTTTTTCATTTTTTCATTTACTTTTTTAATTATTTTAAATAATGAATAGACTATTTTTCTTTGTTAAATTGGTCAAATTTAGGCTACGAGTTTGATTTTTTGTCAATTAACGGACACGTGGGTAAAATCTGACCAAACTCCAAAGATTTTTTCGGTGAACATAATTAAAAGATTTGGGACTTGGTGACAGATTTTTTAATTATTTTAAGTAAAAATCTGTAAAAAAAAAAAATAAAAGGTTTTGAATTTATTTGTACTTTTGAAAATGTTAGGTCCCAATTGTAATTTTTTTATTGTATTTTTTTTCCTATTATTTTAATTTATTTAAGTCAAGGGCAAAATTGTCAATAAAATCATTTGGGGACCATCTGTGCGAGTAAAATGAAAGTGTAACGATTTGTAACCCAAAGTAACTTGTATTAAAGCCAAGTATGTAGAAGTAAAAGATTAAACATAAGATATGATGATCTAGTTCAGCCAAAAGGTTTAATTTGGGAGGCTCAGTTGAGGCAGCCCACATGCAAAAGATTTCAATATAACCGAATCAAAACAGTTCAGAATACAACAAAGATGACAAATTTTATCAAATCTGGCATAAACCAAACGAAACATCAGCTTTTTTAACCCACCAACACAAAGTACTATTCATTACTGACACAGCAAAAATACACGAATCTATTTATTAGATTCTGTATTTTCTTGTCAAGAAAAGAAGTGTATTTCAGTCTCAAAGACTTTAGAGGTGAAAAAGAAAAAGAGAATGAGGATTTCCCTTTGAACCCTAATCCAGAAAGGGAAGAAGATGAAGAGCAGTAGACAAAGGAATTTCGAAAAAGAAAAAATATCAACTCATTTGATAATGAAACTGTTTACGTTCATTTATATCAGAAGTTAGTGGAGTCTAGGTGTCACGCTTTTATTTGTAAGGTGAGCAGCTCAATAATTTACAAAGCGCTTCCAAGACCAAACACGCTTTCATCAATAACCACAATTTTCTTTCAGAAAGGATGGGAACGATACATGCGAATAATATTGAATGAGTATGATATTGTTACAAAGTTGAAAGAAGGGGATTGTGAGTGTAATTAACCCAAAAAACAATTATCATCCAACTATTTAGCCAAGAATAAAAGAATGCATTTACAATCCAAATCATCTATCTTGTAGCTTGTAAACTAGGAAGGTTCCATTCTTCTAAGTTTATCATATCCATGATTTCCCCTTTAAGTTCATGAGGTTGCAAGATCTTGTATTTTCTTTCTTTAAGGCCTGTGTCTGCTAGCCACAGCATTGCCCTCCCTCCAAATGTGGAAAATTACCTGCATTTTCCTTGACTGGAAGTGAATTTCCTCTAACATTGTTGTACATGCCAATGTCCAGTAGACTGTTTATGATGATATTATTATTTGATCAGGATGATAATGATGATGATTTGTGGTTTTGCACATGTGATGTGCGCATATGAGTTGGTATGCATTGATGATTAATATTATACAGTCCTGATAGATTGGAAGGGTTTGTATCATATCACGAGATATGGATGTTGGGACATTATTGAAAACTGATATTATGTGGAAATTTACATTTTTGATTGGTTGAGGTCTGATTATTCATAGTGGAAATTTCACCTCGACTGAAAATTTCAGGAAATCGGACTGATTTTGCAGTCCAAAATGCACTAGTATCGGCCAACATGTATGCACCAGTGCAATCTTGCTCTGCCTCTTTTGATTTGTTTGTTTTAAATTTTGGAGTTGTCACAAATCCCAAATTGGTGCCATATAGGGCTTTAATATCATCACAAACATCTATACCTGATGAAGTGCCAAATAAAAGAAAAAATATTCTTTCTGCTTCCTTCTTTTGCGGTTGTGTGACTTTGGAGGAATGCTGTGTTTTTATTTCTTGGATTTTATCATTTTGGCTGTTTTTGTAGATGTATCGTTCTTAATTTTATTCTCGTCATTTGTCACCAGTTATTAACCAAACGAGTGGAAGAAGCAGAAAACAGAGAACATTTTTTTTTGGGTGCATGTGACAAGTTAGCAATTTTCTGTTATCATTTTATTTATATAAATTTCTCCTTGTTTTTCCGGATGCTTCTAAATGTTCAGCTCTTGAAATCTATGAGCAATTACATTAGTTGACTCATCTAACTTGTGATCTTCCATTGTATCTAATTATTGATTTGCTAAATTTTTGCTACTAATTGCGGCAGAAGAAAATCAAGAGGAACTTTTTCTTGTTACATTTTATTCCTTTGCAAAAATTTCCTGTACTGAAATGCTTCTGAAATCAACAGGAACAAGCTCGAAAGGAGAGAGAAGAGCTTGATAAGATGCTTGAAGAGAACCAGAGAAGGGTAGAAGAGTCTCAGAGAAGAGAAGCTCTGGAGTTCCAGAGAAAAGAGGAAGAACGACTGCGAGAGTTGGAACTGATTCAAAGACAAAAGGGAGATGCACGAAGGAGAAGAATTGAAGAGGAGGAAGAGCAAGCAAACCGGATGGCGTTATCAGTCAAGAATAAGACTCGGTCAAAATCGATTGGTCCATAGTGATGGCTCAGTGAGGCTTCAATTACGGCAAGGATTGCTAGAAGCATTTTATCTGATTATATTGGATATTATGTATGTAATACTGGCAGTGACCTCATTTGAAAAGAGTTTATCACTCATTTCTGTTACAGTTGCCAACATGCTTTTATATCTGTTATCTACCACTATCTCATCAAGGTATAAGCATATTTGTGATGGAGAGTCAAAATTGAAACATGGAAATGAGAGTTTGATTATATTTCGACTCCTTGATAGGCGTATTTGATATGTTGATGTTGAGCTGTATAGGATATAATTATATGCTATAGATGGATGTGAAATATTTTTCCGTCAGTCGTGTTTAATTGTGTCTAGTCTAGCTTACCGGGCATGTACTTATATGTTATTTATTTATTTCATCATTAATAGACTGGATTTTATACATGCAACTATGCAAGTAAACAACAACATATATAACTAATACCTCTATATCCAAGAACCAGATGCATTGCACCTAGCTTATAATGGGATTAATATACCTCAAATTTCAAAAAGTGGAAAGATTTTAGAACCAGGAATCAAGCGATTGGACCATGCATGTCTTCTAACATAGAAGTGGACACGGCTGCATGAACCGCCCCATGTGCCCAAAAGTTGACAGATAGTCGTCCTGCAATTATATATATATTCCATATATATAGAAAATTTGTGGGATTGTGATAGTGCAATAGTGCTGTCATGATTCATGGGGGTATATATAGAGGTGTAGGGGAATATTTGATAAGCAAACATGCCAAAACCGGGCAATGACAGGTGACCAGATATGATTCTGCCCAGAAAATGGGACCTCAAAAATGGAAATTAATACAAATTTAGAAGAAATGATTACTGATTTCTCCTAAAATTCCCCTCCATGACTATGACAGACACTGCCCTTTCTCATCTCCTAAAAGAAGAAAAACAAATAAGAATCACAACATTTCACCCTAATTGTGCTTATAAGGGGATGAAAATTAAAAAAGGTGCTTCACTTTGTTTTAAATAATGAATAAAATGTTTAAACGAAATTATGTATTTACTGTTCTTGTCTACGAGTTTAACTTGCAATATATGAAACCTCTAGAGTGAAAATTCAATTCATGATCTATGTTTGTTCTAATACTGTTGAATAATCTCTTAATTTATTCAAAGACAAATTTATTTATTTATGTTCATATAGTCAAGTAGAATCAAAATTTGTTGACTAAAATTCGTAGATTTATTTTGTTTTAAATTTAAAAGTGAACTAAAATGTTGGGGCATATGTTGTCATAAACTGGTAAGTATCATCATACCCGAATCAGAATCAGTGCACAGAGACCACAAGAAGTTGGGAGAAGAAAAGATTAACACTCAAAGTGGGTATAATTGAAATAGTTGCGCCGAAAGCAGAGGAGGGTTGGTCTGTACCCTCCAATTCCATTTTCATTTTCAATGATTAATAAGCCCTTTTGACTCTTCTTGAATTTTTTATTTTGCCCTAATTTGAGAATATTATGAGTCACTACATTACACTGCTGCTTCTTCTTCTTCTTTTTTTTAATTTCGTAAAGTCGTATATATAAAATAATTTGTAGTGTCACTTAGATTTGACTACTTGTAAAAAAAAAAACCGAATTAGCCCGCTTACATGTTTGGGCAGCTCGTGTTTTGTTGGCACGGCCCGCCCAATTTCACCATGGTCAGTCGTCCGTCTTAACTTGCCCGAGACGGAATTATAGCTAAATGTATTATTGTTTTAGATTTTTAATTTTTTGTTAAAATTTTATTTATTTATGTTTAATTAGCTTGTACGGATTGCGAAACATAGTGCCAAGCATAACATCTCGACTCGAAACGGACCAGGTCCCACATGGACAGTCTTATTTACTTTGACACTGCTGATACATAGTGCATCAGTGCATGAACAGTGACTGGTGTCACTTAACACGAAGTCAGCACGATTACTCACCAAGAAA
Organism: Forsythia viridissima; assembly: GCA_030279155.1. Lineage (NCBI taxonomy): Eukaryota > Viridiplantae > Streptophyta > Magnoliopsida > Lamiales > Oleaceae > Forsythia > Forsythia viridissima. The sequence continues at coordinate 33,337,804 of CM059038.1, read as the reverse complement.
TCTAGTCAAATAAACCAGTATAAACCACTAAATAAAAAAAAATAAAAAACCTGCTAAATAAATGAATTAAGATTAAGATATAAAATGAATGGTCAAGAATTGAACACTATGCATAGCTAGATAAACTAAAACATGCATCTAGTGGGAAAAAAAAAATTTAAAAATTTAAAATATAACATAAAACGAGGAGTCAATAAAACATGAACACTATGCATAGCGAGATAAATTAAGGAAGTGTTTAATTTTGATTAAAAATAAATTATTATTAATTTTTGTAAAAATTGATACATGTGATTGAAAAATTGTAAAAAGTTGTGGGTCTCATGAAATGTGTGGTTAAAATTAATTACTAACTATGATTTCAGATTTTTAGCAAAATTTTAATTGAAATTAAACAAATCTTAAAACGCATAATCACATCTTGTTTCTTCGAACAAAACATATAAATTTATGATCCAAGATTAGACCGTATAAAAAATCTAGTATAAAGTTATAACAAATATTATTAAATAAACAGTATTATGGTAAGATTAAAGTGGATAATATTCTTTGATTTTTCTTATCCACAATAAACACATATTCAAACGCCATATTATGTTATATCGTTAATAGTGCGAATGATTATTTTTTAAATAAAAAAGAAAAAAAAATATTATTTATCTTAATCTACTATATTATCATATGTTTAACATAATTTATTTTAATTTTATATTAAACTTTTATACGATCTAATTGTGTTGACCAACGTATTCGAATATGCGTGGGAAGAAGTATTGTGTAGAACAAAAAAAGGACCAATTGGAAAATAAGGGTAGGCTTCCATTACATACTGAGGATTCCGTATATGTACGGTTTACACACGTCCATTACTTTAATTATACAATTAATTAAATCCCCTATAAATGAGCACCCCATATTCTTCTTCCCTATACTCTCTCCAAAAAACTTTCAATTCTCTCTCTAGATCTCCCTCTCTCTCTCTCTCTCTCTCTCTCTCTCTCTCTACAGATACAGATATATATATCTGTTTGTTTGAACTTCGAATATTTGCAATATGCAAGAGGAGAAGAAGAAGATGATGAAGGTGAAGAAAGGGTGGGTGGCAGTGGAGGTGGGATTAGCAGATGATGATAATGAAGATGGAGGAATGTTTCAGAGATTTGTAATCCCAATTTCATATCTATACCATCCTCTTTTTCAAAGGCTTCTTGATGATGCTCGAGAGATATATGGCTACCATACTACGGGACCCCTTAGACTTCCATGCTCAGTCGATGATTTTCTTCATATTCGCTGGCGGATTGAGAAAGAAACCACTAATCACAGCCATCCACACCACCACCACCCCAACCGCCACCGGCACCACCATCTGTCTGCGTCTTTATCATTTCACTCGTGTTAAAATTAGTGAGGAGGCTCTTTATGTATTTTTAATGTTGCCTCTTCGTTTTTCAACTGTGGATGGTGATTTGCATAGTAAAGATTATAATTTTCCTATCTTCTATATATAATAATAATATATGCTAGATAAGGTATATAAATTTTTTTTAAATTTTTTTTTTTTTTTTTTGGTCGAGGCTAAAAAAGAAAACTAAAGAACTAAAATTTAAACCATTTAATACATATGTGCATCATCTTTGGCAAAACTTTAAAAAAATATATGATCAAATAGATTTTTAATTTTATATTTACTTATTATTCACATATTCAATAAGATTCATGATTTATAAGCACTTAAATTTTTTATCAAACAAATATTTATATTTGATTAGTTGAATTCAACTAAATAATATTCTCCCGTCCAAAAAGACTTACTTATATTTTCATACAAATTAAATAAATGTAGTTATTATAATTGTAACAATAAATTTTACTAATTTTTCTTAATATACCTATATATTAATATGATTACTCTATTAGTGTTAGTTCATACTTTGTTGATAACAAAACACATTAAATAATGATATATTAGAGAATTAAAAAATTAATTATACTCTCAATAAATTTTTTTTTATAATTTAACACAGGTGAAAAAAAAATAGTTTTTTTTAAGACGGAAAGAGTATTAAGGGAAATTGGAATAAATGGTCCATAATCTTTATCCTCGGTGCAGAAATGGTCCATAATCTTTTTTTTTTTTTTTTTTTTTTTTTTGGCACATAAGTCCCTAACCTATGTGATTCGGTGCGCAAATGATCATTATTTGAAAGAAAAGACAAAATTGCTCTTAGTTTTAATTAAAAAAAAAATTGCAAGTGAATTTCTAACCTTTAGATAATATGCAAATATGTTCGATATATTTATTAAATAATATTTAATTTAGTATATTTAACATATCACTATAGCTGTATCAATTAAAATTTTTATAAGAGAAAAATATAAAATTATTATGCTTTAGGTATATGTAATTGCTATGTAATGTAAAAAAGACGAATAAAAATCAAGTTAAATAAATAACAAAACGACGTATATAATTTTATGACATTAATTGAACCAGTCTTATTAATTGAACCAGTCTTATTATGCTTTTTTTAAACATAAAACTACTAATAAAAATTAATTTAGTACACATTATGTTTTTGTTTTTTTTTTTTGAACGCATTATGTGTTCTTTATTTTAAACGATAATAAAATGATAAATAAAATATGAATAATACAATTTGAGTTCTAATTTTTGTAGGTGATAAATGAATTGCTCAATTAAATAAAAATACTTGAGTACCAAATTTGAGACAAATTTATTTTTCTTTTTATGTAGTAACGATAAAATTAAATTTTAAATTTTAAATAATATGATTACTTACTAATAATAAAATAATTTTAATTAACACGTTTGCTAATAATTATGAGTTTAAATTTTAGTTAATTTATAATAGTTCGTAAAATATACAAAATAATTTAGTATATTATCAATTTGTTAGTTTCTTTTAATTTTTTCATAAAAAATAAAAGTATTGGATTCATTTGTACTTTTTGCAAATGATATGAATTCAATTGAAAATTTTTCTAATTAAAAATAAGAATATATTTGTCTTTTCATCAAATAAAAACCAATTATATACTAAAATACATAAGTTAGGAGGGACATTATATGTTGTCCGAAATCGAGCAGTGCCCGACTTTCACATGGGGGCCCAGTGCCTACTCTCACATGGGCCCCCCATGTGAGAGTCGGGCACTGCCCAATTTCGGGTAGTAGAAACTTTATGTAAGTTAGGAATTTATGTGTCAAAAATAAAGATAGATTAGAGATTTTGGAAGTCATTTGCGCCAATTTTCTGAGTGTTAATGATGACTAAGGAAGTGGTGTGTAGGGTGGGCTGCATGTATCAAACATCAGTCAGTCATCTCCAGAACTGAAAAAAGTGGTCAATAGAAGACTAGAATTTGAATTTTCAAAGCAATGGGACCAGTAGAATAATAATAATAAAAAAAAAAAAACCACTTAAAAGTTTAATTTTTTAATAATTTATTTATGATTTACTAGAAGCATTAAAAATTATTATAGTTTTGATTACAAAAAATTTTTGGCATGTAAGTTGGTGACATTAAAAATAGAAAAAATAGTATATTTGAACTCCAATATTTGATAATCGTATAGGATATATCATTAACTTTTAAAAATAATACAAGAGATTTTCAATGTTTGAATAAATAGACATGATAGATCATTTATGACAAATTTATCCTCCTCTTTCAATAAACAAAAAATAAAAGACAAAAAAAAAAAAAAAAAAAAATCCAAATATGCTATTTTTATTTAAAAATATACAATTTAGTATTGATTGTTTACTCAACAAGTGACCACCAACAGAACTTAAAGCAACCATCTTATAAGTGTTGTCTCAAGTAATTATAAGAACTATACAATATATTAAAATATTAAGTTCATACTATTCTTTTTAATAAAATTAATATTTTAAGATAAAATTTTAAATTTTAATCAAAAAAAGTTAAATACGAATAAATTAAATCTCTTTTCATAATCATTCACAATACTACGTACATAAACTCTCCTTTTGTCTTCGAAAATTAACCTCCTACGATTACCCTATTTTCATGGAAACTACATATGACATATTCGATGCACTTTTGGTACAATACATTTCTTGGAATTGGCATTCACATATCACATTTGTACTTTATTTTGTTTTGATGGACACTAATCACTTTGAGCCAAAGAGAATGTGGAGAAAACAAGGACAAGCTAGACATACAGTTTCTTTTGTAATTTTATTAGACAAATTTGATTGAAATGTCTTGTTCAAATATTTTTTTAAATCATTCAAAAGAGACAAAATATAAATCAAGCCAACTTAAGTCCTAGGTTTTAAGGATTAATTTTGTAAGATGCTTTATGGACCTCCGTTTGTGCTTACTAAATTGAATTAAAGATTCTTGTGGAGTAAAGAAACTGTATGGGAATATTTGTTTAAAAATATTAAGCGAGAGAAAAAAAAACCGACTACTAGTGACGACCAAAAAGAGGATAGGGTATCTTCGAGTGCATCACATCAAATTTGTATGTACAATGTGTTTGTAATTTGTACTAGCTTGCATCAACAGATTTTTGTCTATTGTTGCCTTAATATATATTATTTGTACAAAGGAAAATAATAAAAAGGGGAGATATATTCACAAGCGAGTGACGATCACAATGAGAGAAGATTATATTCCATAGACAAGGCCTCTAGTTAATACTAGCAATGCAAAATCTGTCTCTATTTTTGTTATCACTAGATTTTGATAAGGCCTCAACGTTAGCAAAAGCTCAATAAAAACCCAAGCTTGGACTCGCTAAGGTCTTATAGGCTTAGCGAGGGCCTCTCAGATTCATAAAGGTCTTAGATATCTAGCGAGGGCCTCATGAATATTCTTAAGGCCCAGAAACATGTCAGCACTCATAAATCGAAATACAGCGAAGCTCATGACAAGCCTTGAATATCATGACTCATCCAGTAGGCTTCGCTGAGCTTCGAATCCTTCGTAATCCACAGGCAACTTAATGTTTCGGAATGACCAGAGATGTGCTTAAATAAAATTGTGTTTGATTGACACACATATCCTTACAAGGAAACCAAATCTCAATCTCCTAAAGATTAGGCAACGTGAATAACTTAAATAAGGATTGAAATCTAAAAGATTGCCTTGACAACTGATCATCTCTATCCCATAAGGAAGGATGATCTAATCAGATATCTAATTGATTGTTTTCCTAAATCAATTATAACTCTTGTGCTATAAATACAACGTCTCCAGTTATTCTAAGGTACACACTTTTTATGCATTATTCTCACCCCTAAACTTTGCTCAAATCTCTGCATGCTTGTTTCTCCCACACTCAATTGTTTTTATTCCTCGTATATTGTCATATATATCGACAGTTGACTTGACATTGTCGGAGTACAACGATCGCCGGACCTTTTTTCCTGGTGATCTTAGTCCCTAACAGTCATTCTAGTGTGCAGGTAACATACAGGCTGACAGATGATTGACTGGAGATCTGTTGACACATGGATAATGCAGATTCCGACATCAACAATTTTCAACCCTACAAATGGACCCCATGAATTCTGTGTGAACTTGTTTCAACTAGGCGTGGGCGTGGGTTGGGTTGGTTCGATTTTGGTCCCAACCCAAATCCAACCCAACACTTTCGGTTTGAAGAAAATAGAACCCAACCCAACCCATCAATAGGTTGAAACCCAACCCAATCCAAACCGGGTTGGCGGTTTGGACTTGGACCCAATTTCATGATGGGCCCAACCCACTAATTCTCGCTTCGACACAACCCACCAATTCACGCTTGGCCCAATTCACTGTATGTCACCAGAATTAGGGCAATTTTCTCTCCACAATTACTGAAATCAGATTCAAATCCAAATTAGCATCGCATCACATTCCGTAATTTCCATTTTCCAAATTTCAACTCAATATGTAAACATATTTGAACAAAAACCCAAGAATAAATAGCTTCCTTCAGAGATAGTGAAAGTGAATCTACAAACCGGGTACCTTAAGCTCAATTGGAACAACTACTTTGGTCTCTGGCTCCTAATCCAAAGACAAACATGTTCATTAACATGTATTACTCCTTGAAAACTATACCAAAAATAAAAAATAAAAATAATGTCGAAAAGCCCAACACAGACCTGGCAGATGGCAAATTCCAAAAATAATTCATCAGGATTCAGGAACTCGGCATCAGCTACTTGATGGGTTAGCTGCTTAAACTACTAAAAGCCTTGGCGGTTGGTGGTAGATTGACCGGCGGTTGTTGGTAGATTGACCCATGGTGGTTGGAGTAGTGAGAGAAGAGAGATGTGGCGTTAGAGAGAGAAAAAAGTGAGGGTGCTAAAGAGAGATTGGGCCTTTGTTGTGAAAGTGAAATCTGAGAGTTGGCTTGGGATGGGTGTGGTAATTAGGTTTTCTTTTGTAACCTTTTTTTATTTTTTATTTTTTTTAAGTTTCATAATTGGGTCGGGTTGGTTTGGGTTGGGTCGGTTTATTTGACCCAACCCAAAACCTGACCCAACCTGATTGAAAAACATATTTTCAACCCGAATCCAACCCAATTAAAGTAAAAAATCGACCCAAATTAATCAGGTAGGTTCGGGTCGAACGGGTTGGGTCAGATATTGCCCACCCCTAGTCTCAACAGTACTCATTATCAACTAATACACTTAACACACAAGTAGCTAGTCATCTTCTTTGATTACTACTTTACTAGGTACAATGCATAGACAAGAAGAGGAGAAGATGAAATTGAATAAAGGGTGTGTGGAAGTCTAAATGGGATTAGAAGATGGCTCATTTCAAAGATTTGTCATTCCAATTTTGTACTTGTACAATCTCTTCTTTTAGAGGCTTCTCGACCAAGCTCGTGAGTCCTATAGCTAGTGATAAGTGTGATTTTACACTTATCTAAGAAGTCAAAAGTGGACCATTGTGAGTGTTTTTTAGTGTAATTTTATTTAATTATGTGTTGATTTTTTTATTGTAGGTCAAAACCCAAGCTTGGTGGTACTTGAAGTAAAATTGGCGAAAAGAACTAAATTGAAAACAGTAAAAATATGGGGACCAACTTGCAAACATCTAAAATTTTAAGGACCTAGAATGCAAATATATGAGAGGCATAATTGAATTAAAAGTTTATTTTGGAGGGCTCAATTGACAACAATATAAATATCAAGGGCTTACCGTGCAAATAAATAAAGATCAAAATGCAAAGTGAGGATGAGCTTGGCCTATGCTATCGCATGGGCCAAGTCCATTGCGATCACGAGCCAACAAAATAATAAGAAGATGCCCAATTTTTTCTTCTATATGATTGCGGGCCATTGGCCTATGCGATCGCATAGGCTTTTCAAGTTTTTGGGTCCAATAGACTGTTTTTTTTTTCTTATGTGTTTGAACTTTTTTTTGGACACAAATTGAGGCACAGATTTAAGGTTATTATTGACTCTATAAATAAACATTGTTAGAGAAGAAAATGGGAGTTCCATATAATAACATATCACATATAATCGGAGGAATTCCACGTCTAATTCTTGGAAAAATTACAAGAAATCATTGGAATTTTAGATGATTTTGAAGAAAAAGACGGTGCTGACCAAGAACATTGAAGAGATTCAAGATTAAGAATTGTATCAACTTCTATTATAAATTATCTGAGTTATGTATTCACTTTCTATCTTGTATTTTCGTAATCAAAACATGGTAAGCTAAACCCCTGTGGATAGAATTTTGATAAAAATTTGTTGACTTTTTAATATAATAAATTGCTCGTTTTTATTCTTGCTTTTGGGTTAATTGTTTATTATTTATTAATTCTATTTTGATACTTGATTACTATTAAAACGTGTTTGTGATTTATATTACTTTCGAGAGATTCAGTATAAATTAACACATGATAATAAAGAACATAAAGTCCTATAATTGATAGTATATGTCATTATATTCTATGAAATCGTTATGTGATGATCTTTGTAAATTAATACATGCTTACATGTTCGAAATTTAATTATATATAATTAGATTCACATAGAAGTATAGAATCGATTGACCATTAAGAGAGACTATTGATTAAAATTACATAATTGATTTTAAACCTAAACATCTAAGTTCTTAATTTTGTTAATTGTTTGTTAGTGAATTAATTATTATCCTAAAATTTGGCCAATTTTAGAATCGTTTTTGGGATTGGTGTTGATGCCGAGAGGTGCTACAAGTATCTAGCTCAAATAACAAATGATATTAAGTCCAATGGGAGATATAGATATACTTCTATTTTTGGTGTAATCTTTGGTGGTTTTCTAATTTTGCGTTGTATTCTTTATCTATTCGAATCTTCATAGATATATCCTAAATAAATAAAAGAGGCTTAAAAAAAATACTATTCACGTGGTCATTGAAAACGACGTCGTTTTGCCCAGTTTTTTTTTAAATTATCCCAAAGCACACAGTATACACACAGTAACAGTGTAAGTTTCTTAAACCTAGGTTTTTTTCTTTCTCCATCTTCTCAATATACACGAAGTGGCTACCCTCTCTTTATGCGCTCCGACCAACAGTGTGCTCCGACCGTGTTCTCTTAAACACACAGTGGCCGTGTAAGTGTCTTATCCCTAGGTTTTGGTTTCTTTATCTTCTCCGATTCTTCTTTCTTGTTTTTTCCTCTTTTGCTTCATTAACATCAGATTTAATACATAAGCTAGCGGAGGATACGTCTTAGATTCGATTTTTTTCGCTTTTTTGTCGTCCACTGTTTGTGGTCTTCGATTTGGGTTGTGGTTGTTATGTTATTTAATATCCCAATTTTGGAGAACTCGATGTTAAGTGCTGTAAAAGTTTTTTTAGTCTAATACTTGATCAAAAAAGAGGAGAAATAAAATGCTAAGGCATTTCATGTTAAGCTGAATGATCGAAAAGTGATATTAATAGAAGAAACCAGAAACTGAAGAGTCTAAAAAATGTTTCTCTGCTGATTTTTACATGTTTCCAAAATTTGTAATTAACCTACCCTTGCATACGTATCACAAATTAGACTTGCCAACAGTGGCAGATCTAGGGTTGAAGTTCAGCTAGGGCGGACGTTGACTGGTCAACAGTCAAATATTGATCATCCAGTCAACGGACGATGCTTGTGAAAAAAGAATCTGAAAATATTTTTAATAAATACGTAACTTATAAAGCAACAAAAAAATCATATAATAGTGAAATATAATTCGATACAAGCCGTAATAATTCCTGTTTGATGACTAGTTACAGTGTCTTAGTCAAAATGGGAACGAACAAGAACTACAAATTTGGTAGTTTAAATAACCTACCTTCCTCGAATGAAGCCTCTCCTTCTCTTCCTCTTGGAGCTCTGAAAATGCCTGCCAACAAAACGATAATCATTCATTAACATAATAAAATACACGTCATACACGATAACCAACACCAGGGGCGGACCCAGGATAATGGTTCAGTGCTGGCGATAAAGATTTACATAAAAAATAATTTAAAATAAGACAATAACGATAAGAAAAAACTTAAAATAAAGTCAAATCTGGCAAAAAAAAAAAAAAAAAAGAGAGCAAAAGTTCTGATAAATACTTTCTATATTCTTCAATTTTGACCCTCCTTCCAAATTATGCAATTATCATATTAAAGAGAAATAATAAATTCTTTACTTGAGGATTTATTCATGCAATTATCTTATTTTTTTAATTTCTCAAAGTTCAAGGACCACAAATGAAATTTTGATTTTAAAATAGATATTCTTTCTTTCTTTTTATCTCTCTCTCTCTCTCTCTCTCTCTCTCAAACACACACACACATACACACACACTATCCGTCTTCTTCAACCTAAGAAATTATATACAACATATACATACACTACACGCAGAACGGCAAAATGCACAGGAAAAAAAAATTGATGAAGCCAACACTATTTTTTCACGAAATTCCAGTACGGGCAGACGTGGGGCCTCGCCATGTGCTAGATCCGCCTTTGCTTGCCAAGTACAGTCTGCTAATGCAGCATCACTATTGGGATACATATTTTCTTGAACTGGTACAACTTCAGAACTCTTTCACAAGGTAAAATAAGGGGAAAAAAAACAGAAATGAGAAGGATAAGGCTTGCTGCTTCTAGACATTTAGGTAGGTAGGTACTTTATTAAGGAGTCCTATATTCTTTTATTTTAATTGTTGTATCAAAATGATAGTGTTACAGTTTAAAATACATCGAACTGACACGACAAGAAAGAATGCATTCAGGTTAAAGTGTACGCAATAAAGAGTTATGTTCCATCTTAGAGTTTGGTGAAAAGAGTTACATAGCTAGAAAGCCTTGACTCTCACAATAAAAAGTCGAGCAAGAGGGGTGAGTGCTCATAGTAAGTCAACCCAACAAAATTCTTGAGGTTGGACTGAACAAATAGAATTGTAGCCAGCATAGCATCAGACCAATTGAAAATATGAGTGAATGAATAGACCATCTTTTTGTATTGTACTTTTAGGTTGAAAGCGTTTGTCTTCATATAAATTGAACTTATTAAGTATTTTTTTTGTACATAGTGTGACTGAGACAAAAATATCTTTTATGTTACACGAAAATAATGTACATGTTTTTTTTTTTTTTTTTTTTTTTTTTTTTTTTTTTTTTATGTTTCTTGGAACAACAATTTCTGCAAATGGAGCATGTTTTCTTTTTTCTATTTTTTGGGATTATGTGGATATATAGTACCTAAGGTTATACGTGCTTGCAAAGATGAAGAGAATATATGTGAAAAGGTGAATATGAAAGAAACCCTAAAGCCCCTTTATATGATTGGATTATTCTCTTGAGCACATTCTTGATTTTCTTGTAGACAGTTCTTTGATGAGACAAGTGAAAATTTTGGTAATTGCACTATAATGACATATATTACCGATCAATGTTACCTCAAAACTTGTTTGTTAGCATATACTATTAAGTTATATTTATCATGTTACTTTGTTATCGCAGGCTGTTAACTTACATCTAAGTATTGGTAAGTTTTCAGAGTTATTTTACTTTGGTACTATGTGGTAGGTGTATTTTAATGATATATTCCATTTTAATTGAATATGTGTTATTTCTATTTAATGTTGACTATAGATGCATGTGTTTAACAACTAATGTTCTCGTTCTTGTTACTTCATCCCACTATGTAATATTGATAGTGACTGCAGGTTCTTAATCTATTTTAAGTGTTTCTCATTTGCTAGCATCTCATATTATGCACTATCACCTCTATATATAGGAAACTGATTAAAGATTATTCTATATTTAATTCGAGCAAAAATAGAATACCAACAGAAAATGATAAGTGTTAATTGATTGAGAACACTTATTATTTTCAATTTTTGTAGGAATGAGACTATTTCATACACCTCGACCAATGGTTCGTGGGTAAACTGAATGTCTCATTTAAGACTGTGGTTTTCAATACGATGTCTGCAAGGATGACGGATGAAGAAAAGAACAATTTTAGTAATTCATGTTTTGGTCGTTATTTTCATGCAAACTATATTGTCTTAAACCATCAACTAATCACCAAATCTTATTGAGGGAACAAAATTTCCCTAAAATGTAGTTAAATACATAGTAGGAGTTTTCTTGTCTGAATGATTAGGGTAGGGAATATTGCCTAATTAATTTTACCACATGAAACTCACCCACTTTAGTAAATCTTGATTATGTATCTGTCTTTGTTTTAAACCGATATTTTAATGTGTCTTTGTGATGTTATCACACTAAATTGTCGTCATGTTTACATGTCTAAAGCAATTAAGTTTCAAATCGTGGAGAAATAAGTTTTTTTTATATAGTTTTGTCAAATTTATACTACCGGTTTGTTGGATTGTAGACTTTACATCTTATACTCATTTTGCAAGTAAATATGGAACCATAAAGTTTAAAAAAAATGTAATTGTAGTGTTTATCAAATTTGAATTTTGCGATTTAACTTTGTGTGCTTTGTTATTGTTACAATAACTATTGTTTTGAAGGATAGATGCTACGTAAGGAAACCATTAACTTATAAATTAATTTCAACCTTGAATATGCTCAAAATGAACTTTGGATACATTCTCAATTTTAGAAAATAGAAATCTGAACTGAAATAGTTAGTAATTGATTGATGGGGGTCAAAATTCAATGAGCTTCAAAGAAAAAGATTTATTCAATAAGCGACAGTGGGAACAATGGGCTCTATCAAAAGATTATCGAAACAAGTGTCGTAGAGAGCTTTACTTGAAGAAATCAGATAATCAACATACCGATAACTATACTCGGTATCGACAACAATTAAACTCTGGAAGAAGCGAGGGGATTATTTGTTATCACAATGAAGTTGGTAAGTAATTTTGTAAACAAAAAACATATATTAGCTTATTTGTTATTTTGTTTTGTAGTACTAAATGTGTTGTTAGTATAGTAGACCATGGATAATTTAATTTGTACACATGAGTTCTTAAATTGGTTCTTGTGGATTAAATATTTTCTATATAATGTAGGCAATTTATTGGATACCAATACATCTGAAGTCCTCGACAATATAGAGACAAATATCGTTGGCACAGGTAATAACCAAAATTATCCCAATGTATTTAATACTAATATTTTTTTATTTCTATAGTTGTGTTCAAATTTTGTTTCATGAAATCATGTTATGTGTAATATTATACATATGAAGGTTAGAGTTTCAATGTTTATTTTTTATATAAATTGTTATTAATTTGAATTATTTATAATAGATTTCAAAAAAGATTATATTTTATTATTCTATAAATAACTTTTGTTCCAGTCTTGTCAATAATAATAAACATGTAACGTGTGAACATATTTGTTTATATTGTGACTCTTATGGTTTTGTTATTTCATGTATTTATATGCATAGTGGATTATTTTAATGTTCTTATATGTAGAAAACATTATTTTCATATGTTTGCTTGCAAAATATAATACTATTGGGTGTAATGATTGTACAGAAAATATGTCAAATGGTAATACCATGTTTATTGAATTTATATTTAAAATTTTATTTTTAATAGGTCATTCAACCATGTCTGTAAGAGGTAGTCAATTACCTCTCCATGTGGACGAATTTTTCTTGTCTATGCAAAATACTTTTGAACATACCTTGTTTGACGCAAATATTGTTTCCCAAAATATTCTAATTGAACCTTATATATTACCAACACCAACCATATGTGTTAAGTGTGAAGTTGTCAAATTTTATAAAGAAAGTAAGGGATTTTGTTGTTCTGATGGAGCTATCAAATTGAAAACAAATAATGTACCTAAAGAATTACACAAATTATTTACATCCAATTCCACTGAGTCAATAGATTTTAAAAAAAAATTATTCGAACTTATAATAACAATTTCTCTTTAACATCATTTGGTGTTCGCTATGATAAAGAACTCTGTAAAAAAAAAAAAAAAAAAAAAAAACAAAGGAATATACACATTTAGAGTTCAAGGCCAAGTATATCATTATATAAATGAAGTATTGCCATCAGATAATCATCCTTCATATTTGCAACTATATTTTTTTGATACTGAAAACGAAGTACAAAATCGTTTACAAATATCAGAAATGTTAGTTGGATCGGTTGTTTCCAAATTAATATACGTTATGAAAGTAAATCCATACACAAATTTTTTTCGAAGCGTAAGTGACGTCTCGGACTTAAGGAATTGTACATTTAAAATAAGATGTAACCATGTGCTTGATCAAAGAGTGTATAATACACCGTCTGCATCGCAAGTTGCTGTGATTTGGGTAGATGATGATGACTCAGTAGACGCTAGAATGCGTGAAATTATTGTTCACTGCAATTCTGGTGAAACACAACAAGTGCAATATTATTTTGGATGTTACGATCCTCTTCAGTACCCACTTTTATTTCCTCATGGTGAAAGTGAGTGGCACCAAGGTATTAAAAGAATGAACAAATATAATAGTCAACAATATCATTGCACAAATGAAGATTTACTTAATATACATCAGTTTTGTTCACCTGAAGAACTTATTGCAAGGGAAAATACAGGTTAGGAGAGTAAATATTGTTGTGTAGTGAAATTATTGAACATCAGTTAATAATTTTTTTACTTATGTTTATTAAATTTTTTTACAGTTTTGGAAAACAAGAAGAGTAGAGCGCAGGTCTCTTGTCGAGAATATTACTACTATAAATTATAGGTCAGATCTCACAGTAATTCAATTTTGTTACATGCTAGTAGATTGTTACAACAGTATATAGTTGATATATATGTCAAAATTGAGACATCTAGATTAGATTATTTTCGCATGAATCAAACTAAACTAAGAGCTAAACTTTATTAGGGAATAGTTGATAGTATTGAAATTGGTGAAAATAAAGGAAACAAAGTTGGTCGTAGAGTTGTTTTACCTTCGTCTTTTATTGGGGGACCTAGAGACATGAAAAAGAGATATATGGATGCAATGTCATTGGTTCAAAAGTATGGAAAACCTGATATATTTTTGACGATTACTTGTAATCCGAATTGGTACGAAATAAAGGAACAATTAAAATACAATGATGAGTCACAGAATAGACCCGATCTAATAGCACGCATTTTTAAAGCTAAATTAGAGGAGTTAAAAGTTGATTTATTTAAGAAACAAATATTTGGATCAGTTTTTGCATACATATACATAACTGAATTCCAAAAAAGAGGGCTCCCACATGCTCATTTTTTTATAATTTTAAAAGGTCATGCAAAGCTCCCACGTGCTCATTTCTTCTGATTTAATAGATGATATTGTTTGTGCTGAGATTCCTGATGAAGATACTAATCCTTACTTGCACTTAGTTGTTGTTAAACATATGATGCACGGTCCTTGTGGTTTTTTGAATCCTGATAATGTTTGTATGGACCAAAATAGAACACGTTGAAGTAATTTTTCCAAAGACTATAACGAGGAGACATCATTAGGTGAAAGTTCTTCCCCAAAATATCGTAGACGCAATAATAAAAGAAGAGTAAAAGTTAGAAAATACTGGTTGGATAATAGATGGGTAGTACCTTATAACCCATATTTATTAGCCAAATTTGATTGCCATATGAATGTTGAGATTTGTTCCACAATTAAAGCTGTTAAGTATTTATACAAATATGTTTACAAAGGACATGATAGAGTTAATTTTTCTATAAATCCTGAAGATCATCCAGCTGTTATAGATGAGATTGACATGTTTCAAACAGCTAGGTGGATTTCTCCACCCGAAGCTACCTGGAGAATTTATGGATTTATTTTGTATGAAATTAATCCATGTGTAATTTCTCTCCAATTACATCTTGAAAACAATCATTCGGTAACATATAGACAATTTGATGATCTTCAGAGAATTGCTAAAACAGATTTTTTCAAGAGAACATTGCTAGCTGAGTATTTTCGTACATATATTACTAATGAAAGAGAAAAAACATTATTATACAAACAATTCCCAGAATATTTCATCTAGGATTCAAAAGGTAAAATATAGTGTGATAGAAAAAGAGGTATTGCAACTGGTAGAATAGTTACAGCTAATCCAAGAGAAGGTGAAAGATATTATCTAAGAATATTATTGAATCATATTAAAGGGGCAACATCATTTGAAAATCTTAAACTTGTTAATGGCGTTTCTGCATCTTTATTTCGAGAAGCTGCCCTTTTACATGGTCTGTTTAATGGAGATTCTAATTGTGAATTATGTCTACAAGAAGCTTCTCAATATCAAATGCCCAATACATTACGCATATTGTTTGCTACAATTTTGACCTTATGTGATCCTGATGATCCTAAAAAATTATGGAATAAGTTTAGAGAATTTATGATTGAAGATTATATACATAGTGGTATATCAGTCGAATGTGCAATAATAAAAATATTACAAGACATTGATATCATATTGGAACCATTAGGTAAATCAGTGAATGAGTATAATTTTGTCCCATATGATGTGAATTTACAAGAACAAAATTGGTTTACTAGAACAATTGATGATGAGTTAGGAATAGTAGTCTATGATGTATATACATTGTGTGTAGACCAACTAAATATAGAGCAAAAAACTGCATATGATATAATACTTTAAACAATATGTGATAACCTCAGTGGTATGTTCTTCATTGATGGCCCTGGTGGAATGGGGAAAAACTTTTTTGTATCGTGCGTTGCTCGCAACTGTAAGATCTAAAGGTATGATTGTGCTGGCAACAACATCTTTAGGAATAGCTGCTGGATTATTACCTGGTGGTAGGACAGCTCATTCTAGATTTAAAATTCCTTTTCAAATTAGCAATGATTCTATCTGTTCTATTAGTAAACAATCTGGTTTAGGCGAACTTTTTAGAATGACACGATTGATAATATGGGATGAAGCACCAATGGTGAATCGACAAGTTATTGAATCTTTAGACAAAATGTTACAAGATGTCAATGATTGTGACATACCTTTTGGTGGTAAAATAGTTGTTTTAGGAGGTGATTTTCGTCAGGGCCTACTTATAGTTCAAAGAGGAAATAAAGATGATATAATGGGAACAAGTTTTGTTAAATCCTATCTATGGTCTTCTTTCAAAAAAATCAAATTAGTTCAAAATGTGAGAGCTCGATTAGATCCGATATTTTGCCAATACTTGCTAGAGATTGGGAATGGTACAGAAAGACTACATTCATGTAATATGATAAAGTTTTGGCCCGATATTACTATTCATTATGAAAATGACATTGTTTCGTTACAACACTTGACAGACATTGTTTTTCCACATCTAGACAACTATATTGAACATCTTGAATACACAATTAATAGAGTTATATTAACACCAAAGAATGAATATGTAAACCAAATTAACAGTATATTAATAGAAAAATTTTCAGGTCAAGCTTATGAATATTTTAGCTTTGATGAAGCTTTAGATAAAACTGAACAAACTTTCCATGAAGATTTCTTAAATACATTAACTCCAAATGGTATACCACCACATGAGCTAATATTGAAGTTAAATTGTCCAATAATATTGCTTCGAAATATTAACCCATCCGAAAGACTATGTAATGGAACTAGACTTATATGTAGAAGATTTGAACTAAATGTTATTGATGCAGAAATTGCTATTGGAGAATATCGTGGGAAAAGAGTATTTCTACCTAGAATCCCTTTCATGCCACTAGAAAATGATAAAACTCCATTCCAATTTAAAAGAACACAATTTCCTATTCGTCCATGTTTTGCTATGACAATAAATAAATCTCAAGGACAAACTTTAGATTTTGTTGGATTATACTTACCATGTTTTTGCATGGACAATTATACGTTGCTTTATCTAGGGCAAAAAAAAGTAAATCAATTGCAGTTCTTGTTAAACCAACTGCAGATAAGAAATACCATGAAGGGTGCACAAAAAATATTGTTTATCCAGAAATTTTGTCTTCAGTCAAAAATTCATAAATTTTCATCACAGTTTAAACAAGATGACTACGCCTCAATCACTCTCTACTCTCACACCAACCACTTGCGGCGTTTTGCAAACCTGTAAAATGCATTTCGGCCTTTTTTTTGCCTTTTTTTCTTCCCCTAGCAACTTATAGACAAGTTATTCCAATCAAACCTAACAGACCAATCTTCAGCCCTTCTCTTGTAGCAACCACCGTGTGTTCTATTTCTCTTTACCAACCGACTCCTCCATCTCCAGCTCGACATTTGGTACTACTCACAATAGATCCGACATTTGGCACTACTCACAACAGATCCGAGGCAACCAAATAGATTCCTCTCAATCAGGTTCTTGTTTTATTTGATGACCACCAGAATGAACTCAAAAGGTAATATTGGTGTCAGAAATTCAACAGTTCATCGTCATTCAATGCTTCTTAAAGTCAAAAATCAGTTGTTCAGCATTCATTAATCTTACGTCTTGAAATCTACGTTATTAAATTGCTAAATGATGGCTTTTTTATTTCAATTTGATACTTTGATATGTAGATTAAAGCAAGCACTAAAAGATGGTTTCAAACATCCTGTATTTGAGGACAATTACGATACTAGAACAGGTGGCCACTCCTTCAAACAAATATGTGGTCAATTTTACATAAGAGGTGTTATTTCTTTCACTTCATAATTTGTTAATCCTGACCACTATATTAGTTATTCAAAAACACACTGTTAGGTCTGCCTAAATGTTTTATATATTGCCAAAATTCATTATATTCCTACTTTTAGTATGGGTGTTCTGCCTATTCTATATATAAAAATGTAAGAAGTCAGTCTTATTGATTTTTGAAATGACAAATGTTATTTAGCTAACTTGGCATAGGTACAATCACATAGCATCAGTGCCTTGTCAGCACATGCATCATTTTCCTTATGAATTGGTTGGCATTCTTCTATTTGAATACTCATGATGAAATTAACATGGGATTAATTAATTAGCCAAGTAATTTTAGTCCATATTTTATTACCATAGATTTCATTTTGAGCACATATTATATTTTATTCACTATTATTTAAACTTAACCAAGTAACTAATGTTGATACTTTTATGAAAAAAATGATTATTTATAATTACATTTTAAAAGTGCTGAATATATGTTGTCATAAGCAAGATTGCAGGTAAAAGTATAGTCCACTAAATTCTGACTAAGTTTTAGGTCCATATATTCATATATTAGGTGCATTTATTTCGACATTGATCTAAAGTTTATTCGTTTGGGTCTTTTTTTAGTTGTTCCGTTTTTTTTTTCCTTTTACTTTGTTACAAACAAACATTTGAACATATTGCCATTTTTTATTAATTCTTGGTTCGTTTGTTTTATATGAGTTGACCTTTAAGGTTTTGTACTAAATTGCTTAGTTATTTGAAGAATTGCAGTCGTTCAGTTTTAGCTTCACCTTAATGGTATTATTTTATTCCGCATATTAGTTTATAAATTCGAATGCTTATATTTTTTGATTTGTACTTTAACACAAGAAACGAAAAGAAAAAACTGGATACAACCTATGTCTGGGCCGTCATTCATTTTTCTTAGAGTTCGTACATGTTTACTTGGTGATAAACATGAGAATAACTTTTTGAATAATTTTTTCTATGACGTGTTTTTCAAACCATTTCATGTTGACATAATGTAATTATTTTTTCGGTTCTTTGTGGTTGATATGTGTGTTTCCCCCCCAGTGTGTAGCTAGCTTATTGAGGCTACTCAACTGTCATGTACTTCTATAGTTACTGGTACGTTGTTAATCAAATGCACTTATTGTATTTTCAATATTTTCGGAACTTGCTACCCAGTTCATATTATTTTATTGCATATTTTTTTATAGTGCGGTTTGTCTATGCAATATTTAGAATGCACTAGAGGATTTTCTAGTACCATAATTATTATGAATGCAAGATATGGACAAGTTTACATGTTCGATTGGGTGTCCTTTGTTTAATTGATTTGTGCAATAAATTAACAACATAATTGATTTGTATGATAAGTACTGTAATCCCGGTCAAAATTTTTGTGATCATTTTTTTTTATTTTGATTTCCAGACGTCCTACAAACAAACTCAGCCTCTACAACCTCATGTTCAGGTCGGGAAATCTGCAAGGAAAATCAGAGAGGAGGAGTTGAAACAATATTATGGTTCTGAATCTGAGAAGCCTTTGATAATTGGTTATCAAGGGTCAGATCTACGATGTTTCGCAAAGCGGGTTTATTAATGCAAATTTATGTCTTTTGTGTATTTTGCTATGGAATATTAAATGTTGTGGAACATTGGTGGAATCAGTGGCATTGATCTTAGTAAGTATTCCATGGCATATGATTTGCAATGGTTTCTTGGTCAAATATGGCAAATTCTTAGCTTTTTTTTTTTTTTTTTTTTACCAAGGAAATATTTTTTGTGTTAGAATCAAGTAAGACCATTAAATGCTCATGTGTGTTATCTTAACAGTTATTGTCACTCGATAGTACAAAAACTTCAGCGTAACATTAGTTTGTTAGATTTACAGTTGTTTTGAATGAAAACCAGACGAGTTGTACGAGATTACATGTCCAAAATCCTTTTTTACATTCTTATACATTGCTTGACAACTGCAGGACAAATTGTTTATAAGAAACTGAAGGAGAGATCAGACTAATATGCTGTTACAGGATTGGTGAGAACTCATGAGAGCAAGGAAAAAATTAATTGAGCAGATGATGTTTACATTGGGGGTTAATTTCATCAACGGTCACTGAAGTTACTTTCAAATTACAAAATGGTTACTAAAATTCAAAAGTTTAGTAGTGGTCACTGAATTTGGAAATCCTTTTACTAATGGTCACTCCATTAAATTTCTAATTTAAAATAGTGACGTGACATGATGATGCGGTATTTATTTATTGCATAGTAGTCTCTATACTTTATATAATATTCACTTTAGTCCCTATATTTCAATTAAGTTCTTCAAAAATTGTATCTTAGGTCCTTAATCTTTTACATCTTTACACTTTGGTCCCCAAATTTTTTATTATCTTTCAGTTAAGTCCTTCAAAAATTGTATCTTAGGTCCTTCAACTTCTTACATATTTACACTTTGGTCCTCAAATTTCAATTATCTTTCAAGTAAGTCCTGTAAAAAATTGCATCTTAGGTCTTTCAACTTTTTATATTTTTAAACTTTAGTCCCCTAAATCCTTAATTTTAGCGGCCAAAATAAGTGTAATTTTAGTGGTCAAAATAAGTACACTTTCAATTAAATCCTTGACTTTACACTCGAATTTTCACCTAAACGAAAAAATAATATTATATGGTCTAACCACTAAAATATCTACTTTTAGTGGTCAACTCTAAGTGATAAGTATGAATTTTACACTTATTTTGACTACTAAATAATTTATTATTTAATTATATTATTTTGTTTGCTTAGGTGAAAATTCGAGTGTAAAGTCAAAGATTTAATTGAAAGTACATTTATTTTGACCACTAAAATTGCACTTATTTTGATCATTAAAATCAAGGATTCGTGGGCCAAAGTTTGAAGATGTATAAAGTTGAAGGATCTACTATGCAATTTTTTAGAGGACTTAACTGAAAGATAATTAAAAATTTGGGGACCAAAGTGTAAAGATATAAAAAGTTGAAGGACCTAATTTGCAATTTTTGGAGGACTTAACTGAAAGATAATTAAAAATTTGGCGATCAAAGTGTAAAGATGTAAAAGATTAATGACCTAAGATGTAATTTTTGAAGGACTTAATTGAAATATAGGGACTAAAGTGAATATTATATAAAGTACATAGATTACCATGCAATAAATAAATGCCACATCACCATTTTAAATTAGAAATTTAATGGAGTGACTATTAGTGAAAGGATTTCTAACTTCAGTGACCACCACTGAAACTTTTGAACTTTAGTGACCATTTTGTAATTTTAAGATAACTTCAGTGACCGTTGGTGAAATTAACTCTTACATTGGGGATATAAGGACAGCAGAGAGCATTGATCCAGCAATCCAAGGTATTGATGCTCTCATAATTCTCACAATGCGGTTCCAAAATTGAAATCTGGGTTTGACCCAGCGAAAGGTGACAGGTCTGCATTCTATTTTAAGTAATCTTAATGTTAAATGATTTACTAAAAAAGGGAATTCAGCCATTCCTAGGTCAACTTGACACGTCTTAATATTGCATAGAGTATTGCTTCTTTTTGTTAATGCTTAATGCACTAAATTTACCTCCAATGATGGTTGTTGGACTTTACCATCATGAAAGTCTATGAGTTGTTGTTACATGTAGTCCAAATGAATATACAAGAGGAGATCCGTAAACAAATTGTTCAGGTGCTGAAAAGAAATCAAGCGTCACAATGTCCACATGTTGTAGTTTGCTACCACTCATTCTACCACAATGGATCTATATCTCTTGTGTGAGTACGTGAACCATGGGTCGATGGTTGATATAATCAGACAAGTTAAGACAATTCTCGAACCATATCTTCTTGTTGTTTGTAAACAGGTTTGTGGCTTCTTCAAAGTGAAATATAGTGTCCATTACTAGCTGTATTCCATTTTAAGTGATTTCAACTTACCATGAACTATATTTTAATTTCAGGTTTTACTAGGTCTTTTTTACTTGCATCATGAGAAACATGTAATCCATAGAGACATGAAGCCATCAAACCTACTTGTGAACCACAAAGGAGAAGTAAAAATTACATATTTTTAGATTTTGGTTTTAGTGCAATACTGGCCAATTCTATGGGCCAAATTGATACATTTGTTGGAATGTACAATTACATGCCTGTGAGTAAAATTTACATCATTCATTAAAAATGAAATTGTGTCTAATAATGGTTACCCATCTTCCTCTTAGTCTTATAGTAGTTGTTTTGGACAATTGGTGTTGTGTCATTTCCATCAAAGTAAAACAGAGGACAATTGGTGTTTTATAATAGAATCGAATTATTTTCATTCTGTTATTTTTTTACTCAAGTAGTGACTATTTCAATTAAATTTTTATTATCAAATTATTGAACTTATTGTATACTAATGAGTACTATTTTAACACTATTACACACACCATTACGGCCATAACACGTGCATGGCAAGTGACCCCACTAGTGGTTTTTTAAAAGAATAAAGTTGCATATGTTGCCCATATTAAAAAAAGATAGGTATATGTAAATAATATGATGTGAGAGAAATGATCTCCTATCTATAGTGGGCAATTGTTATGTTGCCCATATCCAATGTGTTGGATGTGGGTAATATAACAATGGTCCACTGGAGGTAAGAGACCACTTCAATATGATGTAAATATGTATGTCACTTCTTACAATTTAATATGACATCATTTTCTATTGTGTATGGACTAACCTTTGAATTATTTTTTCTTATTTTGCTCATTAATTACTTACACTAAAATTTATTAAAAATTTCAAATTTGGGTCATCAATATTTGGAAATAAAAATATATATTCGACTGTAAAAATGTACAAAAATAATTCAATAGGAAATAAAAAAAATTATTGTTTGGAGATAAGAGGCAAATTGTGTGTTTGGATAGAAGATGAAGAAGGAAGTATGTATTTTAAGTTTAGGGTAGATTTAGAAATAATTGTTTAGAGAGGATAAAATTGGAAGATAATTTGAAAAACTGCCAAAACCTACCGATTTGGGGGTTGAGAAATACTCCCTAAATTACACTATACCGGTTTTTGTTGATTTTTAAACCACCAAAACTAGTGTCCCAAAAAACTAACAAGCATCGATTTTTCTAGAAACTGGTAAGGGCATTCCATTAGTAAATTACTTTCATAAGACAAATTTGATCGAATGTTTGTTTGATTTTGTTAAATACATTTCTTTGCAGATTTTGATAAAAATTGATGAAATGTATGATTGAAAAATTGATAAAAATTGTATGTATAATAAAAAATGATTTTGATTCAATTTTTTAAGCAAAAACAAACAATTGCTAATTGTCTTATTCAAGTAGTACTTCATATTAATTAAATTACAATTTTGAGATTATCACAAAAAGACAATATAAAGAGCAGCAAAAGTTTACTCCAAGTTTTTAAAGATTAATATTGTATGATGCTTTGTTGACCTCGGTTAGTGCTTAATATACATTAAAAGATTCTTTGTGGAGTGTCACATACCTAATTGTTTTGTCCTTGTTAATTTGAAAAGAAACTGTATATGCATGGTGACTGAATTTCCAAAGTCAAAAGGTCCTCCATAATTAATTTAAAAATCAATGGGTACTATAGTATTTGTTAAAAATAGTTAAGTGGAACGAAAAGAAGCAATTCACTGCTAAAGACAACGAAAAATATATGAATATCTTCAGGTACATATAAGAAATCCGTACATACATTGTGTTTGCCAATTGTACTAGTTAGGAATTACAATAATTTTGTCTATTGCTCCATTAATATATATATATAATTTGTACAAAGGACAATAATACAAATAGGAATATATCCAAGGAGTAAGTGACGATCAAAACTAGAAGTAAAAACTTAGTGTGTATCACAAGTCGATATTCCATAGTCAATATCCTAATACAATTAATGTTTCTTCATTTTTAGCCCTATAAATTGGCCCCAAAAATCTCATATGTATTTGCCTCAACACCATAAAAACATCTCAACTAGTACATTTACACCCACACCAAGATTACAAACACAAGTAGCTAGTAATCTTCTGAACTTACTATCTAAAATGCATAGACAAGGAGAGAAGAAGATGAAATTGAAGAAAGGATGTGTGGTAGTCCAAGTGGGATTAGAAAATGGTCCATATCAAAGATTTGTCCTCCCAATTTCATACCTACACAATCCTCTTTTTCAGAGGCTTCTTGATAGAGCTCGTGAATTCTATGGTTACCATACAAGTGGACTTCTTATGTTACCATGTTCAGTCGAAGACTTTTTTCACCTGCAACGAAAAATAGAAAGGAAGCACAATTGCAATTGTCATTACCACCACCACCACCACCACCACCACCGCAACCTTTTTGTGGCTTTGCCATAGTAACCTAGTTGATATTTTCTTAGGTACTTATAATTGAGGGATCTTGCTTGACGTATCACATTTTCTCTTTCTTGTTTTTTCTCCTATTTCTTGATGGATTTCATTACAGTTTTAGTTTTGTCGATGTTGCATATGTCCATGATAATGTAAAGCAATTATTGTTATGTCTTCAACGATGAATGACTATTTTTCATTTTACTCTCTCTTTTTTTTTTTTTTTTTTTTTGTAAGAGCGAAAGACGATTTATACTAGTAAAATAATATTGAAAAGAAAACACAAACAATTAGGATGAAGTTTCGAGATTATTCTAGTGTGACATATCTCATATGACTTATCCCCATTTACGATTAGGATACATCTTAAACGAGACGTGTAGCTTGAACTAATTTGTTCTATAGATTGAGCTAGCTTAAAATTCCACCATGAAAACACCGCTCTTTAGTCAATAATATTTTTATAAACAAAATAGAAGAATAATATTTGTATGTAAGTGCATATATTACATGGTATGTAGAAAATGGTGTCAAAAACATTTTAGAGATAGGAGCTTTTGTGAGTGCATACATAATTTTATGTTATTAGGTGGCATATATTGAAGATAACCTCCAAGAATTGCTAAATCTTAAGAATAGCCTTTGACCAAATATTACCTAAAATACCCTTAACATATAAAAATTTCAATATTTGCACTTTTGTTCCTCTATTTTTACGATTTTAAGGTTCTGCACCCAAAACTGGTATCAGAGCCCCGTTAAAAATATAATTATGTCAAATAATTATAACAAAATATTAAAAATAAATATAGAAAACGAAATAATAGATTATAAAGAAATAATTACTGAAATTGAGAAAAGATTAGGATTTCAATTTGAAAAAAAAAACAAATTATTAATGAAAGAAAATATTGTTATGATGAATGAAGTAAAACAAAATTTTTCAACAGAACAAGAAACGATAATAGAAGAATTTCTTGAACAAAATAATAAATACTACCAACGATTTGAACCTTATAACCTAAATCCAAATATGAATACTCAATTAAAAGATATTTCAGAAAATCTTTTAAAAATTAATGAAAATATTAAAATATCAACAGCAATAACAGGAAAACATATAAAAATCTATACTAGAGAAGAACCTCAAACTCTAGAATCTGTATATAATTTAATGAATGGAACCAAACAAGATCTTGAAGAAAAATTCTTTGAAACTTCGGGAGAAGATGCAGAGAGATATATAAAAATGTTAGAAAATTTAGAAATACAAATGGCTAACATAAGTTTAGGAAATACTAAGATGAATACTAATACCACGGGAGTTAGTAGTTCTACTACTCCTCCTACAGTAAGACAACCTCTATTTACACCTACTACACTACCAAAAATTGAAGGAATATACCCTACAGTATGCTCAGGTCCCGTACCACCCATTGCACCAAGATACGAAGGACCAGGACAAACTAGTGGTGTAAATAAAGAGAAAGAAGACGAAGAATATAATAGTTATAGATATCCGATAGATGAAGGTGAATTATATACCTGGTATAAATTCAGTCCAGAAGTAGAAGGCCCACATAAAAGAATATGTCCTAGCAAATTAAAATGCAACTTCAAAATAACTACCAAAGAAGAAAGTCCTATGGAAAATCTAACATAACCAATACCAACAACAGGAATATGGTTAGATCTAGATTCAAGAAATAAAGATAAAAAGATATCTGCTTGGGCTAAAGCCTCTAGCCTTTCTATACAATTTAGCAAAGGATGGGATACATATACAACTTTCAATTTTCTTGAACATACTTTTAGAGGAAATGTTGAAGAATTATGGAAGAAAACCCCCGACCAAATAAAAGGTAATATAAAATATGGAGAAGAATTGATGGCTAATACAAGAGAACATTTAAATAACCAAACAATTATGGATATATTAAAAAGATTAGAAAAATACTTAAGAGCACAATTTCTAGGAGAAATTGCAGAAGAAACTAGTATAGAGAAAGAAATAAGAGAGAAATTAGAAGCACAAATAGAATTGGAAAATCTAAAGATTTGTGATATGTGTGAGCTAAAAGGATACTTAAGAGATTTTGAAAATATCTATATAAAAGCTTTAAATAAGGATATGAGTTATAGTAAAAAACTAAATTATCTCAAAATAATGTTCCTAAAACTTCCTTACCCTTAGAGCATAAAAATACACCAAGAATATGAAAAGATTAGGTCTACCATGACTCATCCAGAAATAAATGATACTTTTGGCAATAGAGAACAATTTATTATCAACACAAATAATGAATGGTGTAGAGAAATAGCTGATAACAAAGCAATAAAAAAGATAACAAAGAAAAAATCCCTTTGTTGCAATCAAGATATCTTTGATACTCATCAATGGGGATGTTATCCAAAAGAATATAAAAAGAAAAAGAAATTCAAAAAATTTCTTAAACCTTATAAAAAGAAAGATTTTAGAAAAAGAAGAGATAATTGAAAACCTAATAAAAAACCTTTTAAAAAGAGAACGAAACCAAAAGGTTGGATACCTAAGAAAGAATATATTAAAAAATGTAAATGCTTTATATGTCAAAAACCAGAACATATAGCACCAAACTGCCCAGATAAACATAAAAATAAGAACAATTCAAAATTTTTAGAGGTATACGAAGAAGCTATATATGATTTAGAATATGAACCTTATGAAATAAGTGAAACCGAATCAGAAGTCTCTACTATATATATCTATTCTGATAGTGAAATAGAGAGTGAAGAAGATAATGAGTTCATAAATTATAATTTTATAAATGAACTAAGAATTGAAGAAAGTATGGAAATACAGGAAACTAACATAGATAATATTGAAGGAATAAGCCAAATTGTTACATTCGAAGAAGAAAAATATGATGAAATTATGAAGAAAGTTTTATCTTTGAATCAGAAAGATGTCTTCAAAAATAAAATATTTTGGAATATACTGCCAAAGTTAAACAAAACTATTTATGTTATAAAACATAATGAAGTTCCTATTTATATAGAAAATGTAAAAGGATCTACAACGATTCCCATACTAAATAGAAAATGGATAAATGAAGAACTAGGTAAAATAAAGTCCGATATTAGAAACAAAATCAAGAATGTAGAAATTGGAGGAATCCAGATTCTTATGAAAGGATTCTTTAGACAAGGTATGGATATACCGGTCAATATATTCTGCATGGATAATAGAATATTACATGATCCTATAGACGCCCTTTTAGGAGCTATTTCAGGAAATTTAGTATACCAAAAACTAATATTTACCTTAAAACTAGGATTTGCAGTATCTCTATTAGATGAAAATATAGATATATCTTTAAATCTATATCATAAAATAGACAGATTAGATATGCCAGAAAAATCTAAGGCAGTAAGCCTTACCATAAGATCAATATTTGCTTTTACTACAAGCCACCATCAGGAAATAAGAAGAAGCTTTGAAGAAATAAAAATTGAAGAAGGATTTGAAGAATTAGCACAAGTTATTCCACCTAGAAAATTCAGATCCCACGAAATTGAGATACCTGAAGAATTTATTTTAGATTTCAAAAGAAAAATTAAAACAATTAGAGAAACAGGACAAACCAGTGATTTACAAGGCAATGTTTCTATAGATTCAATAGGAAATATGATAGCAAAATTCCCTCTTAGAAGAAGTCTCAGTCTTCCTAGAAAAAGCTATATAGGAGAGACATCCACTCCAAAAAACCATTTGAAAAAGAATATACCAATACTTGCCAAATTAGATAGACATAGAATAGGAGAACAATTTTATATCCTAACTGAATGGATAAAACCTACAGGAGAAATACAAGAAATGATTACCCTAATAAATACAGGAGCAGGGTCAAGCCATGTTCAAGGAAATACAGTTAGGATGCTATCTGAACAGGACTTACCTCAAGGATATAAATATAAAGATTATCATGGAATAGAATATGAAATTAGAAAATTCGTAGAAATGAATCTTATACTTACTAATATAAGAGGAGAACAATTTCCTATAACTATAGTTATACATAAAGATCCCAATATGATAGAAACCAATGCACCAATCCTATTAGGAATGGACTTTTTAGATATGTTCAAACCATATAGTATTCAAAATGATAGATTACAAGTGACAATTAACCTTGAAGAACAACATATCCCAAGAATTACTAGTGAAAATAAAAAATTTACTAACTATATGATGATTAGTTATAAATCTATAACTAAAAATATAACAAATCCATTAAGTCCCTATATTGAAATAAAACTCAACCTACCTGAATATTGTAGAATTACATTTTATGCTTATCTAGATACAGGATCAACATTATGTACAGCACAATATAATGTTTTACCAGCTTATTACTGGAAAACAGCCCAAAAAGAAATACTATGCTCAAACAGCTAGTGGTCTATTTGAACCATACTCTTTATATGCTGAAAATATACCATTTTTACTAGGAAATAGAGAAGTCATAGTTAGAGAACTTTACTATGCCTCCAAAATAGAATGTGACATTCTTTTAGAACAGACCTTCCTCTTAGAAGATTATGCATTTGAATTTACAACACCTTGTAACTATAAAATAATTGTACCTCAAACACAAAAAGCTATATCCATAGCTCAAAAACCAATAAATCATCAGAGATTCTCAACCCAGCATGGTGGTGTTATACAGAAATAGAAAAAGAAAAAGAAAATTTCAAATCACTATTATACAACAGTATAAACTTCCAAATAAGTGAATCATAAAATGAAAAGCTAGAAAGAATAAAAAAGAATCTCAAAAATAACTTTTCAGAAAATCCATTAGAAAAATGGTC
This sequence comes from Forsythia viridissima, assembly GCA_030279155.1. Taxonomy (NCBI): domain Eukaryota; kingdom Viridiplantae; phylum Streptophyta; class Magnoliopsida; order Lamiales; family Oleaceae; genus Forsythia; species Forsythia viridissima. Next base: position 33,308,417 of record CM059038.1, on the reverse strand, counting down.
CATAAATAAAACAACGGCAAAAATAGAATTAATAGAACCAAATGTCATAATTAGAGTTAAGCCTATGATATATAGTCAAGAAGGCATAAAAGAATTTGATATACAAATAAAGGAACTATTAAAAGCAAAAATTATTAGACCAAGTAAAAGTCTACATAGTAGCCCGGCCTTTATGGTTAAGAACCATGCCGAAATAAAGAGAAATAAAGTCAGAATGGTTATAAATTATAAGAAACTAAATGAGAAAACCAAATTTGATGGATATTACCTACCAGATAAGGATATTCTCATAAAAGCCATACAGAATAGCAAAATATATTCTAAGTTTGATTGCAAAAGAGGATTTTGGAAAATATGTCTAGATGAAGAAAGTAAATCACTAACAACATTTAGTACTCCTAATCCTTTAGGACAATTCGAATGGAATGTAATGCCATTTGGATTAAAAAATGCACCCCAAATATATCAAAGAAGAATGGACGAAGTATTTAAACCAATTAAAAATTTTTGTGTAATATATATTGATGATATACTTATACATTCTACTACTTACAAAGAGCATCTAGAACACCTAGAAAAATTTGCATATATTATCAACAAACATGGAATAATACTTTCAGAAAAGAAAGTTGAAATAGCTAAGACAAAAATAAAGTTTTTAGGACTCATCATCAAAGAAGAAGAAATTCAATTACAATCTCATATTGGAGAAAAATTACTTGAATTCCCTGACGAAATAATAAACAAAAAACAGCTACAAAGCTTTTTAGGATTATTGAATTATTCTGAACAATTTATCGAAGGATGTGCTTTACTTAAAAAGCCATTTCTAAATAAACTAAAAAAGGATCAAGTTTGGAACTGGACCAATGAAGATACTAAGAGAATCCAACACATTAAAAAATACTGTTCTAATCTTCCTAAACTGTTTATAGCAGAAGATGATGACTATTTTATTCTTGAAACAGATGCTTCTGACTATTGTTGGGGAGCAGTCTTAAAAGCAGTGTCAAAACATGGAGAAAATTACCCATGTCATAAAGAATGTTCAAAAACATGTCCTGAAAAATTAGTTGCATATACTTCGGAACCTTCAAAGATGTTGAAATTAGATATGACTCCAATAGAAAAGAATTACTTGCTGTTAAAAAAGGAGTTGCTAAATATGAATATTAATTGATTAAAAAATTATTTACTATTAGAATAGATAATACTCAAGTCAAGTATTTTTTTAAAAACAATTTAGAGCCGAATATTGCTAATAAGCCATTAATTAGAATACAATCTTGGATGGCTAACTTGAAATTTAATATTCAATATATTCATGGTAAAGATAATTTTCTTCCTGATTTTCTTTCTAGGGATGGAGCAAATCAAACAAGAGTTGCAATCAATGAAGCTCAAAATAAAGGAGATGGAAGAGAAAATATACGAAATGGAGAATGAAAATCTCCAAAAAGAAGATATTCCACGAAATATTCAAGATATCAAAGAAAATAAAGAGGCTTCCTCCTCTCAACATCCACCAGCCATTAAACAAGATATATCTGAAATTAACAAAACTAATGTTATACATCTTTGCAACAGTCTCCTATCCTTTGAGATAAAAGATGAAGCAGGATATAAATACAAAATATGTCTTTTCAATCTTGTGACCTGCTGTTTTATTGAAATAGGTAATAAGCCATGGATGAAGACTTTGAACTATGGAAAATATAACAAGGTGAATTTCTATCCTGGAGCACCACCAAATTGGGTTTGCCATATGTATGATATTGGAAATATACTTTGTATTTATCCTAGCCAAAATCTCAGAGAAATTTCCATGCTGCCAGCAAGAAGCAAAATTGCAATCGAAGAGTTTGTCCGAATTACTAAGCCTACTAACATTTATATCAGATTCTTCTCTGCAGTTCCAGAATGGGATATATATATGATCATTACCTCATTCCAGTAAAAAAATGTTATCAAAATTGGATTAACAAGAAAATTGTTCGATCCAAACAGTCAAAATACTCGTGAAATCACTCCTCAAGAAATCTTGAAGATTGAACATTTCAGAAGAGCCAAAGGATTCAAAGACCAATTTGATTTCTTAGTTGACACCATGAGCAAAAATGAAAATATCTAGATATACCTATGTGAAGATCACATAATCTTCAGTAACTGTACCAGAAAGACTCGTGATCAGGATTGGGCCCTACTTGACCACTAGTGCGACAAAATAATGAATAATGAAAATGATGGATCACCAAACTTCCTTCAAGAAATGTGTAAGATTATGGTGAGTCATGCTGAACATAGCTGTCCAAATTGCATTATTGAAGATATGGACCACGTCTCCCTCAATGAAGACGATATGCCACCAGATTACTTTGAAGGAAAAATGATCGGATATACTACAACAAAAATAACCTTTTGCAACATTTAAACAGCAACATTCATTAATTGCTTGTTGCTAAAAATGGTTTACAGCAACAATCATTAAATGTATGTTGCCATTGGTTAATACAATTGAGATTTGGCAACAATATTTAAATGAATGTTGCCAATGTCTCCTTTTGCAACGTCCATTGTCTGTTGCAAAAAAAAAAAATTTATTTTGACATTTAACAACGGTCAAAGACCGTTGTCAAAAAAATAGAATATTTAACAACGTTCGCGCACGTTGTTAAAAAGCGGTATTTTGGATATACTGCAACGTGCATAGTGTGTTGCCAAAAAGTCATTATTGGGCAACGTTTTATGAACGTTGCTAAAACTTTGGCCCATTTTTAAGTGAAATTAATGCGTGAAAGTGTGAAAATCAGACCCGCGAAAAACATATTCTTGGGTCCAACCCAAAATCGAAATGAAACTGTGAAAATCCTGATAATCTGTGAAACTCCACCACGAATTGAACTCGCCCACCACGAATTGAACTCGCCTACCACGAATTGAAATCACCCATTTCTTTCTCCATATCATCGGTGAGAGGGAAAGGCTTATTCACCGACTCGAACTCACGGTGATATTTTGGAGAATCATACATCTGATACAGGTAATCAAATTGTTTGTTTTAGAGGTCGGAGGTTATTCAGATTCTTGAATTGTAAAGTGAATGTGATTTAATTTTTACAAAATCAAGCAAATGATTAATGGATGAAATTTAATTTTTGCTCATGGGTTTGATTTGATCTGAACAGCGGCCGACACGGGTTCATTGTGGCGATCACTGGCATTGAAAGCGTGGGTAAAGGGTTAATTCGCGATGGCACCGGCTACGTTACATTTCCGGTGAAGTATTAATGCGTTGTGTTTCGATTCTTCAAGGGAGAGATTGTTGAAGCTGTTGTTTCCATGGTTAACAAGGTCAGAACTCAGCCATCATTTTCATTTTCATTTTGATTTAATTTATTTATTATGTACTCGCGTGTCTCTGTTTTTGTGTCGTTTGAAATATTAAGATGTTGATTTGAAATTTTTGCAGATGGGTTTTTTTCGCTGAAGCAGGACCTGTACAAATTTTCGTTTCGAATCACGTCAGTGTCTTGATTTACAATTATTCTTCCAAATTCTATTCTGAAAATTGTTTTTGCCTCTCTATCCATTTCACAAATTTCTATTATTTTTTCAGATTATTGCATGAGTTATAATCATAATCTGTACAAGGAGGATTTGTGTTACGGTTTTATTTTATTTTGTACTTTTCATATTTTATTTATTTTTTGAATTAGTCTATGGTGTAATGTGGATTGTTATTAGTACTTTTAGCTATTTAGTAGGCCGTGGGTGATATGGAGATAAATAGTGCTCCTAGTTATAGGATTGATGGTTTATTTTATTTTATATATAAATCCCGAACGAACTTAAGCTTAATTTCTTCAAGGGCAAGGCGAGAAGTCTGGTTGAGGAGAGACTGACGAAGAGTAACAACCCTTTTCTTAGGACCAACACAGCAACCCTTGATCATCAAAAAATAATCATTGACCACTCCATAGTGAGGAAATCCACCCATAGGTGTAACATCTTTCTTAGTCCTGTAATCATTTAGAAGGGTGAAAAAAATGTAATCAGATGTAAAAACCGAACTCGTATATCACGGGAGCAAAATATGTACTTTGTAAAGATAATGCATGAATTCAGTTACTTTATAACATAGGTGTATAAATTCAGTATGGCTATCCACCCCAGCCATTCCCATCAGGATTCCAGAAAAGATTCTGGATTCATCTTGAAATAACAGAATATCAAATTACTCCAATTACAAGTGCAATAATTAGAAAACTCGGACATCCCACTTAGTTCAATGCATAAAAACCATAAATAGCAACTTCACAAGTACAAAAAGATATCAAGGACAAAACACAAAAGTTGCAACTAGTTGTATTAATGCACCTTTTTGCAATTTTTATCTTTCATTTATGATATTTATCTTCTTTCCAATTTTATCTTCTTCAGTTGACCCAGTCAGATTTTTGCCGTACAGCTTGAAATTTCATTGTCGTTGGATAATTCATTGCTTGAAATGGACAAAGAATGGGTGCACTTATCAAGGTTATTTTGATAAATAAAATCTCATGAATTTTTTAATTATAAAATTGAAACATCTTATTTTATTACTGATCATAAAATTTGTTTGTAGATTTTCAGAACAATATAGAGATGGTGCACGGAATTTTGTTGATCTTGCTCATGAATATTTAAATTCAGATATGATTGGATGCCCATGTGTTAAGTGTAGAAATCTAAAGCATCACCACTTTGATATAGTGTATGAACATTTGGTCATTAAAGGTATGGATCCTACATATACTACTTGGGTATTTCATGGAGAACGCCCAAGTGAAACAAATTTGGCCAATGTAGAAATGCCTGACACATATAGGATGCTCAGGGACTTTTATGTGCAACATGATAAAGTAGTCGATAACCCTCCTGATGGAAGATAGAAGGAGATTGAAAGTATAGTTGGTGATTTTGAAACTCTTTTATATCCAGGTTGTAAATCGTACACAAAGATGTCAGCTTCGGTTGCTTTGTTAAAGCATAAAGCTACACATGGTTTATCCGATGCTGGTTTTGATGAACTCATAAATCTTATTCGAGACATGCTGCCTGGAAATAATACACTTCCTAACTCATTTTATGAGATAAAAAAACTTGTCAAAACATTTGATCTTGGCTATGAGAAAATACATGCTTGCTTGAATGATTGTTGTCTATATAGAAATGAGCTTGAGCATGCTGAATTATGTCCAAAGTGTGGTTGCTCAAGATGGAAAGTTAACCAACGGAGTAAGAAAATTCAGAAAGGAATCCCAGCAAAAGTCTTGCGTTATTTCCCAATAATACCAAGATTTCAGAGAATGTTTGGAATAGAGGATATGGCAACACAACTTAGATGGCACTCAAGTCATAAAAGTCAAGATGGTAAAATGAGGCATCCAGTGGATTCATTGGGTTGGGAAATGATAAATAGAAGGTGGCCACATTTTGCATCAGATCCTCGAAATATTAGATTAGGTCTTGCTACTGATGGATTTAATCATTTTAAAGATCTTAGCTCTAGATACAGTTGTTGGCCAGTAATTTTAACTATATATAACTTGCCTCCCTTGTTATGCATGTCGAAAGAAAGTTTGATGTTGAGTTTATTGATCCCGGAACCAAAACAGCCAGGAAATGACATAGATATTTATTTGGCACCACTTGTAGATGACTTAAAATTGTTATGGAGTGATGGGGTTGAGATGTATGATGCAGTTACCAGGTCAACTTTCAACTTAAAATGTATTTTAATGTGGACAATACATAACTTTCCTGCATATGGAAATGTATCTGGATGGCCCACCAAAGGAAAAATTGCATGCCCTGTTTGTCGTGAAAATACATGTTCACAATAGTTGACACATGGTAGGAAGTTTGCATACATGGGACATAGAAAATTTCTCACCTTTGGTCATCCATTACGTATTAAAAGGAGCTGGTTTAATGGACATATTGAAAATGGTACTAAGCCGAAAATAAAAAGTGGTGAAGAAGATTCTATTGAAGTTGATAAAATTGCAAACGATTGGGGAAAAATTGGTAAGAAAAAGAGGAAGAAGAATACAAATCAATCTAATGTAACATGGAAGAAAAAGTCAATATTTTTCAAGCTACCATATTGGAAGGTAATTGCTGAATTATTTCTTTATGTTTAATTAAATACTAATTAGATGTTATATCATAACACCATTCATGTTTGATTGCAGACTTTACTTGTACGTCGTAATCTAGATGTGATGCATGTGGAAAAGAATATTTGTGAGAGCATTATTAGTATTCTATTGGACGTGAAGGGAAAATCTAAAGATGGCATTAATTCTCGTAAGGACTTGGAAGCTATGAACATTAGGCATGAATTACATCTTGAGAGTAGAGGAAATAAATTCTACTTACCTGCTACTCCTCACACTTTATCAAACGAAGAAAAACAAATATTTTGCAAAAGGCTTGCTAATTTGCAAAAGGCTTGCTAATATTGGAAATTGCATTTCAATGGATGGATGTAAGATAATAGGACTCAAGTCTCATGATTGTCACATTTTAATGCAACAATTATTACCAGTTGCATTGCGGGGACTTCTACCTAAAGTACCAAGGAACTCTCTTTTCAAATTATGTTCATTTTTCAATGAATTATGTCAAGGAGTTATAGATAGAAATAAAGTCGAACAATTAGAGGATGATATTTCTGAAACTTTATGTATATTGGAAATGTATTTTCCTCCTTCTTTTTTTGATATAATGGTTCATTTGGCAATCCACCTTGGAAGAGAAGTTCGACTGTGTGGACCAGTACAATATCGTTGGATATACCCATTTGAGAGGTGATACTCTATTAAGCTCTTCAAAAAAAGTTATAAATTCATTATCAATTTGGTTTAATATGATTTAAATTTTGATTTGATTGTGTAGGTATATGAAAGTATTGAAAGGGTATGTTATGAATCGTGCACGACCTGAAGGGTGCATAGCTGAACGATATATTATTGAAGAAAATGCGATGTTTTGTAGCAAATACATAAAACAAGTATCTGGAATAGGCTCTAGACTTGCACGCAATGAAGAATTTGAGAGCGATTTCTTAGTTGTTGGGCGTACAATTTCTAAAGGGAAGCCACTTGTACTATCGGATGAGATGTTGAACGTTGCTCATCGCTATGTGTTGCTAAATAGTGCAGAAGTTCAACCATACATAAAGTTGGTTTGTTGAATAGCTACTTTGTTAGATTTTAAGTAGATCGACCATATTAATTTTTTGATATATTATTTTTCCATTAGGATGCATATGGATGAACTCAAGAATTTTGACAAACGACTTGAAAGAAATGAGACGTTGTTGCATAAGAAACACATTGACTCATTTGCTGCCTGGTTGGATGATAAGGTTTAAATACATATTACTGTATTCACAAGTTCAAATTTAAAAACGTAATTTATGCTTTTATTCCTAACATGTTTAAACTTATAACAGATTAAAGTTCAACAGATGATCGACAATGTTTCAAATATTTTGAAGTGGCTTGCACGTGGTCCTAGATGCCTTTCTATGTCATACTCTAGTTTTGTCATTAATGGTCTTCGGTTTCACACTAAAGATGCAGAAAAGTCTCGCCAAAATAGTGGCATTTTAGTTGAAGCAACGACCATTTGTAGATCTAGTGCAAAAGATAATGCACACGTCGTTGGGAAAGTTGTTTATTATGGAGTTTTGCAAGATGTTATAGTGCTGGATTATAATACTTTTCATATTCCAATATTCAAGTGTGATTGGGCAAATATTGTGAATGGAGTAAAAAAGGAAGATGGATTTACTTTGGTTAACCTTCATGAGGGACACAATCAATTTGAAAATGATCCTTTTATTTTGGCGTCACAGGCGAAACAAATATTTTATTCTAGAGAGAATGAAACATCAAATTGGTATGTTGCTTTGCAAGCGCCACCAAGAGGCTTTCACGCATTACATATGGAAGAAGAAACTACATATGGGGAAACTATTCCATTTGATGTGTCACAGATTGAAGGCAACAATGATGAGGATGAGAATTATGCAAGGATAGATGTCGAAGGCATATTATGTGATACATAGATTAGCCTGGTGAATGATGAATATTTATTGCTCTATATAATTATTTTTTTAACTGATATTTGTAGCTAAAGTAATTTTTATATAGTTGAATTAATCATTTTAATTGCATTAATTGATATATATCTCTGACCTAAATTTATTCCGATGTAACAGGTGTGTGTGTAATGTGTGAAGGAACTTCTTAAAAAATGGACAGAGTCGAAGTAAGTTTGTCTCCTGCTACTTGGATTAATATTTGTTAACTTTTGTAAATAATATAACATTTATCTTTTTTGTTTTCGTGTTGAATTGATATAGTCTTCCAAGCAAGCTTCCAAGAGACTAACTAAGCAACGAAGAGCTGTAATTGTTGCCTTAAGTCGAGATGAAAATCAAGGAGTACGAATTTGCCATGAACCAGAAAATCCTACATCAACTCCAATAACAAATGAGGAAGACATGCAGTCAACCAATGTGGATGCTCCAAAAAAGAAAAGAGGCCCAACCGTATTGAAAATGGTCTCTGAAAATAATTTTCAAAGAATGGATCTTGAATTCAATGAATTAGGCCAAGTAGTTGGTAAAAACTCTGATAAATTTGCATCCACGGTTGGAGCTATAGTACAAGAACATGTGCCAGTTGTAATTAAAGATTGGCCTTCGGTGGATGAAAAGAAAAAAACCGAACTTTGGTCTTTCATACAGGTACAGTTCTTGAATATGACCTCTATTGTATCTGCATCTTATTTTCTTTTCTTATCTTATACATCTACATGTGGCCGTCTTTTATGATTGTACTGATTCTTGAATTTGTATTTATGTACAAATACAGCAAAGGTACAATGTGAGTGATTGTCACCAAAAAATGACGTTTAGAAGTATGGGAAATTATTGGAGGACATTCAAATCAAGGATGAGAAAAGAAATAAAAAATGAACTAACAAAATCAATGAATAGAGCACGCACCATTGCCCTTCTTAGACCAAAGAATGTGAACTCTGATGAAGCATGGGAAAAATTTGTCGAAGAGACTTTTTCAGCTGACTTTGAAGTAAGTAATCTATCTAGCTTACAAAATTTTATTTGATTCTTGTTGTATTTTAATTTTATTTCCTTATTAGGAAAAAAGTTCAAGGTTTAGTAGAATGAGAACTACTCAGAAGCTTGTCCATACATGATATGGTAATTACACACTTGTATTTCTTTTTATTTGATTTCGTTGTTATTTTATTTCATTTTTTCTTATTCAAAAACCATATGATTGATTTGTAGAAACTAAAGAATCCAAATATCAAAGGGTTAAGAACTAAAGTGTGGACTCATGGGCATCTTAGAAAAGATGGAAAACCAATAAATGAAGCAGTTTCTGAAACCTTAGTATGAGAATTTTATAAACGTTCTTGTACTAGTATTTGAGTTATTATATGTATTACATGCTAGTTTAACCTTTGATTTCTATACTTATAGAAAAAGATAGAAGATTGTGCCCAATCAATCTCTGATACACCAGCAGAAGATTCGATATGCGATGATGCTATTGCTCGAGTTTTAGGTCCTGAACGCCGTGGAAGGGTTAGAGGACTTGGATTTGGTGCTACACCTTCAAAGGTGGATGCACAAATTCAAAGTAATGGGAGAGTGAGAGAACTTGAAAGTCAATTGCAAACTCAATCACAAAGGATGGGAGCACTAGAAGAAAAAGTTGAATTGCTTCTCAAGTTATCTCAACAGGTACAAACTTTTCCCATTGTATATATACTACGATAATTTAGGTAAATATAACTTCATCTGTAGAACTTTATTTTCGTTGTTGTATCATTTCACAGAATCAAAACAAGAATGCAGAGGATAGAGGTTCACATTCATTCACTCCTCAGGTTAGTGTGTATATAATTAATATAAATTCACATTCATTCACATTCATTCACTCCGAAATTTTGCTAATTAGCACCATTGGCACTGATTATGAATAATTTTTTGAGTACTCTGGTTAAAAGAGAGATGAATGAGGAGGCTTTGAATTTGTATAATGATGTGATTTTAAATAAAATTAGTTATGATTGTGCAATTGTTAATGTGATGATGTGTGCATGTTTAAGGGAGGGTAAGATGGAGGAGGCTGAGAAGTATTTATGGGGGCCAAGGGTAGTGGAATGAAGCTTGATGCGGTTATTTATACTACTGCTGTTCGGGTTGCTTGTATGAAATTGGATGCGAATGTTACATGTGATTTGTTGATTGAGATGAAGAAGATGGGTTGGGTTCCTTCCGAGGGTACATTTACACATGTGATTTGTACTTGTGTGAAGCAGAGGAATTTAACTGATGCATTTAGGCTTAAGGAGATGGAAATTCAGTAATTCACCAATTCTGAGAAATTTTAGACATGCCAGTTCGTCTGCTAGTGTTCACCATACCTGGAATTCCATATGTGATGTGTGAGAAATTATTCCACAAAAAAATTGTAGTCATAATACTTCTATATATATATATATATATATATATATATATTGAGATTCGAAATTGGAATTTAACGTGGATTGAATGATTTGTAAAGATGGAAAATCTTAAGTTGATTTCAATGTCTTAATTATGTTACTGTTGCTTATTTAGAAAAAGAAGATGTAGAAAAATTGAGTGTGATCAAAGTGGCAACAATGTTTGAAGATTCTGTTAAAACTGGAGCAAGTGTTCTAGTTCTTCTTGGAAAATTAATGGACAAGATTGAGTGGCTTCCTCTATCTCTTGAAAAGCTATCAAATGTTACTGAAGTAAACTTTTCTTAAAATCGAATCATGGCTCTTCCAACCACCATAGGCAACCTGAAGTCATTAAAGAAGTTTTACATCAGTGCTAACCAACTTATAAACCTTTCAGATTCATTTGGGGAATTGCATAATTTAATAGATCTCGATCTTCTTGCAAACATGTTGAAATTACTACCTGAGACTTTTGGGAACTTGAAAAACCTGATCAATCTTGATTTAAGTTTCAATAAGTTTGTGAATATACCAAATATCATTGGGGATCTTAGCTCTTTACAGAGATTGAATATGCAATTGAACATGTCAGAAAGCCTTTGTTTTGCTGTTAGCCTTAAAAAAATTGAACATTGGGAAATTTTTTGCAAACCTGAGAACCTTGCCGGAATCTATTGGAAATCTTGAGATGCTTGAAGAGCTAGATACCAGTGATAATATGTTAAAAAATTTGCCTGATTCCTTCAGATTCTTATGGAGGTTAAGAATTTTTTGTGCCAATCAAACTCCATTGGAAGTGCCACCAATGCAAATAAAAAAATCGAAAGCACAGGTATATTGTTTAAGTTGAATTTTTGATGCTCAAATTAACAACACATTCAGTAAAACCTACTGAACCTAAGGTGCTTAATTTCTTTGTTTTCAAGCTGTTGGATAAGAGTGCTCCATTTAACCCTGTGTCACTAGGTGGAGTACATATTTAATTTTTGGCTTTCCTCTGTTAATATTATTGTGTATTTCATAATTTGAGATCAGGGTGGGGGTCTAAAATAGCACGGATTGTAAAAATTATTTGTTTTGTAATGTTCAATTACCAAGTAGTTTGTTTGTGGGAAACTAGAATTTTATAGAAACTGCAGTGACGTATGCAGTCTAGGAATCCTAATGGCAGTGATGTATGCAGTTTAGGCACCATAATGAACTGTTTAACCCGTAAATTATGCTCATGGGAAAAACTGAAAGCTTACATTCTTATTTTATGCAACGAACTAGTTCTCTTTACATTCATGTTGAAAGATTTCTATCACCAAACTTCATAGTATAAAAGGATGGGCATTGTAATTCAGCCATTAGACCCATCACTACCTGGTATATTGAAATACATTTCTAAGTAGTTATAGCAACACCTGCCAAAATACACAACACACATAATATTTGATGCTTTTATCTATTGCTTAGGGTTCTTTGCCTTGGTATTCGATTATCGCTTTGAATCTCAATGGACATTCATATCGCCCCTTTTTGAAAAAGAAAATTAGGAAAAACTGATAAATGTAACAGGGGAAGCCTTTAGTGCCCTTTTCAATCAATTGATAAACTTGGTTATTGAATGAATCTGCAATTGGTGTTTACAGAATTAAATTCAGTTTCTATCTGTTTACAGCATTAAATTCAGTCTCAATTATCAAAGCTAGCATGAATTCTGTTGAAGTTATATGTTCAAAGATTTCAAAGTGTTGCTTTATCAGCATTTAATGTTTTACACACATAATATTTACAAGTTTTTCTATTGGTTTAATGTCAATTTGTAGTCACAACAAGCACTACAAGAAATTTCACCTTTAACGATGAAATTTTTTGTCGTAAAAAGTCATTTTTAGGTTGTTTCGTCGTAAAATGGTCGTCGAGAGACTTTACAAGACCAAAATTTTCGTTGTTAAAAGTGAAATTTCTTGTAGTGAAGCAAGTGGTATTCATGGAGGCAATGCACATCTGGAAAATACACGTTGTCAACTACTGCATTGGTACAAGTTTGATGAGGAAGAAATTGTAGCAGAAGGGAAGATTGCATCAACAGACCCAAGTACAAAGGTGCATCACATGCCTCTTGGACGAGACTGTTGGAAGGTTTGGGTTGAAGATGTCTACATGGAAAATTTAAACTTACATAGACCTACAGATGAGATTCGAGTTCTTAGTGAAGCCTTGGGAAGTACAGTTGCTTGGCCAACGAGCAGTATTAAAATTATTTGACAAAGGTAAATTTACTCAGGAAGTACTTATTTATTAACTCTTACATCACATGCCATTGAACTTTTACTTAGTTTTGATCTAAAACTGGATGATATAGTGATAGATGGTGCTCGATGAGAAAAATCTGCTTATGCGCTTGATTTGTCGGAGGGAAAATACTTGTTCACTCATAAATGAGCTAGAATTTAACTCTTATATTTGATTATATTTGATTTAATTAAGGTTTTAGTTCTGAAATGATGGACGGGAGGCTGCCCTAGGTTTTAATTAAGGTTTTAGTTCTTTAATGATTTAAGGTTGAAGTGTTGTTTTTCTTAACTTCTGGGCATGTTATTTGAGATCCTGTAGTCCTACTTTTGAATACTAATCATGTAATAATGTCTCAAGTTTGTTATAAATGTGACCGGATTTATTAACATAGCTCTTTGCAGTTGAGTTTGTGCTAGTATATCAATCATCCATAGTCTTAACTGACTAACTGTGTTGCTGTGTGGATTGCTTTTAAACACCACTTATGGTGCAACGACAGGGAGATTCAGAAATTACAAAACAATGGTAGCAAGTAACCGGATATTGGTACTTGATGCTGTTAATAATAGTTTAATAAAAAGAAATTTCCATGTCGTGTTTTTCAAAGAAATTTCCATGCAATAGCCCTCTTAAAATCAATAACCATTCATTTAATTAAGGTTTTAGTTTTAGCTAGAATTTTTTTTGCCAAACATTTGATTCCATAAGAGATGGAGGTGGGATAATAATGTGAAACAGATTGCATAGATTTGAATCACATGTGAATAAACCTAAAAGTCATGCAATTTGTGACTTTGCCTCAATTTGTGACTCTAGACGGCGAAATCTTTTCAGATATACTCTTTTCTTTATAAGCACGCTTTTGGTTCTTTTTTGTAAGTGTTCTTTATAAGCACGTTTAATTTCATAAAATTATCTTCTTGTTGTAAGTGTTACACTTTATTTCTAGAGCTAGATATAAATAGTCTTGTTTCTGTTTTGCAGCAACCCCTGTTTGGACATTGGTGATCAGTCAGAAACAGCGAACTTCAATCTTCGAACAACAAATGTTTGATGTTACGGATTGGTTGATTCGAGGTGTTAGTTGTCAAGTTTGTTTTGCTAGATTTTTGTAGATTAAATGTACATTGTAAGAAACTTCCAGGACATGTTTTGCTAGGTTTGGTCCAAACTTTGTATGTTTAAAAAAATTTGTGGGCTATATTTTGTATTAAAAATTTCATTAATATTGTATAAATTTCAGTTAAAAATTGATGATTAGTATGGATTGAATTTTATTATATTTACAATGTGATTTGTACAGGAATATATATAAAATATGTTCCAAAATAACAGGAGAAAAACCTAAGGTAAAGACAACGTGCATTAAAACGTTGTTGAAAATGAATGAACATAGTTAAAGGCAATGTGCAAATACACGTTGCTAAATATAAATGACAACGCACATTACACGTTGTTAAAAAGATATAACAACGAACTTTTGAACGTTGCTAAAACTAAATGACAACGCACATTAACCGTTGCTAAAAAACTAAATGACAACGTACGTTAAATGTTGTTAAAAATATATAACAACAAACCACAACGTGCGCTCGAACGTTGCTAAATATAAACCACAACGTGCGACCGAACGTTGTCAAAATACTACCCGTTCATAAAAGACAACGTACATTCATAGTTGTTAAAGAGTAAATGGCAACGCACATATTTTGTTTTAACAACGAGCAATGCATGTTGCCGTAGATAAATACTTTTCGGCAACATCAAAGGACGCAACGTACGCCTGAACGTTGCCAAAGGCCTTTCGCAACGTATTTTGCCCGTTGCAAAAGGCTATTTTTTTTGTAGTGATAGGACCCTTCACTCACTACCAACAGTGATAATCTTATCACTTTGGAAAAGCTGTGGTCCCTATTTATCGACAAGATAAAAAGGAGATTCCTTCTTGATAAGGATCAATTATTGAAAATAAGTTGTATCTGAGTCTTTACATACCATTCACAGATCGAGTTGTAAGGTATCGAAAGTTAGAGACAATCACTGAGTATTCTCATATCTCTCTACTATCATACTATAGTCTTGCAATCTTTTCTTCAGACGTCAATAAGGTAATCCCTATGGAGTTCTAAACTTCAAACATAGGGAGTACCAAGAGTGTTTCTTACTTGAGTCTTTGTATATCAAATGTGTACTTGTAATATGCTCATAACAATTTCTATAAAAGTATTTGAAATGTTTTCTTATTATATCTTTTCAAAAGAAAACTTCCTTTGATAGCCAGTCCCCGGCGGTAGTAAGATAACCTTGTGTTATTTCCTTTAAATCTCCTTGTTTTCCCGTTTTGGCTTGTGTTGCCTTGTTTGGGAGTGTTTGGAGTGTCATTGGAAAAATCAAGTAGGTTCTAAACTGAAAGATTTTTTACAATAGGGTGAAAACAGCTAGTCTGAATTTCCGTGGCAGGGTTGAATCCTTTTCGATTTATATCCGTTAGCTTAAACTATCAATGCAAAAGGAAGAAGTAAAAAAAAATGAGCGGAAGACTTGTTGGACCCTTCTGTTAAAACCTTATAGGCTATAGACAAAAGCAGATATTGCTTTATAAACGCACATTTATACACAAAGACTTGAAGAAGATCACTCAAGGGAAACCTAGCTTTCTTTATTGAAGAATAATTCCAGGTTTGACGTTCTTATTTTCATGAACACTGCACAAGTATCCACTTCGACTGATTGTGATCTTAAATTATGTGTGGATGATAAATATATCTCGTTTTTATTAACTCTGGTTGATAAATTAGAAAAAAATTATCCTACTGGTCAATCTAAACTCAAAGATATTTATACGAGCATAGATCTTGCTTGTAAAAATAATATAGGAATCAATTCTATAGAAACATCTAGAAATATAAAAAGAATTGAAGATATTATTTCTGAATATAAAGATTTAGAAGAAGAGATATCAGAAGAAATTGTTTTAGGATATATAACTCAAAAGAAACATCCTAACGCATTCAATAAATTATCTGCATATATAGATTATTTAAATGCCAGGATATAATTTAAAAGGTTATGATAACCTTGAATATCATATATTAGATTTATTAGAAGAAGAATTTGTGAAATTAAATAATATCCAAAATAAAGTATCTTTAGAATATTTAGAACAAACTAGAATAATAAATAGATTATTAGCCAGATACGAGGATATTTTAGATACTAAATTAGAATTGTTGGAAAGATTAAGTGACGAGGAAATAAATAGACATAGAAGAAATTAAAAAGGCAATTTAGTCAATTTATTCAAAAAAGAGACCTTTACATTTTATTTGTAAAACACTAGACTATTTCTTTGTAAAGCTTGTTTCACAAGGCCATTTAGAAAAATTCCCCATGTTATTAGTGTTCATAAATTCCAGCATCTGCATTAAATAACATAAAATAATAATGTTACATGACATCTTATGAATCAATATTTTATGTATGTCGAGGCTAAAAAAGAAAACTAAAGAAAAATTAAAACCTTTTGATAAATATGTGCATCTTTGAAATTTTTTTATTTTAAACTGGTTAAATATACTTTTTATCTATACATTTTATAGAATTCATAATTTACTATTTACATATTATGCATACATTCAATAAGATTCATGACTTATAAATAATTAAAAGTTTTATCAAACACGATACACTATATTTGATAAATTGAATTGAACTAAATAATATTAAGGAGAATTTAGAAATTTAAACAAATGCAGATGATAATTTTTTAAAATTGCAACTTTTAATAGCATTTGTAAAAATGACAACTTTTTGAGACAAAAAGTTATGTATACCCTTTTGGCGAAAGACAGTTGAACTGTCGACGTTTTTTGTTTTTGTTTTTTGTCATTTAATTGTCAAGTGTAAATGAAAGAAGAAAAGAAAGTAAAAAAAATACTTTCTAGGCTGACAATAACTGTCGGACATACAATAATTTTTTTTCTTCCAAACAGTTCAAACGACAGTTGTTCAACTCACTTCGTTTGCTTTTTTCGTTTCTACATTCTTCTTCTTCAACTATATATTAATACATGAACACAATTTCTTCCAACAATTTTTTAGTAATTATATTCAACATATTTTCAGATGTAAAAACAATCAAATATTGAATTTTTGTGAGGGTGGTTGGTGGTGAATGGTGGCGTGAAGACGGTGGCACGAGGCGGTGGTTGGTGATCTGATTTTAAATTAGATTCGACTAGAATATAGTGGATGTTTTATAATTTTTTGGGGTTATATTTGTCCAAAATAACAAATTTCAACTTATTTTAAAAAAATTGTCATTTTTCAAATGTATCACATGCAAAAGAACATTTGCTATAATTTTCTCTAATATTAGCGAGAAATCTCTTGAATTGAAAAAGTGGTCAATAGAAGACTAGAAGTTGAATTTTCCAATTAATGGTACATATGGAATTAAATAAAAAACCACCTAAAATTTTAATTTTTTTAAAAATAATTTATTGTTGATTTACGAGATGCATTAAAAATTAATTTAAACAAACAAACATGTTCTTTCAAGAACGACTTATGATCTTTTAAAATACTAGTTAAGAACACGTGTTTTTCACGTGATTTTGTAATAATATTGTGAATTTTTTTTGTTGAAACTTTTAAATAATAAAAGTTCGATAGCTATTTCTTTATTTTATCTATCCAACTCTCAATTATTATCTTGGGTCACTTGAGTTAAAAAATTATAGAAACTGACAATATGCTTGGAAATTCGAAAAAAAATGGAGTGTTGAACATGAATGATCATGAACTTCTGAAAAGTGGCTCGAGATAGCAAAAAACAAGTAAATTATAATTTTTCAAGAATTAAAAGTTTTGAGTTTATATTCTACCTCATTGCCAATCATTTGAACTCGAAATCAGTCTTTAGTTATATTTTTTGTGCTGAAGTTGATTTTTGTTAATATGGGTACACTTGATATATTAGATGTTAGTTTATATAAAATTCTTGTAAAAACTTTAAAAATCTTAAGTACGATCACATTTTAAAATTAACAGATTGTAAGAAAATCATTTCAATTTAAAAATAATAGTCCAAACATGTCATTTTAAACTTTTATAACGAAAGTTCAAGTATAAAGAACCTAAAATTGGCATTCCCACGTAAGGGATGCATTGATAAACAAAGAATAATTGGTAACCCATATCCGTGTTTTGTACATCTATCTTTCGTGTATAAAAATAAAAACATAAATAAAAGCTCAATTTACAACTTTATTCACTTGGTGTTCCATTGTCACTATGTGGTGATGTTGGTTTTCTAAATATTCTTTATTCTAAGGATTAGGTATGGACTATGTGTCTTCAAGGTGTACAAAATTACAGATATGTAATGTGTACAAAAATTTTCAATTTTACCCTTCATTTTCACTATGATTGATAAAAATAAAAATTTTATCGATGATAAAATTTACAATAAAACTCATTATTCATCTTCATTTTTACTTTCATCTTCACAAGACAAAATTTTTCTTGACGGCATGGCATTATCAACAAATGTTGCAGAATCCACCTCAATTTGACAAATCCTGACAGTACTAAACAATCTCTCTGACAATTCCTCATCGGACTGCGCCTCCACCAAGAAACCCATGTTCACCGTCACCGCCGTAATGCACCCCAAAGCCAAGCACAAAATTGTGGTAACGATTGTTAAGCTACCAATATTAAATCTATTTCAAGATAATTATACATTTTGTGGTAATAACAATTCAATGCTTTACTAAATAAGCACGCGGAGTAATTTTTTACTATAGTTTTCATGATACATAGTTCCTTCACAATTTTGTTTACGATCCTAAACCCACTGTTACGAAAAGCATCTGACCCATGAATAAATTGATACAATAATGAATTTGAGTGAAGTGTGATGATTAGAGTTGGAGACTACTGTTTCTAATTAATTATATTCAATTCATGAAATGAAGGGGTGGTGTAGATGAATAGATGAAGAATTTTAAAAGCCTTATAATTAATTAAGATTTAATTGAACTAGTTTTAAAGGCTTCTTAAATTAATCAAAGGTAAATTGAAAAATCTAAAATATAAGTGAATATATTTTGGTCCAAAAATATTTCTCTTTTTAGGACTTTTTAGATATAGCTAGTATATATATATATATATTAAGTCATTTGAATTTCGTTGTTACTCTTTTATAAATAGATATTATAGTTTTGATTAAAAAATAAATTTTGTATCGAAGTTGGTGACATTAAAAATAGGAAAAATCGCATATTTGGTTTTCAAGCTTTCAAAATCGTAAATGATATATCTCTAATATTTAAAATAGCAATGAACATTCTCAACATTTAAAAAAATATGTATGATAGGTCTTTATGATGAAGTTGTCCTCTCCTTTAAATAAGCCAATATATATATATATATATATATATAACCAAATATGTTAATTTTCCTTAAAAATATACAATTTAGTATTGATTGTTTACTCAAAAAGTGACCTCCAAGAGAACTTAAAGCAACCATCTTATAATTGTTGTCTCAAGTTATTATAACAACTATGAGTTTTGATCTCCTATCCATTTATAATGTCTATGCTGAGGTGACATTACATCATTGGTAAAAATAATAAGTGTGGGACCATGAACTACCAATCATGTGATACCACCTCAGCGTGGATATTATAAGAGGGTAGGAGATCAAAATCCTAAGAACTATACCACATAAATTTGATAATCAAGTAAAATTTCACTGTTAAGTATATATTAAAATATTAGAGTTTAGATTATTTATCTTAATAAAGTTAATAAAATTGATATTTTAAGATTAAACTCTAGCCAAGTCTTAATAAAACGTTTTAACCCCTATAGTTGAGAAAAGTTAAATATAAATAAAATCTATTTTCATAGTCATTCACAATACAATGTGCATTTAAAAATATACATAAAGTTCATCTCCTTGTCTTCAAAAATCGACCTCCTTTGATACCCTATTTTCATGGAAACTACATATGACATATTCGATGCACTTTTGGTACAATACATTTCTTAGAATTGGCATACACACACATCACATTTGTATCTTTTTGTTTTGATAGACACTAATCACTTTGAGCCATAAAGAATACGGAGAAAACAAGGACAAGACACAAAGTTTCTTTTGTAATTTTATTAGACAAATTTGATTGAAATGTCTTGTTCAAATATTTTTTTAAATTATTCAAAAGAGACAAAATATAAATCAAGCCAACTTAAGTCCTAGGTTTTAAGGATTAGTTTTGTAAGATGCTTTATAGACCTCGGTTAGTGCTTACTAAATTAAATTAAAGATTCTTGTGGATTAAAGAAACTGTATGGGAATATTTGTTTAAAAATATTAAGTGAGAGAGAAAAAAAACCGACTACTAGTGACGACCAAATAGAGGATAGGGTATCTTCGAGTGCATCACAACAAATTTTAATGTACGACTTTGCAATTTGTACTAGCTTGCATCAACAGATTTTTGTCTATTGTTGCATTAATATATATTATTTGTACAAAGGAAAATAATACAAAGAAGAGATATAATTATAAGTGGGTGACGATCACAATGAGAAGAAGATTCCATAGACAAGGGCTCTAGTTAATACTTGCAATGCAAAATCTGTCTCCATTTTCAACCCTAAAAATGGACCCCATGAATTCTGTTTGAACTTGTCTCAACAGTACTCTAAAAATTATCAACTAGTATGAAAAGAAAATAAAATGGAGAATAATGATTTGTATTATGATGTACAATGATCGACTATATATACAGATTTGTAGAGATTTACAATTGGTAAAAAATCAAAATCTTCTAATATAAGGAAAAATATAATATAGGAATATCATAATACAAGGAAAAATATAATTCTTAAGATACAATAATATCATACTATAAATATAAATATACTAGACTTGAGGACCGAGCAACTGGTTGGAATATTCTAGAGTTGGCTCGACTTAGACTCCATGTGTGTGACTGGTGGGCGGTCCATTATCATCCTTAACATGTCCCCGCAAGACGGAGCTCTCATCTGAGAGTCCGATCTTGGAACGAAGACGATAGAAGATAGTACTAGACAATGGATTAGTGAGAATGTCGGTGAGCTGGTCTTTACTGGAGATGTAGGAGACAGAAAAGGATCCATTGGAGACATGATTACGAACGGAGTGGTAATCTATGGCAATGTGTTTCATACGAGAGTGAAGGACATGATTGATAGACAAATATGTGGCACTGAGATTGTCACAGAGAATATTGGG
Organism: Forsythia viridissima; assembly: GCA_030279155.1. Classification (NCBI taxonomy): domain Eukaryota; kingdom Viridiplantae; phylum Streptophyta; class Magnoliopsida; order Lamiales; family Oleaceae; genus Forsythia; species Forsythia viridissima. Next base: position 33,287,261 of record CM059038.1, on the reverse strand, counting down.
TTTAGAAGATAAGGAGACACGAAGCTCATGAAGAAGATTGTGAAGCCATAGGACTTCAGAAGCACAATAAGCGAGAGCACGATATTCAGCCTCGGTGGAAGATCGTGCAATAGATTTTTGTTTCTTAGAGCACCAAGAGACGGCATTCCCACCAAGATAGATGATATAGGTGGAAGTGGAAGTGAGATCATCAACATTGCCGACCCAATCGACAGTAAAAGACAGTGGGAGACTGTTTGAAAAATATACCATGATGAATGGTGGATTTAAGATAACGAGGAAGACGTTTGACTGTAATCCAATGAGTTTCAGTGGGTTTGTGCATGAACTGGGATAGTTTGTTAACAACATAAGAGATATCTGGACGAGTGAGAGAGAGATATTGTAGAGCGCTGATAGTTGGTAATAAAGAGTAGGATCCGTAGCCGGTGATCCATCAAGAAGCATAAGATGTGGGGTGGAAGACATGGGAGCATGACATTCTTTGGCACCGGTCATGTTGGTGCGATGAAGTAGATACGAATATATTTGTGCTGAGTTAGAAGAGAACTAGAAGGAGTAGGAAGTAGTTCGACCCCAAAGAAGTAATTCAAGTGGCCGAGATCCTTAATGGGGAAGGTGGCAGACAGCTTGGTAAGGAAGGAGTTGAGAGCAGATTGATTATTACCGGTGACGAGTATATCGTCAATATTGACAAGTAGATAAAGAGAGATGGAGTTATGGAAGTAGAGAAATAGAGAGGGGTCGCTTTGAGAATTTTGGAAGCCATAAGAAATTAGAAAATTCTTAAGTGTATTATACCAGGCACGGCGCTCCTGCTTCAGACCATAAATGGCCCGTTGCAGACGGCAGACATGAGATGGATTTGTGGGATCGACAAAGCCAGGGGGCTTAGACATAAACACCTCTTCAGTCAACACGCTATGAAGAAAGGCGTTGTTGACATCAAGTTGTTTAATAGGCTAATTACGAGAGAGAACTAAGGTGAGAATGACTCGAATTGTAGAAGGTGACGACGGGACTAAAGGTATTATGATAGTCGACATTGGGTCGTTGATGAAATCCCTTCTCCACTAGACTAGCTTTGTAGCGAGAGACGGAACCCATTTACAACCGACAACATTTTGAGAAGAATGAGAGGGAACTAAATGGAGAATAATGACTTGTATTATTGATGTACAATGACCAACTATATATATAGATTTGTAGAGATTTACAATTGGTAAGAAATCGAAATCTTCTAATATAAGGAAAAGTATAATATAGGAATACTATAATACAAGGAAAAATATAATTCTTGAGATACAAAAATATCATACTCTATATATAAATATACTAAACTTGAGGAACAAGCAACCGGTTGGAATATTCTAGAGTTGGCTCGACTTGGACTCCATGAGTGTGACTGGTGGACAATCCATCATCATCCTTAACACTTAACACACAAGTAGCTGGTCATCTTCTTTGCTTACTAGCTACAATGCATAGACAAGAGGAGGAGAATATAAAATTGAAGAAAAGATGTGTGGCAGTCCATGTGAGATTAGAAGATGCCTCATTTCAAAGATTTGTCATTCCATTTTTGTACTTGTACAATCCTCTGATTTAGAGGCTTCTCGATCAAGCTCGTTAGTCCTATAACTACCAACAAGTGGACCTCTACTGATACCATGTTTGGTCGAGTATTTTCTTCACCTCCTACAACGAATAGAAAAGAGTGCCAGTAAACACAATCGCCATGGCCTTCACCACCACCACTTTGTTGCAGCTTCTTTGTCATATTATAGTTATCATTGTTGATATTTTAGTGAGTACTTTAATCAAGGAGTCGTGCCTGAAGTAAAACATTTTTCTCCTTTTTTTAAAAGCTCTTTTTTGTTGAAATAGTAATAGAGGAGGCATAGTGTTCGATGATTTGCTTCTTTCTACCTTTCATTAATATTTGTCGATGATACATGTCCAAATTAATGTTGTAAATCAAATGTTATATATGCACATATGTTTAGCTCTTACATCTTCAACATGAATGTTACTGAGTAAAATCTTATATTTTGCAAATATGAAAATAATAATCAATATTTAAGGCTTGTAAGGCTGTTCTTAACAAAGTTGACATTTTAAAGAAAACATAATTAATACTCGTATGAATGACAATTATTCGTTTTCTTTTCTCGTCCATTAAAAAAATAATATTGAGAAGTAAACACTTAAATAGTTGGGTTGAAGGCCTTCTTCCCAATGCAACGGTAATCTTATGAACGTCCATCTAGAATACGACAACTCAAAGTATAGCTCGAACCAATTTGCACTATAGGTTTTTTTTTTTTTTTATTCAACACACCATCACATCACCAATATGGTTTTCAGGCCTCAACCAGGAAAAGATGGAGAGGTTCGGATACCCCAACTATATATAAATAACTCATAAAAAATATATGGAAAGGAGGCATAAAACCCGACCTCCAATCATAAAAGTTAAAGCGAACAAATAAATGAATAAATAATAAAGTAAGAAATAATTAGGTACTACTTTCTAAACAAATAATCCTAAAAAATTCTATGGACCCCTAATTGTAGGAAGCCTATATCTATCAATCTAAACTAGGCTATGGTAATGACGCGGCAAGTCCTGAGTGTTATACTTGAAATAGCAACGACGATCCCAACCCTTTGAAGCAAGTAAGTCAGTCACCTGATTGCCCTCACGATAAATATGAGAAATATTATCACGATCGAAGGCAATGAGATGTCTGATGTGGCGAATAGTGGCCTGAATAGACTAAGGTCCTCCACATCAGGTGATGCAATGAATGGCCAAAATAGAGTCAGACTCAATCCATAAATTTGAGAGTACAATCCTATGAGAAAGAATGATATCGTTAAGAATAGCCCTAAGCTAGGCCTTCAGAACAGTACACTCACCATATGAAGAGAAGAAGGCACGAACACACTGACATGATGAATCCCTAATAATCCTCTTCCACTCGCAAATTCATCTTTGACGCATCCATCAGTGTTGATCTTGTAAGATCCCACTAGTGGAGTACGCCAATAAACCAAAACTGGGAGAGGAATGGATGTAGTAGTAAGAGAAATACCAAAAAGATGAGTAATATCCATATCTCCTCACCAATGAATAACTCAAAATAAACGGTTTATATGTAGGAGGAAGACAGTATGGTATACTTTCTATATGATTCGTCTTGACTCCATAAAGATATCATGGTACTTCGCATCATTCATCGTAGTCCAAATAAACCAGAGAATCAAAAGAAGAATAATCATGTGAATATGACCAGTCCTGACAAACCGACCCGAGAAACGCCAAGACTGAAAGCGATACTAAAAAATCTCCATCGGCCGAAGGGTTATATGAAAAATGTCAGAAAATGACGCCAAACCTGATCGGCAATATAGCTGTCAATAAATAAATGCTGGATACTCAATAGCTGAGAAACACTGACAACGAGAAACTATATAACTCTCAATCCGTCTCTGAATCACAATATCAACTGGGATAAGACCCTGTCATAGTCTCCAGCAGAAGAAAGAGACAGTTGTCAAGATAATAGAACTCCAAAGCATGCTGTATACAACCTAAATAGTATGCCCCGTGCGAACTTACTGCCATGCAGACTTGGTAGCAAATCTACCATCCGAAGTATATTTCTACATAATCTGATCGTGCGCCTCAGCAGTGATAGGGATGTTCCCTATCTGCTCAGCAATAATATATGGTACAAGCTGAAGAAGTCGATCAATGTTCCATCCAGTATCATCAAATAAGTCTCTAATGTATAGATGCTATCAGCTAATGTATACTCGCCCATCCAGCAGTCATGCCAAAAGAATATCTGCCCATGCCCTAATTTCCAAGCAATGTGTATCTCCGCCTGTGGGCCTATGCGCTTTATTCTTTTCCATACAGCTGAAGCATAGTAAGATATAGTAGCCAGTAATGGATGGGTATCCTGACAATTCTTACTCAATAAAAAATGAGCCCATAATGACCGCTGAGATCTAAATAACCACCACAGCTTTATGGTGAATGTATCAACAAGATCATGTAGTCTTCTAAAGCTCAATCTACCCTCTTTAGTAGGAATACAAAGGTCTTTCCATATCTTCCAATGTAATCTGTGTGTATGGTCTCTGCAGTCCCAAAGGAACATAACAAATATGCCATCTAACTTGTTCAATATAGCCTTGGGAGGATTTATAATCTGAATGAGATAAAGAGAAATAGAGGATTGCACTAATTATATCAAAGTATTCCGTCCCCCAAATGATATGAGTCTTGAGACCTAGCTAGAAATTCTACTCCGAACTTTCTGGACTAGGTCATCATACAAGAAGATCTTCCTGACTCCTTTAAATAAAAGAACACCAAGATAAGTGAAGGGCTGCTACTGATGAAGAAACCCTATCAGATGCTTCAGTCTGTGTATCTGACTAGTAGAAAATCTCTTAGCAAAGATAATCCCGCTCTTATCTCTATTCACCAATTGTCCATAAGCCCTCTCATAGTGTTCAATACACTGTAAAACTTGTCTAATAGACTACTTCTGGCCATTGACAAAAATAATCATATTGTCTGCAAATGAAAAATAAGAAATAAGAGCGTCACCCCCATGTTTGTGTGCCATCGAAGGAATATGCTGATACTACTGAGTAAGTAGTCATGAAAAATAATCTGCAGCAATAATAATTTGCACTATAGATTGATCTTAAAGCTCTCCATAAAGACATCATTCTTTAGTTAATAATATTGAAATAAAAAAAATAGAATAATTGTGTATATATAATCATATAAAGTATCGAGTAAGAAATGCACATGATATACAGGGTATGTAAAAATGGTGTTTAAAACATTGTAGAGATATGAGCTTTAGACATCTTAGGATTTATGAAGAAATAATACATTGTTTTTACATGATATCTATAATATCTGTGCATATATTTTGACATCTATAATAATGTTTTAGGATTTGTTACAATTCAATACCATATTGATAACTTATGCACCCCACACTCTTCTATCAATAAATACATTAAATCATTTAGATTATCATCACAATTCAAGATAAATTTGATGAAGTACAAATTCTATGCACCTTTATCAAACATATTTACTGGGGGAAGGAAAAAAAAAAAAGAACAAGGACACTTGTGGTCTTTTTGGGAGTTTTAAAGTATCGGTTATGAGAGTTTTTTGAAATACCGATTTTGGGCGTTTAAGATAGTTTTCGGTTTTGAGTGGTTTTAGTAGCAGTTTTTAGTCAAACTCATGTTTGAGAGTTTATTATCCATCGGTTCTGAAAGTTTATTAAAAGAATAAAATTGCATATATAACCATATATTAAAAAATAAAAGTATGTATAAACAATATGATTTAAATATGCATGCCACTTACAATATAATATGACATTTTTTTCTATTGTGTATGGGCTAATATTTGAATTAATTTATCTTATTTTTTCCTATTTTGCTCATAAATTACTTACACTAAAGTTTATTAAAAATCTCAGATTTGAGTCATCAATATCTAAAAATAAAAATTTATATTCAACTGCAAAAAAATTCAAAAATAGTTCAATAGCACATAAAAAAGGTAAAATGTGCAAATGGGAGAGAAGATGAAGAATGAAGTATGCATTTTAGGTTTATGGTAGATTTGAAAATAATTGTTGTAGAGAGGATAAAATTGGGAGACAATTTGAAAAATTGCCAAAATCCACTGATTTGGGGGTTGAAAAATACTTCCCAATTTACACACACACACACACACACACACTGGTTTTGGATGATTTTTAAACCACCAAAATCAGTGCCCCAAAAAATTAATAAGCATCGATTTTTCCAATGTCTCATAGGTACCATTCAAACGCAATGGAAAAAAAATAATCCTAAAACAGGGTGTAGAAATTGGTGAGGGTGTTCCATTAGTAAATTACTTTCGTAACACAATTTTGATTAAGTGTTTGTTTGGTTTTTTCAATATCAGTTAGGTAACAAATTTTGATAAAGTTGATTAAATGTATGATTGAAAATTTAATAAAAGTTATAGGTCTAATAAAATGTGACTTTGACTCAAATTTTTATTAACTTTTTAAGTAAAAACCAAACAAAGGCTAATTGTCTTATTCTACTAGTACTTCATATTAATTAAATTACAATTTTGAATTTATCATGAAAAGACAATATAAAGTGAAGCAAAATCTTGCTGTCCAACCCAACCCAATAAAAAAAAATTCAATAAGTTTTGTGATAGTTTAGTTTCAGCGGTTTTTTTATCTGAAAATATGTTGAATATAATTACTGAAAAACTGTTGTAAGAGATTGTGGAAATGAAAAAATCAAATTGAACGGCATTTAATACTCAAGCTATTGAACGAGAGCTTTTTGTAGTTTTACAACCTCATCTGTCGTTAGAAAAAAAAATTATTCTTGACCAACAGCTAATGTCGAGAGAGGGAAAAAAGTCAATTGTCAGTCAACTAATAGTTGATTTTCTTTTAATCGGAAGTTTATCTTTTTTCATAATACCGACGGTTGAACTATATTTCGACAGTTTAACACTTCAATTGTCCTTTTTATTTTTAAAGTCAATAGATAGCTTTTCCTAGAAATCAGAAAAGAAAAACTTACTATTTTTCCAAAAAGTATATATGATTTTTTTTATAAATATTATTAAAAATTACTATTTCAAAAATAATCATTTGCATTTGTCAAATTTTATAAATTCCTCATAATATTAATGACTACCACGTAAGTGGTGCTTAGGATGGCAAAAATACCTACTCCCGGCCCTCCGTCCTGCTTACTCGGGTATAGGGATGGCAAAATATTCGAGCTGTATGGAGCGAAAAAATTTTGATCTGCGGATCGGGATGGATCGAATCATGTGTGATCCAATCCGATCTGCCCCGTTTGAAAAATAAATAGGATTAAATAATAAATAGATGAAAGATTTGGAGCTTAAATTACAATTTAGACCTTGATAGGACTTAGCTTAAAAAAATTATTCAAAAAAAAAAAGGATTAGTATACGAATCAGGGCTCTGATCTGCCCCGAAAAATGACAGATCAATCTGCAAATTTGGATTTCCTACAATTATTGTGGGACAGATACGGATCAGGAAGATCGACCTCGATCAAACCCATTTCCATCATTACTCGAGTAATAAGGGTGGGTCCGGGGCAGCCCCATCCCTTAATTTTATTTTTTGTACAAAAATAATAAAATAGAATACAAATTACAATTTTTATTAAAAACGAGCTAAATAAGAATTGAATCTGGGTTGGAGTTATAAACTATAAATCTTAACTACTACACAACAACTCCAATCTTGTATTTTTTTTTTTGTTTTATTTGCTACAAATATTTAAAAAAAATTATTTCTGTTTTTAATTATTTTTTTTTTAATTTACAAAAAAATTTATCCGGGACGGTTGGCATGTCAAAAGGCTACCCCGCCAGGATGCGTCCCATTGCCATCCCTAAGTGGTGCGCATAGTGGGCTGCATACATCATTCAGGTATATCTTGAACTGAAAAAGTAATCAATAGAAGACTAGAAGTTGAATTTTTCAAGCAATGGGATATGTAGAATAAAAAACAAAACCACATAAAAGTTTAATTTTTCAAAATACAATATTGGAGTTGTGGTGTAGTTGTTAAGATTTATAGTTTATAACTCTAAATCGGGTTCGATTCTTATTTAGCCTTTTTCTAATGAAAATTGTAATTTGTATTCTATTTTAAGATTTTTCCAAAAAAAATAAAATAAAATTCGGGGTAGCCCCTATTACCCGAATAAGTGGGCCGCGGGGCGGATCCAGGGTGGCAGATCTTTTTGCCATGCTTAGTACCACTTACATGGTAGTTATGGGTAAAGATTTTAATCAGAATCGAACCGAACCTCCCGAACCGAGGTTCAGGTCCGGTTCCAAAAAAAAAAAAAAATAGGGACCAGAACAGAGAATTGATTGGGTTTGGGTCGGTTCTTAGTTCTTGGACTAGAACTGTGGGTACCTGATTGGAACCAATTTGTCATTTTTTATATATTTTTTATTTTTTACAATTTATTCACCATAACCTATTGACCCATGATCCAACACCACGGTACCAAAAACAATAGTCTAATTGTCAAAGATCCAAACAAAAAATACAGAACTCATTAAAACTCAAACTCAATGGCCCAAATTCTAATTACCAAAATCTCAATTTCTCAATACAAACATTTCCATCTGTCTCGCACTTTCGCTAATCTCTCTATCGCTCAACACACAGTGAGATGGTAAAGGCAAAACTCATTTGTAATCGAAACGAATATTCAATTTTGAGAGGTAATTTTCATTTTTCTAACATAATTTACGAGTTTGCAATTTTAGTGTCTATTATTCCAATTAATATTTATATCTTTAATAAATTGTTTTAATATCTAACATACTTTAATGTTAACGAGTTTGTAATTTTTAATTTTTTCCAAACAGGTTGTCAACTAAATTTATTAAAAAAATGTTATGGGTAGAACCGAACTCGAACAACACCCGAACCTGAATAAATGTTGTTCAGGTTCGGGTTCGGATTCAGTTCCAATAATTACGTGGAACCTATAGTTCTATTTACAAAATTCCTAAACTGTAACGTATGGTTCCAGATATTGAAATACCCGAACCAACCCACCTGACACTCAATCCTAGTAATAGTCATTAAAAATAGAAAAAATTGAATATTTGATATCCAATTTTTCATAATCATAATTAATTTATTCATAACTTTTAAAAATAACACTGAACATCTTCAACGATTGAAGAAATATGCATGATAAGTTGTTTATGATGAAATCGCCCTCTCTTTTAAATAAAAAGGCAAAAGAAAAATGAATAAAAATATAACCAATTGTATCTTAAAAAATGAAAAATAACAAAGACGTTATTTTCTTTCTTCACCTCCAACTACTACCTACCCCATCGGTTATCTTTTACCCCAACTCTCCACATTTCCTAAACACGCCTTCGCCGCCACCAATACCCTCACCACAATTGTTTACCAAAAAAAAAAAAAAAAAATCGTGGCGAAGAGGAGAAATCCCCCATTTTCTTCCACCACACATACTCGTTCTATGATAAAAATGTTTTTTTTATGCAGAACGGGTGCATGTGCGGGTATTTCTAACTCTCCCTCTCACACACACACATGATCTGCCACAAAAATAGGGGGGATAAATCCTCTATTTTCTGTCATTTTTGTACATACAAATATAATTTTTGTGATAATCTATTGTTTATGCAATATTATGTATTCAAGTGCTTGAATTTTGATGCTTGAAGTTGAAGATGTTGTGAAGAAGTAACGTTATGTCGTGGATGCTTGTAGTGATTCACTATGGGTGGTGATCGGATGTTGGCGACGATTAGATTTTAGGGTTTGGGGTGGGGCAATGGGTTTAGGAAAGTTGGGTGGTTGGAATGGAAGAAGATGACTGGTGGGGTAGCCGGGGATTTGGGTGAAGGAAGAAAATAACCTCTTTGTTATTCTTCATTATTGAGGAGTACATTTAATTATTATTTTTATTTCTCTTTTTATTTCCTTGTCTTTCGTGTTTTGTTTATTTGAATAGGAGGGCAATTTTGTTATTAATGAATTGCCATGCCTTTTTTCTTCAATAGTTGAGGATGTTCGGTGATATTTTTAAAATATAGGGATATATTTTTTACTTTTGTAAAGGTTGGAGGAACAAATATACTATTTCCTTTAAAAATATAAAAGTACTATACAATATAAATTTGATGATAAAGTGTGTTAATGTTAAAATTTTACGTTGATTAAGTATATATTACAATTTTTTTAGTCAAAACACCATCACATTCAAGTTTGGTTGTTAGGCCTCTACGAGAAAAGGATTTTGGGTTGGGAGGGGAGGGGAGGGGAGGGGAGGGGTAGGGTTCAGATATCCCATCTTATATAAATAACTTATAAAAAATACATGGGAGATAGGGCATAAAACCTTACCTTCAATCAAAAGAGCTAAAATAAAAATAAAAAAATGAATAAATAATAAAGTAATAAATAATGAGGTACTACCACCCAAATCTTGGGGGCTCAGATAGGGTGATCCCATATCTCCATCGCTGTTTATTATTGCTATAGATTATTTTTCACAACTACTCACTCAGCAATATCAGCATATTCTTTTGATGGAATACAAACATGGGGGTGATGCTATTATCTCTCATTTGTCATTTGCAGATGATATGATTATTTTTGCTAATGTCCAGAAGCAGTCTATCAGACGAGTATTACAATGTATTGAGCACTTTGAGAGGGCTTCTGGACAGTTGGTGAATAGAGATAAGAGCAAGATTATCTTATCTAGGAAATTTTCTACTAGTCAAATACACAGATTGGAGAATGTGACAAGATTCATCATCATCAGCAGCTCTTCACTTATCTTGGTGTTCTTTTATTTAAAAGAATTAGGAAGATCTTTTTGTTTGATGATTTAGTCCAAAAAGTCAGAAGTAGGATTCTTGGCTGGGCCTCGAGGCTCCTATCATTTGGAGGACGGATTATTTTGATTCGATCAGTACTATCCTCTATTCCTCTTTATCTCCTTGAGATTATGAAGCATCCCAAGGCTATTTTAAAGAAGTTATAGGGCATATTTGCTAGGTTCATTTGGAGGAGATGGAAGGACATTTGTATTCCTACTGAGGAGGGTGGACTGGGCTTTAAGAGACTGCATGATCTTGTTGATATATTCTCCTTAAAGCTCTGGTGGTTATTTAGATCTCATCGGTCATTATGGACTCAGTTTTTATTGAGTAAGTATTGTAAGGGTACATATCCGTTGCTGGCTACTATTTCTTACTATGCTTCAACTATATGGAAGAGGCTAAAGCACATAAGCCCACCTGCGGAATCACACATTGCTTGGCAGTTAAAGCGTGGTCATATATTCTTTTGGCATTACTGCTGGATAGGCGAGTCTACATTAGCTGATCAGCACCCACACTTGTTATCTAGGTTAGAGAATTATTTGATTATACTAGTGATGACAAAAAAACCCGTGGACCCGAACCCTCCCAGCCCTACCCCTCCGAGTAATAGGGGCGGGTTTGGGACAGATTTTTCTGCATCGCAGCGGGTCCGCCCCTTAAAATTTTTTTTTTTGAAAAATCATATAATATAGTAGAAATTAGAATTTTCACTAAAAATGGACTAAAAAAGAATCGAATACGGGTTGAAACTTATAAACTACCAACCTTAACCACTACACCAAAACTCAAATCTTATAATTTTTTTGCTTTGTTTGGTACAAATATTTAAAAAATTTGTATTTCTTTTTTTTTAATTAATTTTCATTTTAACGAAAAAAAATTCGCGGGGTGGATGGCGGGTCAAAGGGCCGCTCCGCGAATTCGAGGGTCGCAGGACAGGGTGGGCTAAAATTGTTGTGGGACGGGACGGGACGGGGCGGGGCCGACCTACCCCGAACCCGCTCCATTGCCATCCCTAGATGATACTGGATGGAACATTGATATATTTCTTCATCTTGCACCATATATTATTGTTGAGCAGATATGTGGAAGGATACTCCGGATAGTAGATTTGCTACTAAGTCTACATGGCAGCTAGTTCGCACGGGGCATACTATTCAAGCTTTATACAACATTATTTGGAGTTCTATTATCCTGACGACTGTATCTTTCTTCTGCTGGAGACTATGACAGGGTCTTATCCCAGTTGATGTTGTGATTCAGAGGCGAATTGGGAGTCATGCGGCTTCTCGTTGTCAATGTTTCTCGGCTATTGAGACTATTCATCATTTATTTATTGACAATTGTATTGCTGACTAGGTTTTCTGCCATTTTTCTGACCTTTTTTGTATAACGCTTTGGCTGTTGGATGGTTTTCAGTATCGCTTTCAGTCTTGGTATTTCTCATGTCAGTTTGTCAGACAGGGTCATATTTGCACGTTCATTCCTCTTTTGATTCTCTAGTTTATTTAGACTGCGAGGAATGATGCGAAATACCAGAATATCTCTATGGAACCGAGACAGATCATCTAGAAAGTATACCATACTATCTCCTTACTACATACAAGTCGTTTATTTTAGGTTATTCATTGGCGATGAGATATATATATTGCTCCTTTTTTGGTATATCTCTTACTATTCAATCTCTTCTTCTCCATGTTTTGGTTTATTGGCGTACTCCACCATTATGATCTTACAAGGTCAATATTGATGGATGCGTAAAAGATGGATTTGTGAGTGGATGAGAGATTATTAAGAATTCATCATGTCAGTGTGTTCTCGACTTCTTCTCTTCATATGCCAAGTGCCTTGTTTTGGAGGCTGAGCTCAAGGCTATTCTTGACGGTATCATTCTTGCTCGGAGGACTGTACTCTCAAATTTATGGATTGAGGCCGACTCTACTTTGACCATTCAATGCGTCACCAAAGGTGGATGGCCTTGGTCTATTCAGGCCACTCTTCGCCACATTAGACATTTCTCATATTTATCGCGAGGGCAAAGAGATGGCTGATTTACTTGTTTTAGAGGGTTATGATCGTCGTTGCTATTTCTAGTACAACACTCAGGACTTACTGCGAAAATACCATAGTTTAGTATATATTACAATATTATGTTTAGATTATTCATCTTAATAAAGTTAATAAAAAAATTGATATTTTAAGATTAAATTCTAAGTCTTTATATAATGTTTTAACCTTTGTAGTTGAAAAAAGTTAAATACAAATAAAATTTCTTTTCATAGTCATTCGCAATACAACATACATTTGATAAAGTACATAAACCTCCTATGATTACCCTATTTTCATGGAAACTACATATGACATGTTCGATGCACTTTTGGTACAATAATGTTGACTTCAGAATCTTCACTATCCACGTGTCAACAGATCTCCAGTCACTCATCTGTCAGCATGTATGTTACCTGCATACTAGGATGACCGTTAGGCACCAAGATCACCAGAAAAAAAAGGGTCCGACGATCGTTGGTACTCCGATGATCAAGTCAACTACCGGTATATAGAATAATATACGGAGAATAAAAATAATTAGGTGTGGGAGAGACAAGAAGGTAGAGATTTGAGCAGAGTTTAGGGGTGAGAATAATGCGTAAAAGTGCGTAACTTAGAATAACCGGAGACGTTGTATTTATAGTACAAGAGTTGTAATTGATTTAGGAAAATAATCAATTAGAAATCTGATTGAACTCTCTTTCCTTATGGGATAAGGATGATCAGTTGTCAATACAATCTCCTAGATTTCGGCCCTTCTTTGAGTAGATCATGTTGCCTAATCTTTAGGGAATTGAGATTTAATTTCCTTTTGAGAGTCCTTATGGCAATTAAACACAACCTTTCTTTAATTACTTCTTTGGTTATCCCAAAATATCAGATTACGAGAATACGAAGATCAGCGAAGCGCTCCAGATTGGCCAGGAATATCGAGGCCCTTCATGGGCTTTGCTAGGATGGATTTAAGAGTGCTAAGATGTTCGATGGGCCTTCGAAGCCTTTTGAGAATCTACGAGGCCCTTGCTGGGCCTTTGATGACATGGAGGCCTTACCAAAATCTGGTGGTAACAATAGCCCCTTAAGTCCAAGCCTATTATTTATATTAAATTAGGACGAAGGCCTTTAGAAGGCGAACCCCCAATGGGATCACATCTTCTGTTGTATTTCTCCATATGAGGCATTTTGAACCTTGCGAGAAATTCTCTAGCCTTCAACTCTTTGGAGAATGAAAGGAGAATGGAAGGTTCTCGTCGTCAAGGTCGCACGACGGTTCTGGTATTTCATCTTCGGGCTTCACATCCGCAGCCCTGGAGTCCCTTATCTTATTTTGGTGGTCATCGCTGGGCTCGCTACGCCGGCTACTCAACGATTGAGGTCGAGCCACAGACAACTCGGCCTCCAACTTGTCGAATACGCTGGTAGAGACGACTGACTTTTCCACTCACGAGGCATGAGGTCTCTCCTGGTCCTGGGATTTTGCCCATTATGGATTAGCGTATCATCCTAAGACCGAAGGTTTTTGATCAGTCGGACCTCAAAAGGCTTCACCAGGCACGGCTACGCTTGGGTCCATGTTGAAGGAATTGATTTTCCAACAGTTCAATCACTGTCTTCATCCGGGCGTTGTCCAACTTCAGGTTCAGGATGTCTTGCTCGATCGTTCGTCTCTATTGTTGTCTTCTCCTCTTGCGACGGGCTACATTCTGAAGGTATTGAACGCTTTCCTACCGTAAGTCAGTATGATGGGACTCTACTACTTTTTCCAGGGAATTTTCTGTTGCCTTGCTCTTTTGGGTAGAAAATACGTTTTTACCACAACTTTTTGGTCGTGTAACGTTTTTCGATTTTCACAGACAACACCAATCTGTTGACGTCATAATCTGCACTATCTACGTGTCAAAAGATCTCCAGTCACTCATCTGACAACCTGTATGTTACCTGCACACTAGGACGACCGTTAGGCACCAAAATTACCATGAAAAAGGAGTTCGGTGATCGTTGGTACTCCGACGATCAAGTCAACTGCCGATATATGGAATAATATACGGAGAATGAAAACAATTAGGTGTGGGAGGGACAAGCAGACAGAGATTTGAGTAGAGTTTAGGGGTGAAAATAATGCGTCAAAGTGCGTACCTTAGAATAACCGGAGATGTTGTATTTATAGCACAATACTTCTAATTGATTTAGGAAAACAATCAATTAGAAATCTAATTGGACTCTCTTTCCTTATGGGATAGGGATGATCAGTTGTCAATACAATCTCGCAGATTTTGGCCCTTCTTTGAGTAGATCATATTGTCTAATATTTAGAAGATTGGGATTTGGTTTCCTTCTGAGAGTCCTTATAGTAATCAAACACAACATTTCTTTAATTACTTCTCTGGTTATCCCAAAATATCAGATTACGAGAATACGAATACCATCGAAGCACTCCACATTGGCCAGGAATATTGAGGCCATTCATGAGCTTCGCTGTGATGGATTTAAGAATGCTAAGATGTTCGATAGGCCTTCGAGGCCTTTTAAGAATCTATGAGGCCCTTGCTGGACCTTTGATAACATAGAAGCCTTACCAAAATCTTGTGGTTACAAATAAATTTCTTGCAATTGTCATTCACATATCACATTTGTACTTTATTTTGTTTTGATCAATACTAATCACTTTGAGCCAAACAGAATGTGGAGAAAACAAGGACAAGACACAAAGTTTCTTTTGTAATTTTATTAGACAAATTTGATTGAAATTTCTTGTTCAAATATTGCTTCGTGTTAAATTTTATCTTTTTAAATCACTCACAAAAGACAAAATATAAATAAAGTCAATTTAAGTTCTAGGTTTTAAGGATTAATTTTGTAAGATGCTTTATGGAGCTCAGTTAGTGCTTACAAGATTCTTGTGGAGTAAAGAAACTGTATGGAAGGTGACTGAATTTCTAAAGTTGGTAGAATATTTGTTTAAAAACATTTAGTGCAACGAGAAAAATAAAAAAACAACCCACTACTAGTGACGACCAAAGAGAAGATGATGTATCTTCGAGTGCATCACAACAAATTCGTACGTACAATATGTTTGCAATTTGTTTGCAATTTGTACTAGCTAGCATCACAAGAATTGTCTATTGTTGCATTAATATATATTATTTGTACAAAGGAAACTAAACAAAGAGAAATATATTCACGAGTGAGTAACGATGAAAACGTGAAAAAGGAACTTAAAGTGTATCATAAGACAGATTCCATAGACAAGTAGCTATAAATGGAACCCATGAATTCTCGTGTGAACTTGTCTCAACTAGTACACTTAACACACACCAATATTACAAACACAAGTAGCTGGTCATCTTCTTTGATTACTAGCTACAATGCATAGACAAGAGGAGAAGAAGATGAAATTGAAGAAAGGGTGTGTGGCAGTCCAACTGGGATTAGAAGATGGCTCATTTCAAAGATTTGTCATTCCACTAGTACAATCCCCTCTTTGAGAAGCTTTTTGATAGAGCTTGTGAGTCCTATAACTACCAAACAAGTGGACCTCTCATGATATCATATTTGGTCGAAGATTTTCTTCACGTCCTACGACAAATAGAAAGTAGTGTCACTCACCACCACCACCACCACCACCACCACCACCACCACCACCACTTTGTTGCATCTTCTTTGTCATTATCATTGTTGATGTTTTAGTGTGTACTTATAATCAAGGAGTCATGCTTGAAATAGAACATTTTACTTTTTTTTTTTTTTTTTTTTTTTTGCTCTTTTTTAAATGGAATAAGAATAGAGGAGGCACGACAATTAATGTTCGACAATTTACTTCTTTCTACCTTTCATTAGTATTTGTCGATGATTCATGTCCAAATTAATATTGTAAAGCCAATGTTATATATGCACACATGTCAATGTGTAGCTCTTCTATCTTCAACGTGAAAGGAAAGATTAAAATTTTATATTTTTTAAATATGAAATAATATTTTATACTCATCTAATGAGTGTAGGACAAGTGTCCTAGTGAACATTATAACAATGCCCACCATAGACATTAGAATAAAACTGTGAAATAATAATTAACATTTAAGAATTTGTGTTGCTATTTTTAATAAGGTTGACGTTTTAAATAAAATATAATTAATACTCATATGAACGACTATTTTCCATTTTCATTTCTCTTACTTTTTGGCTAATTGAATAACCATGTACATTACTAAAATAATATTGAGAAGCAAACACATAAATAATTGGATTTAAGGCCCTTTTCCCAATGCGTTAATGGCAATCTTTATGACTCACTAGGATACGACAACTCAAAAGTGTAGCTCAAACCAATTTGCACCATAGATTGAACTCAAAGTTCTCCATAAAGGCATCATTCTTTGGTTAATAATATTGATATAACAAAATAGCAGTATTGCGTGTAATCATATAAAGTATCGATCAAGAAATGTGTTTGATATATGCACTTGTGCATAGATTTTCACATCTATAATAATGTTCTATGGTATCTATTAACATGAATGATAATGTTTCAAGATCTATTTCGATTCAATACGATATTGTTAACTTATACACTTCTACACTCTTCTATCAATAAATACTTGGGATAATTGCATACTTGGTTCCTAACTTTTCAAAGTCGTTAGAGATGTGTCTCTAACCTAAAAAAATAGCACCACATATCTCAACGTATGAAAAATTTTGCATGGTAGATCGTTTATAACAAAATATCCATTCTTTTTAAATAAACAAAAAAAATAAAAAACAAGAAAAAATAAAAACATGATTAAAAATTAACCAAATGTACCCTTAAAAATAAAAAGTAAAAAATATAACTCAAAAATATAAAATGTAACAAATAGTTCATCTTCTCCAAAATCCAAAATCCATAAACCCCACAAAATTTCCAATTATGAGAAGTTTAGAGCATCTCCAATGCAACAATGTCTAATATGTATATGTGGCAAAAGACATTGACATTATATTAAAAAACTTCTCCAATGCAACAATGTTCACTGTGCAAATGTGGCAAATTATTATTAGTTTTTTAGAAAAAAAAAGAGAGAGAAATGTATTGATTGGATATAGATTTTGAAATTAATGTTGGACATTATCCTTGACAATGTCTAGAATTAGACACTGTGTTAGATACTTTCTAGTATTAATTGTGCCACATAAGCACTTTTTGGCCACTTGTCAAAAAAAGTGCTAGACATTGTACATTGACATTATTGCATTGGAGATGCTCTTATGGAGTTGAACACAAAAACTTGACTAATAAATCCCACAGTTTTCAACTGTCAGCTTAATTGCATTTTCATCTAATAACCAAATAATAATAATAATAATGTTTGAACTAGGATGATGCAGATGCATATTCAGTCCTTATATGGCTTCATCTTTCAGATCTTTTTACTGTTGATTCCATGTCATGAGTTCGTCTACATTGCTACTTGCTTCAGCCTTGATTTTCTCCAACAATAGCATCAAACTGGTGGTTGGAATTGCATCGCCAACATCGGCGCCATTTAAACCCCACGCACGGCAGTTTTAGGGGCTGAACATCTGTCAACAGCGGCAATCACAGAGATATTACCGTGAGTATAGGGGCGTTTTGTGGATGAATACACTAAAATGGCAATTGGCAACGGAAGCACCGGTCTTGGATTGAAATTCTTAAGCTTTCTTAAAGAAGCATTTACATCTCTTTAAATTCTCTGTAGTGCAAATTTGTGTAAAGTGGGTAAATGAAGAGATGCTCTTGAGTTAATTGACAAGGAAGATGATGCCCCCGATGTAGTGATTTATACAAAAATGATATTTGGTTTGTGTGAAGCTTTGCTTTTAGAAGAGGCTATGGATTTTTTATTTATTTTTTTGGTGGATTTTAGATTTTTAGAGGAGATGGCCTCTTTGTTATACATTTTATTTTTTTGGGTTACATTTCTTACTTTTTATTTTTTGGGGGTACATTTAGTTATTTTTCAATCATGTTTTTCTTTTTTCTTGTTTTTTATTTTTTGTTTATTTAAAGGAAATGACAATTTTGTCATAAAACACCTACCACGCCAAGTTTTTTATACGTTGGGGATGTGTGGTGCTATTTTTTTTAGGTTATGGGCATATTTCCAGCGATTTTGAAAGGTTGGAGACCAAATATACAAGGGAAATTGGCCAAAAATGACCATAACGTATGGACCCAGTGCCTAAATCATCCTTACCTTTCAAATTTTGATAATTACATCCCTTACCTATACATGTAGCCCAAATCATCCATTTGAACGGAATTCATCCAAAATTCTGTTAAACCTTTGGAATTTTGATACAAATGGTACCTAACTTTTGTTCTTAGGGTGGAATTGGTCCCTAACATTTATGTTTTGGCAAACAAGTCCTTAACCTATGTGTTTTGGTGCGAAATTGGTCCTTGTAAAATGAAAAAGACAAATATACCCTTAGTTTAATTAGAATAAATTGTATGTGGATTCCTAATCATTACAAAATGTACAAATAAGTCCAATACTTTTATTTTTTATAAAAAAATTAAAAAAACTAATGAATATTTTTTTTTTTGAATTAACACTTTAATAATAAACACGTCAAATAAATTTATTATTTTTATTATGAAGTAATAAATATATTATTTAAAATTAAAACTTTTATTTTATTGTTATATAAAAAAAATAACTTTGTCACAAACTTGATGTTCAAATACTTTTTTTTAATTGAGTTATATGTTTATTAACTACAAATATTAGAAATCCAACTATATTCTTTATATTTTAATTTATCGTTTTATTTTCATTCAAAAATAAAATACATAATGTGTAAATTAATTTTTATTAGTATTTTTATGTTAAAGAAAAATGTAAAAAGATTAGTTCAATGTCATAAAATTATATACGTCATTTTGTTATTTATTTAACTTAATTTTTAAAGTAAAGAGGGAGAAAAATAATTTCTCACAATGATTTCTCTTTATTACTTAATAATAAAAATAATAAATTTATTTGACATGTTTATTACTAAAGTGTTAATTCAAAAAAAAAAATACTCATTAGTTTTTTTAAATTTTTTTTATAAAAAATAAAAGTATTGGACTTATTTGAACATTTTGTAATGATTAGGAATCCACATACAATTTCTTCTAATTAAACTAAGTGTATATTTGTCTTTTTCATTCTATAAGGACCAATTTCGCACTAAAACACATATGTTAGGGACTTGTTTGCCAAAACATAAATATTAGGGACCAATTCTACCATAAGGACAAAAGTTAGGGACCATTTGCGCCAAAATCCCAAAGGTTTAACGGAATTTTGGATGGATTCCGTTCAAAAGGATGATTTGGACACTACATGGATATGTAAGGGATGTAATTGCCAAAATTTGAAAGGTAAGAATGATTTGGACATTGGGTTCATACATTAGGGAAGTTTTTGGCCAATTTTCCAATATAAAATTATTTCTAAATACTTTAAATCCTATTTTGATTATCATCACAGTTCAAGGTAAATTTGATGAAGTACAAATTCTATGCACAAAAATATTAATTGAGACGAAAAGAAGAAGAAGAAGGACAAAACACTGAGTGCTCGTTTGATTTTATTAAAAATCAGTTTAACAAATTTAGATAAAAGTTGACGAAATATGTAGTTAAAAAATTGATAAAAGTTGTGGGTTTCATAAAATATATAATTAAAATTAATAGTTAATTTTGACTTTAGTTATTTAACAAAAATTTTAAGCAAGAATTCTGATCTCCTGCCCCTAGTAGGCAGGAAAATTCGGCCCACCTGCTGACACCTCAGCAGGTGGGCGGAATTTTCCTGCCCATTAGGGACAGGAGATCGATCATGTTTTAAACAAAATCAAACAAATGCTTAAAAAATGACAAAGGCATTTTGTTAGTTAATTACTTTAGTAAGTCAAATTTGATTATTTGTCTTGTTCAAGTAGTACTTTATATTAATTAAATTACTATTTTGAGATTAATCACAAAAGAGACAACATAAAGTGAAGGAAAATGGCACTCCTAGTTTTTAAAGATTCATATTGTACGATGCCTTTTTAACCTCGGTTAGTGCTTAATATAATTAAACATTAAAAGATTCTTTGTGGAGTGTCACATACTTAAATAATTGGTTTGTCCTTCATTAATTTGAAAAGAAACTGTATATGCAAGGTGACTGAATTTCCAAAGTCAAAAGGTTCTCCATAATTGATTTAAAAATCAATGAGTGGACTATTTGTTAAAAATAATTAAGTGGAACGAAAACAAACAATCCATTACTAGCAACCACGAAAAATATATATAAGGATATTCTCAAATGCATCACAACAAGTCCGTACATACATTGGTTTGTCAATTGTACATAAAAATTTAGAATCACAATAATTTTGTCTATTGCTCCATTAATATATAGTTTGTACAAAGGACAATAATACAAATAGAGATATATCCAATGAGTGAGTGACGATTAAAACGAGAAGTAAAAACTTGGAGTGTATCACAAGTTGATATTCCATAGTCAAGGCCTTAATACTATTAATCTTTCTTATTTTTAGCCCTATAAATTGGCACCAAAAATCTCCTATGTACTTGCCTCAACAACATACAAATATCTCAACTAGTACATCCCCAGATTACAAAAACAAGTAGCTACTAAGCTTCCTAATTTACTTGCTAAAATGCATAAACAAGGCGAGAAGAAGATGAAATTGAAGAAAGGGTGTGTGGCAGTCCAAGTGGGATTACAAAATGGTTCATTTCAAAGATTTGTCATCCCAATTTCATACCTACACAATCCTCTCTTTCATAGGCTTCTTAATAGAGCTCGTGAGTTCTATGGCTACCATACAAATGGACCTCTTATGCTACCTTGTTCAGTCGAGGACTTTCTTCATCTGCAACGACGAATAGAAAGGGATGCCAGTCAGCAAAATCGGCATTGTCATCACCACCACCACCACCGCAACCTTTTTGCTGCTTTGCCATATTAACTTAGTTGATTTTTTCTTGGGTACTTATAATCGTAGCAAATTTTCTCTTTCTTTTTTATTCCCCCTATTTCTCGATGGATTTCATTAGAGTTTTGTCGATGATGCATATGTCCATGATAATGTAAAGCAATTAATGTTCCGCCTTCAATGATGAATGACTATTTTTCATTTTGTGTTCTCTTCCTTTCTGTAAGAGCAAGTGACGATTTATACTAATAAAATAATATTGAGAAACAAACACATAAACAATTAGGTTGAAGTCTCGAGATCTTTTCGGTGCAACAGAAATCATATGCCTTATCCCCATGTAGGATTAGGATCAACTTAAACGAGACGTGTAGCTTGAACCAATTTGTTCTATAGATTGAATTAGTTTAAAGTTCCACTATAAAAATACCGTTATTTAATTTGGTCAATAATATTCTTATAAACAAAATAGAAGAATAATATATGTATGGAGTATAACGTGCATTAATATATACATGGTATATAGAAAATGGTGTCTAAAACATTTTAGAGATAGGAGCTTTTGTATCTTGTATGTTTGGTAAAGTTTTTTGTAGATTATAAACAGTGGATCTTGCCGTTGATGAAAATAATGTTTAATCAATTTATAAGTATTTTTAAACACTAACAAACATGCTTCTTTTGCACAAATAATACTCTTTTATTAGTATTCATAAATTCCAACACATTAAATAACATAAAATAATAATGTTCAACCACGTCTTATGAATCACTATGCATATGATATAATTTATGAATCCCATGAATTTCTATTAATGAAAATTATGCAACCTTTAGTTTTTTTTAAATTATGGATATCATGTTAATATCAAATTGGAACATGATCAGTTCACAATTCAATGTAGATTATCTTTCTTTCTTATTTTTGAGAAGATACATCCAACCCCACCCCACCCCACCCCACACCACACCACACCACACCATCCCACACCACACCACACCCCCCCCCTATGGGTAGTATTTAATTATAACAATTTTATTTATGATCAAAATATAAGTGACATTGTGTCTCAACGCAAACATTCAACTTATATTATTATAAGTAATTATTGACACTTTAATTTGTATTTTCAATATTAAATAAATGCAATACTAATAAATAAAAAACAAAATTTTATTTATTATAAAAATTTTATTACAACAACAACTATATTTAAATGGCAAGTAAACCAATACCCCACCCCCGTCTCGACTTCATTGAAACTATATGTGACATATTTGATGTACTTGCAACATAATACATTTCTAGGAATTGCTTGCGCATATCACATTTTGTACTTTGTTTTGTTTTGCTCAAAACAAAACAATATGAATCACAAAAAAGGACATAAATTAATCAATTCTAGTTACTTTGAGGAATATTAAAGATTATTTACTTCGTTACTGTTTAGTAAAATAGTTGAATTAAAAATTCTTAGTGGATTGTCCCATTTTGTAATTGGTTTGTCCTTCATTTTTGTAAAGAAATCGTATGCACACGATGGCTGAAAATCCAATGACTTGAAAATTATTTTTTAAAGAAAATGAATAGGGACATGAAAAGAATCCAAAGAAAGAAGAGTAAAAGGAGAAAGAGATCTTTGAGTACATCAAAATGATTCTGTACTAACTTGTTTGCAAATAATATTGTCAGAAGCTTTCATTGTCGAATTATTATAATACAAACTACAAATTACAAAAGGGTAAATAGCACAAAATGTCCCTACCTATTGAGGGTATTGTGGAAAACATCCCTACCTTCAAAATTTTGGTATTTTCACCCTTACCTACTGGATTTCTAAAACAAAACGTCCTTCAGTCCAAAAATATAGGGGTAAATTAGTTCAACCACTTTTTTCACATATATATTACTTCTTTTAAAATTGGGGGGCTTCCCATGCAATTTCTAAAATTGCACGGCAGGCCCCCATCTCCAAAACTGCCTTGGATCCAAAGCGTCCCATCTGAATCGAGGCCTCCACGGCGGCGCTGCTGGTGGCAGAGACACCATCGTTCTGGTGGCGGTGGTGGTAGTTAGCGTCATCTTGAACAGGCGGAGGGTGGTAATACATCCGGCCAGTTTGTGGGCAGTGAATGACATCTGCAAACAACTCCATCGTCGTAACAACATCAGCATACTCAAATGGCGAAGGGATAACATCAGCTGCCACTAATCCACTAATGTGTGCCATATCTGCTAACATAATCGCTTTCTGCTTGTCACAAACCTGTCAATACATAAACAGCACAAATACTTGATCTTGATGCTTCTAGTGCCAACTGAAGACCGATTAAGATCCTCCGCAACATTGTAATATACAGTGGATAATATAAACCTGACCTTCCGAATGCGTGCATAGTCATAGAGACGTGCATAAGCACTGGCACCAGCAACTATTAGTTTCGGCCTAAAGAGTGTGGCACTCTTCTCCATCTGCGTATGAAAAATGAAATGTCACATAAGCCTTACAAGAGAGAGAAGTAGGTAATAACTCCGTGTACTTTCCCATCTCTTCTGCTCCGTCTCCCTCCCTCTCTCTATACGCAAATTCCTCGATTCGATTCGACACGGAGATTGATCTGTTCGGGGAGGGAGACGAAGCAGAAGAGATGGGAAAGTACACAGAGTTATTAGATGCCGGTGTTAGAATTGTTTGCAGATTTCATTCACACTGCCCACAAACTGGCCGGATGTATTACCACCCTCCGCCTGTTCAAGATGACGCTAACTACCACCACCGCCACCAGAACGATGGTGTCTCTGCCACCAGCAGCGCCGCCGTGGAGGCCTCGATTCAGATGGGACGTTTTGGATCCAAGGCAGTTTTGGAGATGGGGGCCTGCCGTGCAATTTTGGAAATTGCATGGGAAGTCCCCCAATTTTAAAAGAAGTAATATATATGTGAAAAAAGTGGTTGGACTAATTTACCCCTATATTTTTGGACTGAAGGACGTTTTGTTTTGGAAATCTAGTAGGTAAGGGTGAAAATGCCAAAATTTTGAAGGTAGGGACGTTTTCCACAATACCCTCAATAGGTAGGGACGTTTTGTGCTATTTACCCATTACAAAAATAAAAATAGGGAGTATGAGGAACGATTAGAACAAGAAGAAGAAACTTCGTGGGTATCATACAAAGATTTTTTAGGAAAGTTTTCTCTAGTTAATCAATACTCTATTTTTAGCCTTATAAATTGACACCATAAATTCTTCAATGTATTTGCCTCAACACTCATACAAATATCTGAATTACTGCATTAATACACTCGCACCAAGATCACAAACACAAATAGCTAGCATCTACTTTACTAGCTACAATGCATAGACAAGAGGAGAAGAAGATGAAATTGAAGAAAGGGTGTGTGACAGTCCAAGTGGGATTAGAGAATGGCCCATTTCAAAGATTCATCATCCCAATTTCGTACCTTTACAATCCCCATTTTCAAAGGCTTCTTGATAGAGCCTGTGAGTTATATGGCTACCAAACAAGTGGACCTCTAATGATACAATGTTCGGTTGAAAATTTTCTTCGCCTCCGACGATGTATAGAAAAGGGTGACAGTAAGAACAACCATCACCGACGCCACCATCTTGCTTCTGTCTTGTCATATTATCCTAGTTGATATTTTATGAAGTACCTAGCTTGGAGTCTTAATTTGAAGTAGCAGAATTTTCTTTTTTTTCTTCTTTTAATTTTTTCACTCTTGCTTAGTGTATTGTGGATGGAGAAGGCACGCCAAGTATCAACAATGCACACGTCTCTCTCCAATCAATGTAAATCAAATATAAAACCTTATAGATGTTATATATATGAACATATATGATAGTTGTTGGAATTCAATTGCAAATCACTTTTTTCTTTATTCTTTTCCTAATTACTGTTTACTCTTTTCAGTCGCATCCCTTACCAATTATTCGGCTATGTTTATAGTTTTACTTTTGGCGAACGGTTTAAGAAACAAGAAACAAATAAAAAAAGATTAATTGCAGTTAATTATTCAAGGTCAAGGAAATTGAAAGATAAGAAAGTTAATGTAAAAAGGCCGGCTAATACATGAAATTTAGACGAGCATATTTATAGAATGCAAACACATAAGTTTTCAAGCAATAGATGAGAGAATTGTTGTATTTGAATGTGTTTTGATATGTTACTTTAACCCCCACTCCAATCCCCCAAATGTCAAAGACATTAGTTATTTATAGGTAAGGGTTTTGGTTTTCAATTTCGAGCCAAAAATACCAAGAAAACCTTTAAAATCGTGCAAGATCCGAGTCCAAGTCGAATAGGAACAATTGGCGTGCACATCACGAAGGCACCGTACACGCTGCTTCAGCATTGTGTTCATTTGGGACGTGCGCGCCACTTTCCTCTGCCTAGCGGCTCCACATCAAACAAGCATAACTTTTGATACATCTTTGAATCACGATCCATAATTAATTACCTTGATGGAATAGGAAAAGAGGAGGCGTGCCAATTAGTGTTCTATCTTCAACGTGAATATTAAGAAAAAAATCTTATAATTTTTAAATATAAAAATTAAAAATAATAATCAACATTTAAGAACTTGTACTGCTCTTATCAAAGTTGAAATTTTAAATAAAACATAATTAATACTCATATGACTATTTTTCGTTTTCTTTTCTCGTCAATTAATAAAATAATATTGAGAAGCAAACATATAAATAGTTGGGTTGAAGGCTCTCTTCCCAATGCTAATGTAATCTTATGACCGTGCATCTAGAATACGACAACTCAAAGTGTAGCTCAAACCAATTTGCATTATAGGTTGAACTCAAAGCTCTCCTAAAGACATCATTCTTTGGTTAAAAATATTGATATAACAAAATAGAAGTACTGTGTGCAATCATCTAAAATATCGAGTAAGAAATGTGCATGATATACAGGACATGTAGAAAATGGTGTTTAAAACATTGTAGAGATAGGAGCTTTGTAGGTATAATTTAGACCACTTAGAATTTATGAAGAAATAATACTTTATTTTTACATGATCTCTATAATACTTGTGTATATATATATTGACATCTATTAAAATAATGTTCTATGATCATATGATAATGTTTTACGATTTGTTACGACATTTAAGGTAAATTTGATGAAGTACAAATTCTATGCATTTTTAATCACACATTTTTATTAGCGGAAAAGAAAAAGAACAAGGACAAGATACTTAGAAATTGGTGAGGTCGTTCCATTAGTAAATTACTTTCGTAAGACAAATTTAATTAAGTGTGTGTTTGATTTTGTTAAAAATTAATTTTTAGCACATTTTGATAAAAGTTTATAAAAGTTGTAGGTTCTATGAAATGTGACTTTAACTTAATTTTTTATTAACTTTTTAAACAAAACTAAACAAAGAATAATTGTTTTGTTTGTACTTCATATTAATTAATTTACAAATTTTGAGATTAATCACAAAAGAGACAATATAAAGTGAAGCAAAATTTTACTCCAAGTTTTTAAAGATTAATATTGTATGATGCTTTGTTGACCTCGGTTAGTGCTTAATATACATTAAAAGATTCTTTGTGGAGTGTCACATACCTAATTGTTTTGTCCTTGTTAATTTGAAAAGAAACTGTATATGCATTGTGACTGAATTTCCAAAGTCAAAATTAGGACCTCCATAATTAATTTAAGAATCAATGATAGAATGTTTGTTAAAAATAATTAAGTGAAACGAAAAGAAACAATCCAGTATTATTAGTGACGACGACAAATATAAGGATATTTTGAAGTGTATCGCAAGTCCGTACATTCATTGTGTTTGCCAATTATACTCGTTAGGAATCACATCTATTGTTTTATTATTATATAGTTTGTACAAAAGACAATAATACACATAGGGATACATCCAACGACTAAGTGATGATCAAAACGAAAAGTAAAATCTTGGATTGTATCACAAGTTGTTATTCCATAGTGAAGGCCTTAATACTACTAATCTTTCTTCATTTTTAGCACTATAAATTGGCCCCAAAAATCTCCTGTGTACTTGCCTCAATAACATACAAATATCTCAACTAGTACATTTACACTCACCCCAAGATTACAAAAACAAGTAGCTAGTAATCTTCTTAATTTACTAGCTAAATGCATAGACAAGACGAGAAGAAGATGAAATTGAAGAAAGGGTGTGTGGCAGTCCAAGTGGGATTAGAAAATGGTCCATTTCAAAGATTTGTCATCCCAATTTCATACCTATGCAATCCTCTCTTTCAGAGGCTTCTTGATAGAGCTCGTGAGTTCTACGGCTACCATACAAGTGGACCTCTTATACTACCATGCATGTTCAGTCGAGGACTTTCTTCACTTGTAACGACGAATAGAAAGGGATGCCAATAAGCACAATCGCCATTGTTATCACCACCGCAACTTTTTTGCTGCTTTGCCATATTAACCTAGTTGATATTTTCTGGGTACTTATGAATGAGAAGTCTTTGCTTGAAGTAGCACATTTTCTCTTTCTTTTTTTCCCCCTATTTCTTGATGGATTTCATTAGAGTTTTGTCGATGATGCATATGTCCATAATAATGTAAAGAAATTACTGTTTTGTCTTCAATGATGAATTACTATTTTTCAGTTTATTTTCTCTTCCTTTCTAAAAGAGCAAGTGGCGATTTATACTAATAGTATTGAGAAGTAAACACAAATAATTAGATTGAAGTCTCGAGATCTTACCGGTGCAACAAAAATTATATGACTTATATATATCCATGTAGGATACGATTTAAATGAGACGTGTAGCTTGAACCAACTTATTGTTCTTTAGATTGAGCTAGTTTAAAGTTCCACTGTAAAAACACTTTCTTTGGTCAATAATATTTTTATAAACAAAATAGAAAAATAATATGCATGGAGTAGAACTTGCATGATATACACGTTATGTAGAAAAAGGTGTCTAAAACATGTTAGAGGTAGGAGCTTTCAACTTTCGTAGGTGAATTTTTTTTTTGCACTATTATTAATTAGTGTTCATAAATTCCAACATCTGAATTAAATAACATAAAATAATAATGTTTCACGACGTCTTATGAATCAATATGCATATGATAAATAACTTATGAATCCTATGAATTTCTATTAATGAAATTATGCAACCTTTAGTTTTTTTCACTAGGGATATCATGTTTAATATCAAATAAGAACATGATCAGTTCATAGATTACATTTCTTTCTTAATTTTTTAGATGATACACCCCCCCCCCCCCCCCCATGTTGGTATTATTTAATTATAACAATTTTATATATGATCAAAATATTATAATTGACCCCATGAAAAGCCTTAAAAATTGTGCAAAATCCGAGTCCAAGTCGAATAGGAACAGTCGGTGTGCACACCACGAATGCACCGCGTGCACTCTGCTTCAGCAGTGTGTTCATTTGGCGCGCGCCCCGATTTCCTATGCCTAGCAGCCCCACTTTAAACAAACATAACTTTTGATACGGCTCCGAATCACGATACAAATTGCTTTGAATTGTAAATTCGATAACATTTCTGATGATATATCACATTGAAATCCATGAATCTTCTCGTGGTACTCTTAAAATTTCACTTCTTACCGAGGTCAACACTACTTTTTGCTCATTTTGTCGTCAATGTGTTATATCTGAACTCGGAGTTGTTTCCTAAAACATCAAAACAAGATGAAAATCACTAGATACTTGAGCAATTTACTAACAATTGTATAATAAATAGATACTAAATAAGTGTATAAAATACACTTATCAATCACGAAGAGTCGAGGTCTCCAACTTGGCCAAGGCATAACTAAATTAGATATGGACGGCATGAAGAATGACCGAGTCAATTATCAAAGACGAGCCAATAAGGTCAAGATCATGAACGTCTAATGTAACGTCTGTTACCAATTCCAACAGTAAAAATCCAAGCCCTTGAATATGCTCCATAGTAGATGCTTAAATAATGCCAATTGTACTTACTAGTTGTCACAATATATACAATATTATCTATTGTTCCATCAATAATAGAAAAAAATTACCAATAGGGATCCACGAGTGACGATCAAAACTAGAAGAAGAAACTTCGAGTGCATCATGAGACAGATTCCAAACCTATGCAAAATCTTAAATTCTCCACTGTCAACCCTATAAATTGACAACATAAATTCTCCTTCCAATTTGCCTACAAACATATCGTCTAAAACCTTACGCTTACACCAAGATTACAAACACAAGTTTTCTTCTTTTACTTGCTACAATGCATAGGCAAGAGGAGAAGAAGATGAAATTGAAGAAAGGTTGTGTGGCAGTCCAAGTGGGATTAGAAAATGGCTCATTTCAAAAATTTGTCATCCCAATCTCTTACCTATACGATCCTCTCTTTCAGAGGCTTCTCGATAAAGCTCGTGAGTTCTATGGCTACCGTATAAGTGGGCTGCTCGTGCTACCATGTTCGGTCGAGGATTTTGTTCACCTTCAACGACAAATAGAAAGGGGTGCCACTAGGCCCAGTCACCGCGACCATCACCGTGCTTCTACCTTATCATATTAGTCTTACATGATATTTTAGTTCGACTCTTGCTTTCTAGGTACTACGTACATAGAACATTTTATTTTCTTCTTTTACTTTTTTTCCCACTTTCCTAATGATTTATGGATGGAGGAGGCACGAAAATTCATGCCTCTCTCTACTTTCGGTAGTATTTGCGTATGACGTGCAAATCAATGTAAATTTTTTAACTCTTTCAGTTCGGATAGTCAATGAAATTGGGAATTAATACTAAATTAATAATCAGTCTAATTAGTATTTTTGGCATTTTATTCATGTATTATGTCCATATGTAAGATTGACCATAAAGTATTTATCTGCTTTTAGAGTATTCTATTTGTTTTTGTTTTTGTTTCGTGAAAGTTATGATCTCGTTCATATGTTCAACGTAAATAAAGTGTTGTAGTTGTCGAATTTTACGATTTTTTTTATTTTGTAGTGATCTTGTATTATTCTTTAGATGTTTGTTTTCCATGCTACAACCCATTATTTATTAGGTTTCCACCTCATTGTAGCGTCCGATTTATGTTTGAAACTCTCTGGTTCTTTCATACAATGGCAAAGTATAACCAAAAAAATGATGAAAATTCTCAAATCGAGGAAGACTTTTTTTTCAGAGGTTCTGAGTGAAACTCTTTCTCTACTAATATGTGAATTCTTCTTATGCTATTGCTACGATGGTAGGGGCAGATACAGGAGAACTTACTTTTGTCGGAGTCCCGCTTGACCCAAAACAAATTTTTAGTATAGGAATATTTAAAAAAAAAAACACAAATTTTTATATAGAATTTTTTTCCCTCATACATTAGTTCGGCCTAAAATTTTTATTAGCTCCCATCTGGATCCACCCACTCAATGTTAGTATACGCCATGGGTTTGGAACATCAACTTGAAATTTATCAAACTATGCACTTGTTTCAATCTATATAGAGATTTACAAAAACGAAAAACGGGAGTGTTTTTCGC
Source organism: Forsythia viridissima (assembly GCA_030279155.1). Classification (NCBI taxonomy): domain Eukaryota; kingdom Viridiplantae; phylum Streptophyta; class Magnoliopsida; order Lamiales; family Oleaceae; genus Forsythia; species Forsythia viridissima. Next base: position 33,256,208 of record CM059038.1, on the reverse strand, counting down.
TTTCTTGAAGTGAGAGGAGGTTGCATATCATATAAACAGTCTCCTTAAGATGATAATGAAGAAATGTATTTTGAACGTCCATCTAGTATAAAAATATGTGATGAATGAGCAAAACAGCTAACATGTATAAAAAGTAGTCATTTTGGCAACGGGGACAAATCTTGAGTCAACTCCTTCAGTTACAACTAGCTAACACTTTAGAAAGTTAGTGCACGCTTATAAAGCCAAGGAAAAGAATGATTAATAAAAACCTAATGTTTTCGTACTATTGTCAAAGTTTGGACTTTTCTTTGACTGTGTTTATAACTTTTTCCCATCTCTGTGTAGGTTAAAAGGTACGCGGATTATTCCCTACCATTGGACTTTGTTGGAAATTCATAATAAAATTGTAACTGATTTTTTGAAATACATGCAAATGCATGAAGGGTAGTTGAAATATATATGGCTCGTCTAAGAGTCATAACTTTAGATTTTGGTATATATGTTATGGTTTGTGTTGATATCTGACCCACTACATGACGAGTTTGAATTACATTATATGATATCAAAAGAACTAATAAAGAAAGATTTTTCGAAAAGTTAAAAATTAGTAATGCTTCTTAGAAATCGAAAATGAATACAAACTTAAGATTGAAAACCAAAAATAAATTGTTTATTACATTAGAGCATATATTTTACTTAATTTAGTTTTATAAATGATATCATGAATTATAAAATGCTATAGATGCCATTCTAATTTCTAAGCCATACAAATCTTATCATGAACTGCATCAATATTCAATAACCACTTTTGATCCCCCAATAATATGAATCCCTACCGAGCCACCACTTAATGGGAAAGTCAAATGCAACACCTAACTACCTACCTGCAGAATATTTTTTATGAAAATGGTGTAATTTAAAAAAATATAAAATAAAAACTTTAGATTCAATACGATATTGTTAACTTATGCACTTCTACACTCTTCTATCAATAAATACTTGGAATAATTATATACTTAGTCTCTAATTTTTCAAAATCGTTAGAGATATGTCTTTAACCTAAAAAAATAGCACCACATATTCCAACGTATGAAAATTTAGCATGTTAGATCCTTTATGAAAAAATATCACTTCCCTTTAAATAAACAAAAAAATAAAAAAAAATAGAAAATAAAAACATGATTGAAATCTAACCAAATGTGGCTTAAAAATAAAAAATAAAAAATATAAATTAAAAAAATAAAATGTAACAAAAACGTCATGTTCTCCAAAAATCCAAAATACATAAACCCCACAAAATTTCCAATTATGAGAAGTTTATAGAGTTGAACAAAAAAATTTGACTAATAAATCCCACAGTTTTCAACTGTCGACTTAATTGCATTCTCATCTAATAACCAATAATAATAATAATAATGTTTGAACTAAGAGGGTGCAGAGGCATACTCATTCCTTATATGGCTTCATCATTCAGATCCTTTTACTGTTGATTCCACGTCATGAGTTCATCCACATTGCTACTTGCTTCGGCCTTGATTTTCTCCAACAATAGCATCAAACTGGTGGTTGGAATTGCATCGCCAACATTGGCGCCATCAAAACCCCACGCACGACAGTTTTAGAGGCTGAACATCTGTCAACAGTGGCAATCACGGAGATATTGTCGTGGGTATAGGGGCGTTTTGTAGATGAATACACTAAAATGGCAATTGGCAACGGAAGCACCGGTCTTGGGTTGAAATTCTTAAGCTTTCTTTAAGAAGCATTTACATCTATTTAAATCCTCCGTAGTGCAAATTTGTGTAAAGTGGGTAAATGGAGAGATGCTCTTGAGTTATTTGACAAGGAAGATGATGCCCCCGATGTAGTGATTTATACAAAAATGATGTATGGTTTGTGTGAAGCTTCGCTTTTTGAAGAGGCTATGTATTTTTATTTTTATTTTGTGGATTTTAGATTTTTGGAGAAGATGACCTCTTTGTTACATTTTATTTTTTTGGGTTACATTTCTTACTTTTTATTTTTTGGGGTACATTTAGTTATTTTTCAATCATATTTTTTTTTCTTGTTTTTTCTTTTTTGTTTATTTAAAGGAAATGACAATTTTGTCATAAAACACCTACCACGCTAAGTTTTTCATACGTTGGGATGTGTGTTGCTATTTTTTTAGGTTATGGGCATATCTCCAATAATTTTGAAAAATTGGAGACCAAATATACAATTATCCCTAAATACTTTAAATCCTATTTTGATTATCATCACAATTCAAGGTAAATTTGATGAAGTACAAATTCTATGCACCAAAAAATTAATTGAGACAAAATGAAGAAGAAGAAGGACAAAACATTGAGTGCTCATTTGATTTTATTAAAAATCAGTTTAACAAATTTAGATAAAAGTTGACGAAATATGTAGTTAAAAAATTGATAAAAGTTGTGGGTTCATAAAATATATAATTAAAATTAATTATTGATTTTAACTTTAGTTATTTAACAAAAATTTTAAGCAAAACTAAACAAAGGCTTAGAAAATGACAAGGGCATTTTGTTAGCTAATTACTTTAGTAAGTCAAATTTGATTAATTGTCTTGTTCAAGTAGTACTTTATATTAATTAAATTACTATTTTGAGATTAATCACAAAAGAGACAATATAAAGTGAAGCAAAATGTCACTCCTAGTTTTTAAAGATTCACATTGTACGATGCCTTTTAAACCTCGGTTAGTGCTTAATATAATTAAACATTAAAAGATTCTTTGTGGAGTGTCACATACTTAAGTAATTGGTTTGTCCTTCATTAATTTGAAAATAAACTGTATATGCAAGGTGACTGAATTTCCAAAGTCAAAAGGTCCTCCATAATTGATTTAAAAATCAATGAGTAGACTATTTGTTAAATATAATTAAGTGGAACGAAAACAAACATTCCACTACTAGCGACCACGAAAAATATATATAAGGATATTCGTAAATGCATCATAACAAGTCCGTACATACATTGTGTTTGTCAATTGTACATAAAAATTTAGAATCACAATAATTTTGTCTATTGCTCCATTAATATATAGTTTGTACAAAGGACAATAATACAAATATAGAGATATATCAAACGAGTGAGTGACGATTAAAACGAGAAGTAAAAACTTGGAGTGTATCACAAGTCAAGGCCTTAATACTATTAATCTTTCTTCATTTTTAGCCCTATAAATTGGCCCCAAAAATCTCCTATGTACTTACCTCAACAACATACAAATATCTCAACTAGTACATCCCCAGATTACAAAAACAAGTAGCTAGTAAGCTTCTTAATTTACTTGCTAAAATGCATAGACAAGGCGAGAAGAAGATGAAATTGAAGAAAGGGTGTGTGGCAATCCAAGTGGGATTACAAAATGGTCCATTTCAAAGATTTGTCATCCCAATTTCATACCTACACAATCCCGTCTTTCATAGGCTTCTTGATAGAGCTCATGAGTTCTATGGCTACCATACAAATGGACCTCTTATGCTACCATGTTCAGTTGAGGACTTTCTTCATTTGCAACGACGAATAGAAAGGGATGCCAGTCAGCAAAATCGGCATTGTCATCACCACCACCAACACCGCAACCTTTTTGCTGCTTTGCCGTATTAGCCTAGTTGATATTTTCTTGGGTACTTATAATCGTAGCAAATTTTCTCTATCTGTTTTTTCCCCCCCTATTTCTCGATGGATTTCATTAGAGTTTTGTCAATGATGCATATGTCCATGATAATGTAAAGCAATTAATGTTCCGCCTTCAATGATGAATGGCTATTTTTCATTTTGTGTTCTCTTCCTTTCTGTAAGAGTAAGTGACGATTTACACTAATAAAATAATATTGAGAAGCAAACACATAAACAATTAGGTTGAAGTCTCGAGATTTTTTTGGTGCAACAGAAATCATATGCCTTATCCCCATGCAGGATTATGATCAACTTAAAAGAGACGTGTAGCTTGAACCAACTTGTTCTATAGATTGAATTAGTTTAAAGTTCCACTATAAAAATACCGTTATTTAATTTTTTCAATAATATTTTTATAAAGAAAATAGAAGAATAATATATGTATGGAGTAGAACATGCATTAATATATACATGGTATATAGAAAATGGTGTCTAAAACATTTTAGAGATAGGAGCTTTTGTATCTAGTATATTTGGTAAAGTTTTTTGTAGATTTTAAACAATAAGTCCTACAGTTGATGAAAATAATGTTTAATCAATTTATAAGTATTTTTAAGTACTAACAAACATGCTTTATCTCTTTTGCACAAATAATACTCTTTTTATTAGTATTCATAAATTCCAATACATTAAATAACATAAATTAATAATGTTCAACCACGTCTTATGAATCAATATGCATATGATATAATTTATGAATCCCATGAATTTCTATTAATGAAAATTATGCAACCTTTAGTTTTTTTTTAAACTATGGATATCATGTTAATATCAAATTGGAACATGATCAGTTCACAATTCAATGTAGATTATCTTTCTTTCTTATTTTTGAGAAGATATAATACACCCCACCCCATCCCACCCCACCCCACCCCACCCCACCCCCTATGGGTAGTATTTAATTATAACAATTTTATTTATGATCAAAATATAAGTGACATTGTATCTCAACGCAAACATTCAACTTATATTATTACAAGTGATTATTGACACTTTAATTTGTATTTTCAATATTAAATAAATGCAATACTAATAAATAAATAAATAATTTCATTTATTATAAAAATTTTATTATAACAAGAACTATATTATATGGCAAGTAAACCAATACCCCACCCCCGTCTCGACTTCATTGAAACTATATGTGACATATTCGATGTACTTGCAACATAATGCATTTCTAGGAATTGCTTGCGCATATCACATTTTGTACTTTGTTTTGTTTTGCTCAAAACAAAACAATATGAATCACAAAAAAGGACATAAAATCAATCCTAGTTACTTTGAGGAATATTATAGATTATTTACTTCGTTACTGTTTAGTCCATAAAATAGTTGAATTAAAGATTCTAAGTGGATTGTCCCATTTTGTAATTGGTTTGTCCTTCATTTTTGTTAAGAAATCTAAGCACACGATGGCTGAAAATCCAATGATTTGAAAATTATTTGTTAAAGAAAATGAATAGGGACAAGAAAAGAATCCAAAGAAAGAAGAGTAAATAGAGAAAGATCTTTGAGTACATCAAAACGATTCCATACTAACTTGTTTGCCAATAATATTGTTGAAGCTTTCATTGTCGAATAATTATAATACAAACTACGAATTACAAAAATAAAAATAGGGAGTCCGAGGAACGATTAGAACAAGAAGAAGAAACTTCGTGGGTATCATACAAAGATTTTTTAGGAAAGTTTTCTCCAGTTAATTAATACTCTATTTTTAGCCCTATAAATTGACACCATAAATTCTTCAATGTATTTGCCTCAACACTCATACAAATATCTGAATTACTGCATTAATACACTCGCACCAAGATCACAAACACAAATAGCTAGCATCTACTTTACTAGCTACAATGCATAGACAAGAGGAGAAGAAGATGAAATTGAAGAAAGGGTGTGTGACAGTCCAAGTGGGATTAGAGAATGGCCCATTTCAAAGATTCATCATCCCAATTTCGTACCTTTACAATCCCCATTTTCAAAGGCTTCTTGATAGAGCCTGTGAGTTATATGGCTACCAAACAAGTGGACCTCTAATGATACAATGTTCGGTCGAAAATTTTCTTCGCCTCCGACGATGTATAGAAAAGGGTGACAGTAAGAACAACCATCACCGACGCCACCATCTTGCTTCTGTCTTGTCATATTATCCTAGTTGATATTTTATGAAGTACATAGCTTGGAGTCTTAATTTGAAGTAGCATAATTTTCTTTTTTTTCTTCTTTTAATTTTTTCACTCTTGCTTAGTGTATTGTGGATGGAGAAGGCACGCCAAGTATCAACAATGCACACGTCTCTCTCCAATCAATGTAAATCAAATATAAAACCTTATAGATGTTATATATATGAACATATATGATAGTTGTTGGAATTCAATTGCAAATCACTTTTTTCTTTATTCTTTTCCTAATTACTGTTTACTCTTTTCAGTCGCATCCCGTACCAATTATTCGGCTATGTTTATAGTTTTACTTTTGGCGAACGGTTTAAGAAACAAGAAACAAATAAAAAAAGATTAATTGCAGTTAATTATACAAGGTCAAGGAAATTGAAAGATAAGAAAGTTAATGTAAAAAGGCCGGCTAATACATGAAATTTAGACGAGCATATTTATAGAATGCAAACACATAAGTTTTCAAGCAATAGATGAGAGAATTGTTGTATTTGAATGTGTTTTGATATGTTACTTTAACCCCCACTCCCATCCCCCAAATGTCAAAGACATTAGTTATTTATAGGTAAGGGTTTTGGTTTTCAATTTCGAGCCAAAAATACCAAGAAAACCTTTAAAATCGTGCAAGATCCGAGTCCAAGTCGAATAGGAACAATTGGCGTGCACATCACGAAGGCACCGTACACGCTGCTTCAGCATTGTGTTCATTTGGGACGTGCGCGCCACTTCCCTTTGCCTAGCGGCTCCACTTCAAACAAGCATAACTTTTGATACATCTTTGAATCACGATCCATAATTAATTACCTTGATGGAATAGGAAAAGAGGAGGCGTGCCAATTAGTGTTCTATCTTCAACGTGAATATTAAGAAAAAAATCTTATAATTTTTAAATATAAAAATTAAAAATAATAATCAACATTTAAGAACTTGTACTGCTCTTATCAAAGTTGAAATTTTAAATAAAACATAATTAATACTCATATGACTATTTTTCGTTTTCTTTTCTTGTCAATTAATAAAATAATATTGAGACGCAAACATATAAATAGTTGGGTTGAAGGCTCTCTTCCCAATGCTAATGTAATCTTATGACCGTGCATCTAGAATACGACAACTCAAAGTGTAGCTCAAACCAATTTGCATTATAGGTTGAACTCAAAGCTCTCCTAAAGACATCATTCTTTGGTTAATAATATTGATATAACAAAATAGAAGTACTGTGTGCAATCATCTAAAATATCGAGTAAGAAATGTGCATGATATACAGGACATGTAGAAAATGGTGTTTAAAACATTGTAGAGATAGGAGCTTTGTAGGTATAATTTAGACCACTTAGAATTTATGAAGAAATAATACTTTATTTTTACATGATCTCTATAATACTTGTGTATGTATATATTGACATCTATTAAAATAATGTTCTATGATCATATGATAATGTTTTACGATTTGTTACGACATTTAAGGTAAATTTGATGAAGTACAAATTCTATGCATTTTTAATCACACATATTTATTAGCGGAAAAGAAAAAGAACAAGGACAAGATACTTAGAAATTGGTGAGGTCGTTCCATTAGTAAATTACTTTCGTAAGACAAATTTAATTAAGTGTGTGTTTGATTTTGTTAAAAATTAATTTTTAGCACATTTTGATAAAAGTTTATAAAAGTTGTAGGTTCTATGAAATGTGACTTTTAACTTAATTTTTTATTAACTTTTTAAACAAAACTAAACAAAGAATAATTGTTTTGTTTGTACTTCATATTAATTAATTTACAAATTTTGAGATTAATCACAAAAGAGACAATATAAAGTGAAGCAAAATTTTACTCCAAGTTTTTAAATATTAATATTGTATGATGCTTTGTTGACCTCGGTTAGTGCTTAATATACATTAAAAGATTCTTTGTGGAGTGTCACACACCTAATTGTTTTATCCTTGTTAATTTGAAAAGATACTGTATATGCATGGTGACTGAATTTCCAAAGTCAAAATTAGGACCTCCATAATTAATTTAAGAATCAATGATAGGATGTTTGTTAAAAATAATTAAGTGAAACGAAAAGAAGCAATCCAGTATTATTAGTGACGACGACAAATATAAGGATATTTTGAAGTGTATCGCAAGTCTGTACATTTATTGTGTTTGTCAATTATACTCGTTAGGAATCACATCTATTGTTTTATTATTATATAGTTTGTACAAAAGACAATAATACACATAGGGATACATCCAACGACTAAGTGATGATCAAAACGAGAAGTAAAATCTTGGATTGTATCACAAGTTGATATTCCATAGTCAAGGCCTTAATACTACTAATCTTTCTTCATTTTTAGCACTATAAATTGGCCCCAAAAATCTCCTGTGTACTTGCCTCAATAACATACAAATATCTCAACTAGTACATTTACACTCACCCCAAGATTACAAAAACAAGTAGCTAGTAATCTTCTTAATTTACTAGCTAAATGCATAGACAAGTCGAGAAGAAGATGAAATTGAAGAAAGGGTGTGTGGCAGTCCAAGTGGGATTAGAAAATGGTCCATTTCAAAGATTTGTCATCCCAATTTCATACCTATGCAATCCTTTCTTTCAGAGGCTTCTTGATAGAGCTCGTGAGTTCTACGGCTACCATACAAGTGGACCTCTTATACTACCATGCATGTTCAGTCGAGGACTTTCTTCACTTGTCGTCAATGTGTTATATCTGAACTTGGAGTTGTTTCCTAAAACATCAAAACAAGATGAAAATCACTAGATACTCGAGCAATTTACTAACAATTGTATAATAAATAGATACTAAATAAGTGTATAAAACACACTTATCAATCACGAAGAGTCTAGGTCTCCAACTTGGCCAAGGCATAACTAAATTAGATATGGACCTCATGAAGAATGACGGAGTCAATTATCAAAGACGAGCCAATAAGGTCAAGATCATGAACGTCTAATGTAACGTCTGTTACCAATTCCAACCGTAAAAATCCAAGCCCTTGAAGATGCTCCATAGTAGATGCTTAAATAATGCCAATTGTACTTACTAGTTGTCACAATATACAATATTATCTATTGTTCCATCAATAATAGAAAAAATTACAAATAGGGATCCACGAGTGACGATCAAAACTAGAAGGAGAAACTTCGGGTGCATCATGAGACAGATTCCAAACCTATGCAAAATCTTAATTTCTCCACTGTCAACCCCATAAATTGACAACATAAATTCTCCTTCTTATTTGCCTACAAACATCTCGTCTAAAACCTTACGCTTACACCAAGATTACAAACACAAGTCATCTTCTTTTACTTGCTACAATGCATAGGCAAGAGGATAAGAAGATGAAATTGAAGAAAGGTTGTGTGGCAGTCCAAGTGGGATTAGAAAATGGCTCATTTCAAAAATTTGTCATCCCAATCTCTTACCTATACGATCCTCTCTTTCAGAGGCTTCTCGATAAAGCTCGTGAGTTCTATGGCTACCGTATAAGTGGGCCGCTCGTGCTACCATGTTCGGTCGAGGATTTTGTTCACCTTCAACGACAAATAGAAAGGGGTGCCACTAGGCCCAGTCACCGCGACCACCGCCGTGCTTCTACCTTATCATATTAGTCTTACATGATATTTTAGTTCGAGTCTTGCTTTCTAGGTACTACGTACATAGAACATTTTATTTTCTTCTTTTACTTTTGTTTTTTTCTCCTTTCCTAATGATTTATGGATGGAGGAGGCACGACAATTCATGTCTCTCTCTACTTTCGGTAGTATTTGCGTATGATGTGCAAATCAATGTAAATTTTTGAACTTTTTCAGTTTCGATAGTCAATGAAATTGGGAATTAATACTAAATTAATAATCAGTCTAATTAGTATTTTTGGCATTTTATTCTTGTATTATGTCCATATGTAAGATTGATCATAAAGTATTTATCTGCATTTAGAGTATTCTATTTGTTTTTGTTTTTGTTTCGTGAAAGTTATGATCTCGTTCATATGTTCAACGTAAATAATTGTCGAACTTTACGAATTTTTTATTTTGTAGTGATCTTGTATTATTCTTTAGAAGTTTGTTTTCCATGCTACAAACCATTATTTATTAGGTTTCCACCTCATTGTAGCGTCCGATTTATGTTTGAAACTCTCTGGTTCATTCATACACAATGGCAAAGTATAACCAAAAAAATGATGAAAATTCTTAAATCGAGGAAGACCTTTTTTCAGAGGTTAGGAGTGAAACTCTTTCTCTACTAATATGTGAATTCTTCTTATGATATTGCTACAATGGCAGGGGCGGATACTGGAGAACTTACTTTTGTTGGAGTCCCTCTTGACCCAAAACAAATTTTTTAGTATTAGAATATATAGTTTTTTTTAAAGAAAAAAAGTTTATATAGAAATTTTTTCCCCTCATACATTAGTTCGGCCTAAAATTTTTATTAGCTTCCATCTGAATCCACCCACTTAATGTTAGTATACGCCATGGGTTTGGAACATCGGCTTGAAATTTATCAAACTATGCACTTGTTTCAATCCATATAGAGATTTACAAAAACGAAAAACGGGAGTGTTTTTCGCTTTCTTGAAGTGAGAGGAGGTTGCACATCATATAAACAGTCTCCTTAAGATGATAATGAAGAAATGTATTTTGACCGTCCATCTAATATAAAAATATGTGATGAATGAGCAGAACAACTAACATGTATAAAAAGTAGTCATTTTGGCAACGGGGACAAATCTTGAGTCAACTCCTTCCGTTACAACTAGCTAACAGTTTAGAAAGTTAGTGCACGCTTATAAGGCCAAGGAAAAGAATGATTAATAAAAACCTAATGTTTTCGTACCATTGTCAAAGTTTGGGCTTTTCTTTGACTGTGTTTATAACTTTTTCCTATCTCTATTTAGGTTAAAAGGTACGCATATTATTCCCTACCATTGGACTTTGTTAGAAATTCATAATAAAATTGTAATGATTTTTCGAAATACATACAAATGCATGAAGGGTAGTTGAAATATATGGCTCGTCTAGGAGTCATAACTTTAGATTTTGGTATATGTATTATGGTTTGCGTTAACCCACTTCACCACGAACTTGAATTACATTATATGATATCAAAAGAACTAATAAAGAAAGATTTCTCGAAAAGTTAAAAATTAGTAATGCTTCTTAGAAATCGAAAATGAATACAAACTTAAGATTGAAAACCATAAAGTGTTTATTACATTAGAGCATATATTTTACTTAATTTTGTTTTATAAATGATATCATGAATTATAAAATGCTATAGATGCCATTCTAATTTCTAAGCCATACAAATCTTATCATGAACTGCATCAATATTCAATAACCACTTTTGATCCCCCTATAATATGAATCCCTACCTAGCCACTTAGAGATGGCAAACGGACCGGGCTGCCCGTCGGCCCAGCGACCCAGTCTGCAAAATGACGGACCCAGGCCGACTCGGGCCCGTCGAAAAACGAGACCGGGCCAAAAAAGATTTCACGGGCCGGCCCGTGAACCGGTCCGTGGACTACGGACCAGGCCCGATCCGTGGTCCACATCTTCAGGGACCAAAATTGGTCCCCAGCCAACCGTTGCCAATTTAGTCCCCAATTTTTATTTTTATTTTTTTTCAAACGGCTATTTTTTTTTCCCTATAAATATCCCATAAATTAACTCTATTCTCTTCACAAATCTCTCAATTCTCAAATTACAATCTTACATTCATACTTCCATTATCCAAAAAAATTATATTCATATATTGTGCAATTTATATAATTTCTAGATTTATAATCTTATTCTTCTTATCTTCTACACCCCTACATTCCAATTTCCATATATATTTTTTGTACTTCTAGTCTTCTACATTTCTATTATCTACATTCTACAACCAAATTCATGGATCAATACAATTTTCAAGGAAGTGCTGAGTCTGTCGAAAACCAAATTCAAGATGATTTTAGTGGTTTAAATAATGTTCCAATTTCAGAATTTGGTGATGATTTTGGAGTTGGGAACACTGGTCCAATTTTTGATTTAGATGATATTGACGAAGAGTTGGAACGACCAATACTACTCAATCGACTACTAAACGAAGAGCCACAAAACAAAAGGCTCGATGTTGGGATCATTTCAATAGAGTGCAGACGGGTGCATCTGCAGATGGGCAACTAATTTTCAAGGCAGTTTGCAAATATTGTAAGCAACAGTTTGCATGGCAAAAGGGTGGTGGAACGAGCCATCTTAATCGACATTTTCTGAAGTGTATGCAAAAGCATGGAGGAGTTGATACCAACCAAGCACAACTACATTTCGGATCTCCGGGTGGATCTAGTAGTTCTTCTCCCAATCTTAACAATTGGGTTTATTCACAAGAATCTATGCGCCGAGAAGGCATGTGTCAGTTGGTGGCTAGTGGTGAGTTCCCGCTTAACATAGTGGAAAGCCCTCATTTCACACAGTTTGTACAAAGGTATCTTTAACCAAGGTATTTACCCTTTGCTAGAAACACTCTTCGTTTTGATACTATTGCTGCTTATAATAAAAGAAAACAAAATATAAAAAATGATTTAAGTAAATATACTGGTGTTGTATCATTCACTTCGGACTTATGGTCCGGTCTAAATCATAAAGGATATATTGCAGCTACTTTACATTATATTGATAAACTATGGATTATGCATAAAAGAATAATTACTTTTAAAGTAATTGACTACCCGCATAATGGCCTACAAATTTTTAATTATTTAATTGCAATTATTAAATAATTTAATTGCGAATCTAGAATTCGCAGTATGACGTTTGACAATGCTCTGCCTAATAATATTGTAATAGAAAAATTAATTGAGGAATTACAACTGAATTTCGGTGGAATTTTATTTCATGTTAGATGTGTATGCCATATTTTTAATTTAATTGTTTAAGATGGTTTAAAGTATATAGGCCCATAATTAGAAAAAATTAGGTATGCCTTAAACTATATTACTGTTTCACCTGATAGAAAACAAGTATTTGATGAATTACGTGTAGAAAATTCTCTTCCAACTAAAACTATATGTACAGACATACGTAATAGGTGGAATTCTACTTATTTAATGCTTGAATCATGTAAAAGATATGAACATTGTGTAACTGGTTATTATAATGACCGACATTCACACGGTCCACAATACGATTTGCAACCACATGATTAGCAAATTGCATTTCATGTTCGAAAATTTTTAAAATTATTTTACGACGCTACAAATGTATGTGGTGCTGTATATTACCCTACTAGTCCATTAGTTTTAAATCATTTTTATTTTATTACAAATAATTTTAATAGATATAAGACGTATGCAATTTTTTCTGATATTGTTGAAACAATGGAAATGAAGTTTAGAAAATATTGGGAAGACTTTCCTATGTTGTTCCCATTAGCGTCAATTATGGACCATAGAGTAAATTTACAAGATACTAAACATACTATTTCCGAAATTTCTAATAATTTGAGTTACGGTAATCCATTAACTTACGGTAATTTAGAAAAAACATTATGTGAAATGTACGAATTTTACGCGGAAAAAATCGGTAGGAATGTTGGAAGACCTCCTGCGCCTAATCCTTCTTCTTCTTCTTCTTCAAATAACCCTAATCCTAATGATTATTGGAGTTTCCTTATTTATAAGGGAACTCAAAATCCTAGTTCTTCTTCTTCATCTTCTTCGCTTACCCGTGTCACAAATGTTGAAACTAATATTAGAGATATACTATTAGAGTTAGCTAGATATTTTGGTCACAACATGCTTAATTTGTTAGATGAAGAGGAGAAGAATAATTTTGATATACTTAGGTGGTGGAGACAAAACGAGCGCCAATACCCAATTGTTTCCATTATAGCACGTGATCTACTAATACCTCCGGTATCAACTGTAGCATCGGAGTCTGCTATTAGTACAGGTGGTAGGATTCTTAATGATTTGAGGTCAAGACTTAAACCAGATATATTAGAGAGTTTAATGTATTTGAAAGATTGGGAAGATCCAGAACATCGAATCCAAGATAAAGTAAGCATGATATTGGCCGAAGAGATGGACGAACTGAATACGTAGTAAGTAAAATGTAAGTATATTTATTATTTTGTATAAATTCATTCTATTTTTTATTCATTTTAACTTGTAAGTTTTGATATTTAACTTTACAAAAAATTGTACACGTAACAACTTGTTCGTGTACAATTTTAACTCTACATACGCTAATAGTAGCCAGTCCCAAGCCCGGAAAAAAGAAGAGGGTTTGAATTTATAATTTTTTCATTCACTTATTTCTTATTATTTGTTGTTTTTAAGTTTAAAAAAAAAATAGATTTCAAGTGGGTCCGCGGATCGGCCCGTTGGCCCGCGGACCGCGGGCCGGTCCGAACCATCTTTTTGGCGAAGCTCGGCCCGTATCTTCACAGGCCGAACTCGGCCCGTATTAAGGGCCAAGCCGGACCGACTGCTCCACTGGCTCAGCCCATTGCCATCTCTACAGCCACTTAATGGGAAAGTCAAATGCAACACCTACCTACCTACCTGTAGAATATTTAAAATGGTGTGATTTAAAAAAATATAAAATAAAAAGGGGTAAATTCAGGGCCGGTCACTGTTTGGGCACTTATGGGCTCTAAAGTCATATGCTCAAAACTTAATTCAATTAAAGTCATATTTTAGAGTTAAAAGACCAACATACCCTTAATTGTAAAAAACGCGGATTTTGAGTGGTGATACTGTTTTGCGGTGATACTGTTTTGTTGTAATACTGTTAAACCTATGATTTTGTACTACTAATGAGACATTTTAAGAACAATAGTATTCTCTTGTTTATTCTCTACTGATTAATTCTTCTACTTACTATTAAACACCTTATAAATTTATACTTATCTATCCAATGAGAATCTATGTCCTAATTGAATCTCAAACATATTCAAATTCAAGGGAAAAATTAGAAACATTGTTTATAGTTTTAGATGAGAACCCTTTGCATGACTTCTTATTAACTTGAGAATGATTGTGAGTTCTTCTTTCTTCATTTTAACATTGCTCTGAAGTATGTGTTTGCTTTTAAGAGACTCAGATACCTTGGAAGAGCTTTAATTTGCAACAAAATGATGCATATTTATCTCTGATACTGTTTTAAAGAATTTGTGATACTGTTTTGAAGAAAAAAAAATTAAAGATTGTCATTTTAAGCTAAAGAGACGACTTCAAACGGGTAAAATCCATCATAGGCAGCAGCAAAGCTGCTGGTCTTGACCGTCTCGTCAAGACCATTCCGAAAACATATTATAATAAAAATTCTGAGCACGTGTACAAATTCTATGATCATTTCTATTGTGATACTGTTTTTTGTGATACTGTTTTGCATAATATAGTATCAAACAACACACATGACTATGATATCATGCTTTAATCTTTAATACTGTTTAATTAGTCATATGTTTTGCTTGATACTGTATTATACAAAACAGTATCATAGATTAAAACATGGATTGAAATAATATCAATTTATATTAATGCACATTACCTAAACAAAACATTATCATAGATTAAAACTAAGACATTCAAACAGTATCACTTATTCAAACATTGCCATAATTAAACAATATCAAAGATCACATAGATTCAAACAGTATCAAACCTTGCCATAATTAAACAGTATCAAAGATCACATATATTTAAACAGTATCACAGGATTAAAACATGTTTCAAATGATAGTGAAATATTATGACAAAGTTTCAATCTATTAAATCTTGCCATAATTAAACAGTATCATAGATTAAAACTAATACATTAAAACAATATCATGGATTAAAACTAATACATTGAAACATTAGATGATGGAACATTCAAGCTCCTATTTACAACAATTCTATGTCCATTTATATTGTGATACTGTTTTGTATAATACAGTATCAAATAACATATCATAACTGAACATTAGATGATGGAATATTCAAGCTCCTATTTACAGCAATTAGATGGTGGAGCATTCAAGCTCCTATTTACATAAGATAGTGGAGTATTCAAGTTCATATTTACAGCATTCAAACTCATATTTACAGCATTCTATGCCCATTTCTGTTGTGATACTGTTTTGTATAATACAATATCAAACAACTTTCACAACTAATTAACAACACAAAGAAATAATCTAATGACCAACTTAATACAATATCAAGTTGCTATTCTATAATACAATATCAACAATAGATGTTATCTCATTGTTTACATAACTTGGAAAATGCTCATTGTTTACATAACTGCTAAAATCAACCTAGGTTAATCATATTGGTCAGCCTCTCTTGCAGCACGGATATATCAATGCTAGCTATTAAATCATTAGCCTGAAAAAATAATCAAATACAAGAATTAAGATTAAAACATAGAAATTAATAACAATATTTCCAACTGGAAATTGATCCAAAATCTTCACCAAAAAATTGCCTAAAAAGTGACACTGCGCCGTAGAAGCACTTGCCGGAGGTGGAAGCGGTTATCGCCGGAGGTTGCCGGAGGTGGAAACGGTAGTCGCTGGAGGTCGAGGCGGTGGTCGCCGGAGGTGGAGGCGGTAGTCGTCGGAGGTCGCTGGAGGTGGAGGCGATGGTCGCCGGAGGTCGTGGCCGGAGGTCGTCAGAGGTGGAGACGGTTGTCGCCGGAGGTGGAGGAGGTTTGTGGAGTTGGAAGATTGTGTCAATGAAAAATATGGTTAAAAAGGGTGGTTTTGGAATTAATATAAAATATTGATGTGAAGTATGACTTAATCACAATTTAAAAAAAGGTTTTGACCTAATTTGAAACAAGTCATGTAGAGACGACTTATTGACAATTTTCCCAATAAAAATACTATTTTTTCTTTATTGGGCCTACTGGGCCCTGAGTACGGATGAGTCCACATTTTGATATGAGCCCGCTAAGATCAATGATATATTATTATATTGAGGTGTATTTGATTCATATCAGACAATTTACATATATATATGTGGATATTACACCCACTACTTATAAATATTAAAATAATTTTAAATCTAACAACTTAGTTTATTTATTTCAAAAATACTACATTCTTAAAATTAGATTAATTAATTTAATATTGAATTAATAATGTATTAAAGTCATTTTTAAACATTTAATTATCCATTACCGCTTTTAACCTTCCTAGATTACAGCGCCCATTAAATTGAAAACTCCCAAACCAAAGAAACTTCTCCATTTACAAGCTGGAATAAAATCTTTCAAAATTTTATCAAATCTTCTCCCAAAATCCCGAAATCGCTGTGCATTCTTCACAATTTTTTATCTTGGTTGAAGAATGGAGACTCCAAATCGTGAAAATACAAGGTTGAAGATGGCGTTGCCTGGAGAAGAAACCATACTGGAGTCGAACACTTCCAGTCACCGGCGAATAACGTTTTCTCCACCCACGAAAGCACCCAAAACGAAAGAGACAATAAACTTGTTGAAGTTTAGAGTTGATTTTGTATTTGTAATAGTTGTAACAGTCTAGATTTGATTGTTCTCTATATGAAACATTTTTTTATGATATAATATGTATATATAGGTCTGTTACAATTCATTGTATATATTAATAGGAATTTGTTGAAATTTAGATTTGGTTTTGGCTGTTGTAACAGTTGTAACAATTGTAACAGATTCTCTTTAATATCAATGTCTGATGCTGTTGTTACAAATGATATTGTGTATGAATGTTTGATACAGTGTTAGGAATGATGTTGTGAATCAAGTTCTGATACAGATGTTACAATTGATGTTTTGTAGCAATTAATATGTTACTAAATATGTTACAGATTAAGTTATGTTACAGATTGAGTTATGTTACATATTGAGTTATATTATTAAATCATGAGTTAAATTTCTTCTCACTGTTATATTCTGATGTTACAATGTGTCAATTTGTTTTAAAGTCCAGTATGTATGTAAATATGAAATTGTTGAAGTTTATAGTTGGTTTTGTAGTTGTAACATTTGTAACAGAATCTTTTTAATATCATGGTCTGATATAGTGTTACAAATACTATAGTATATCACTGTTTGATACATATGTTACAAACGGCATTTTGCATCACTGAATATGTTACAGATGATATAATATTATTTTACCCAGCACATGTTACATGTATTGATATTCTCTACTACTGACGTTACATATGTTACAACTGATATTATCATGAGTTTTAACATGTATCATTGATGTTATATATCATACTAAAATGTAACATACGCAGATGTTATAAATGTAATAAACATCTACGCAAACTAGAAACTTCCAAATGTTACAAGATCAAAACAGAATTATAATGTAACATATGCAAATGTTCTCATTGTATATAAACACAAAATATCATGAATTCCGATATTTTTTTTGTAACATTTGTTTTAGAGTTATGATAACATAAAATAATATGTTACCAACATCTAAAAGTAACTTATGTAAATGTAATACACGCAAACGTAACACACGCAAATGTAACATACGGAAATGTAACATGCGCGATTGTAACATATACAACTGTTCTAAATGCAATAGACGTTTTCGCAAACCAGAAACTTCCAAATATTACAAGATTATAAATGAAATATAATGTAACATGTGCAAATATTCTCACTGTAACTTAAACATAAAATATCATGAATTTCAGAATTTTTTTTAACATATGTATTCAAATAAAGAATTTTTTGAACTGCTACATATAATCACATTTATTCAAAATCAGATTACATATATTTGGATTGATAAACAGGTTACAATAATTAACATTATGTAATTATTTTGATCATTCACGTTCTAATTTTCTTCACCGCACTTTCTTCATGAGCGAAAGTTTTTCACGGACTGATGTTCTTCGCGGATTGATCTTCTTCGCTGAATGATGTTATTCATGGAATGATGTTTACCTGATTTTCTGAAATTTTTTGTTTTCTATTTGGGTAAAGAATCAATTAAGATATTCAATTTAATGGAAATAACTGAAAATTCTCCTTTTTTAGGCTAACTCTTACAGCAAGTAATTAATATATGAAAATAGAATAAATATATTTAAAAAACAGTATTTTTGGAATTTATGCAACGAAATAAGTGTTTTGGAATTATTTTCAAAACATGGCTCATTTATGAAAACATCCCTATATATATACACTAAAATGTATATAGATTAAAAAATATTAGAATGCATGTATTAATTAAAAATACTCTTTAATTTTAGAAAAATATTTTTAATCATTTATTAATTATAATTAATGTAAATCAATTACCTAATTAAAAAACAATAATCACTCAACATTCAAACATAATTTCTCTCGTCTATGTAAGACTTCTCTCTTTTCTAAACTATATTCCCTCTCCATAATATAACCATCCAACTTAATAATATTTAAAAATATCATAATCAAATTAAATGTTCATTCAAAAATATAAAATTACAATCATTATAACAATATGAAGTAACAAATTAGGGAAACAGATTGAGTTTCAAAAAAAATCTTCTATTTGAAAAATAGATAGTAATAAATTATATAGAGAGAGAGTAATTGCAATAAAGTATTGTTTCACACCATTCAAAATGAAGCAGAAAAAAATGGATTAATCAAATGTGAGATTTCTACATGATCCCGAAACAAAATAATTTATGCGATCAAACTAATATTAACAAAAAATATCGAGAAATAATCATAAAATCTGGATCAAAATCGGGAATAATACATACCAGATAATGTGTGCTCCGAAAATCGAATGCATTTTCAAAGAGTAACATAAAATCAGAGAAAGATAATACAAGAGAAGAGAATGAGTTTAAGATTTTTCTTCAGCATTGAAGGAAGAGAAAATAAAATAGAAAGTGAAGATGTTTCGAAACTTTCAAGATTTACTCCATTAAAATATGGAATATATGTTTTAGTCCTTGAAATTTAACAACTTTCAAATTTTTAAGAATTAATGATATATTAAAATGGATATGAGATATTTTAATAATATAGAAAATATGAAAGAAAATAAGTATTAATAGAATGAAAAAAATGAAGACTAGTATATTTCAAAAAATGAATATAAAAAAAAAAAAAGTGGAGGTCCTACTTTCACAATCTTGCTTTACAGAAATCTGTTTTATGCATGTAGATTTGATTTAATTAATGATGAAACTCTAATCTTGATTAGTGTTTGATCAATTTCCAATTATTTGATTTCCTACTTTTGTAAAAGAGGAATTCTTTTGGATTATTGTTTTATATATATACTTTTTTAACGACAAGACAATAAAATCTAGATTCTTAGATTTTTCGAACAAAACGACAATACCACTAAGTAATCCATCGAGACAATTGAATTCGAACATCAACCCTTTTAAATAATTCTCTATTAAATAAAAATTAGTGCTGGCCAGCAAACAAATTTAAAAAGATAGTGAGTGGTGCATCATGTTGCCGTCAATTGATATAATTTCTATACTAATTATAATTATAATAATACAATAATTTAATATTTAATATTTTTTTTTTTACAAAGTTATAATTGAGTTTAATAGTAACTAAAGCAAAAAGAAAAAAGTCAAGTTAAATTTAGCCCCACTACAATAGTTATTACGTACTGCTATATATGCCTGTATTACACAAGTACCGTTAATGATAGAATACCTCAATTCACCTTGCATATTATACTATATTATTGATAGTCCACTAAATTAAAAAGGGTAAAATAGCTGCGGAGGTCCTCAACTTTCAAAATAGAGCAGTTATGTCCCCCCAACCTTTCATTTTAGTGGCATTTAAGTCCCTAATGGACAATTTTACCCTTGCCTTTAGTTAATAAGCTAAAATTTTACTGGAAATACTGTTTTTTCCTTGATTATAAATAAACAAAAAAAATAAATAAATGACAAGAAGGAGAACGGGAAAAAAAGAATAAAAAGAAAAGAAAAAAATCTCATCCCTCCAGACAAGCCACCAACGGCACATTACAAATTGGTCTTGAATCAAATCTTCAAAATCTTAAATTTGTGAAGTCATCCTCTGGCAAAACATAAAATTTCATGGTCGATAATAATTGGGAGTCAATTAAATGCCATTGTATTCTGGCCATTGTATTCCGGGTGCCGAGATGGAAAATACATGATTGATGAAACCATATATGCCTGTATATTGTACTAGGCATTCAAATGGTTACGTATATCTTTGCTTTTGGTTGTAAATTCTTGCCACTGGATATTTGAATATGAAGCCCATTATACATAAAAATATTAAAAAACCAAAAAGAAAATCTCAAGTAGTATTCTTCCCTGAGAATATGGGTGGATCTTAATCTGCTCAAAAGGTGAAGACTTGGAACATAAATATTGCACAATGGGTTGGGTTGGGTTGGGTTGTGGGGAAGGGAAGGAGATGATGATTTTCTTGATTTTCATTTTATTTTTATTTTTTTCAACAAAATATTGTCTTGTAAAATTAAGACTGGTTAAATCTTCCATACGGACTTATGTGCTACAGAAATGAAAGGTTGGGGAACCTAAATGCTCCGTTTTGAAGGTTGGGGACCTAAATGCAAACAGACAGTAAAGGTTGGGGGTCTCTGCTGCTATATACTAACTTCTCCAAAAAAAAACCAATGTTATTGCAATAAAATAATAAAATATATATAAAGTTATTGTAATCTAAATTATTCGACATCTTCACATCTTGGCAGAAGTTACAGCAAATCTATCTACTTGAAATGCAATCACAATACTGAATAAAAACCAGTGGAAACCGGCTAGTAGAAGAAAACTGGGGATCGAAATACAAACTCTCTTTGCGAATCAGCTACCGATTTCACAATTGTAATGACTGGGAAACTGCAATACCTGTCTGAGAATCAACAGCGGTCTCCTCCAATTCCTGCTTTCTCAGCAACCTACTGGAGGGTTTGAATTTTGTATCCGACGGATACTTAATCGCTTCTAGCTCCATTGATCTCACTAGAAAATGGCTGCCAACTGCATCAATTGTCCTATCAATGAAATTTGACCTTGGTATATAATCCTTCATGCGGCACACAAATTCCAAATGGCTCCTTGCCTAGACATAGGAACGTGGCAAGGTCAAAAGCTTGCAAAGAAAGTTGGTGATGAATTTATTTCAGCATCTATAGCAGTTAAGATAGTAAATTGATAGTCCAAAATCAGTACATGATGGTGTATGTCAATATTCATTATTATGTTAAATTATCAGCAATCCTCTATGAAAGCAAGAACGGGATGAAACAACAAACATAAAATAATGTATCATCACAAAACAAGATCCAAGACCACACAAGATTACATGCCTTAACTTGCCATCTCATTCAGAAAGTAGCATAGCAACCATCCGACATGTAGAAAAGCCCCAAAATTTTGATATCTACTTAGTATACGGTTCATTCAAAGGGCTTTTCATTTTATAGCCAATTTTTCATTCATACGTTATACCCATCCTCAGCAGCACATAGACAATGCTACTGATCAACTTAGTAAATTGTCCAATATGAGATGCTATGTAAAGGGTTATATACAATCTATTCGACCTCTATCAGCACTCAACAGAAGATAAAGGCATTAAGTTTAAGTGTTTTTTAAGTGTTGAATGAAAACAAAATAAAAGTGGTTCTCTTTACCATTCAGATTCTCATTCCCTAGTTTTTAGAGCAAGATGTTAATGGGTTCTCCATAGTGGCATTCCCAGGTCAAACTTATCTTCCAATTTTTACCACGGGGGATTATAGCATATAAACATAATTAAATCTACTTCTGTTAGTAGAAGACAAATTTCTCTGTCCACTAATTGAGCAGATCCTTGGTTAAGTCCAAGTGAAATGGTTATCCCATCAAAAGGCGTGTTTCCTCAAAGTTGGAGATCTCTCCCTATCTCTAAAGTACAGAGGTCACCTGCACATACATGAACATAGTGGATCTCTAATCTAGTTACTCTGGTGGACACAGTGTGCATCATTTAAACTAAATTAAAGCCTCAGGAAATATAATGTGAGAATAAAAAACGTAAAAAAGTTGTATACCAATATAATTAAGGAAATTAAGAGTTAACTTGTCGGAAAATTTGGTCCTGAGTTTTGATTATACTACTGAAATTGCATACTTATAAATATAAGACGACAACAGAAAAGCAATCAAAGGATAAATAACACATCCAAGGAAATTACAAGCACACCTGTCTATATTCAGGAGCACGCTTTGGAAGTTTGAGATAAGCCATGTTACTGATCTCATAATCCCATAAGAAAGATGTATGGTGGACCCACCTATCTTTTATAATGGATTGAGCATTCCCACCAAATTTGAGGTTTCCAAGAACGTAATCTGAAAAAGATAGTAGGAAATAAACTGTAAGCACAAAAAAGCTATAAAATAGAATCAAGGGAGGAATTATTACCAACATAAAAATGATACTAGGTCATACTGAAACACGTAAATATGACATTAAGAATTAAGAAAAATGATATTAAGGATCCAGAAAACATTCTCGAAAAAATAAGAGCTCATTGGTGACTAATAACTTATGTAGCATAAAAAATGAATGTGTCCAATCCACTAATCAGCTTAACAGATATGTGTTGAGAAATCATTGTCAACAGAAATTAGTGAATATAAATTTCATAAGCGATTGTGGTAGAGTCAAAACTCAATTTTGTGTAAAGACCCTTTCCTCATTTTCATTCTAACAATAATGAAGAATTAATACTAGTATACCGCTTTTCTTTGCGGTGGAATCCGACCATAGAGGATTTTAATGGATTGAGGAGTTGAGAAGAATGAGAGAGAGAGAGTTTTGTTTGAGGAGAGTTTGATTTTGATGAATACGGAGAAGAATAAGGAGAAATTGAGGAATTGAGAGAGAGAGAGATGGATTTTGATTTGAGAGGATGAAGACGTAGTGACGGACAAAAAAGTACTTTTTTTGTGCTTGTAGCTGAGTAAACCTCCCTACGGTCGGTGATAAAAAAAGATGAAAGTGCTTTAAACATTTACTAGATGCAATCACACCTGAATCCTGATAACAATGCTCAGAAACAAAAAATATTAATAATAGTAATAAAGAATCTAAGAAATAAAATAAATCAGTAAAATGTACTTCAATGATCAAAAATCAATCACTGCCTCAAAACAACAATCAAGAAATATATTAAAAGAGAAAGGTCAAAGACTCTATTTCAAACAAATATCTTCTTTTAATCTTGAAGTAAATGCACACCATCCAGAACTACATTTGTGAAAATCATTGAAAGGTTACCAGTTTCTGTACACACCGTTCTCGCGAAGGCCAAAATCCCCAATTCCTTGAAATACTTTTCCGTATACTAGGCTAGTCCACGACATGATGGGCTGAGGATATGATTGTAAACCTGGAACTGCATCCTTGTTGCATATAAATGTGATGAATATTGTCCCCTGATCAACAATAACAGTACCTCCTCCGGTAAATCTTCGGATAACCGGAATTTCATCTCGTAAAACAGAGTCAATTTCAAGAAGTTCCACAGGTTTCCTATTAAAAAACATGTAAAGATGCATCAACTTCTTCCAGTTAGTATACATAGATGGATCCATAACTTGAGAATGAGCAGTGTCATGATGGTATATCAAATGGACATTTGCCAAAACTAGATCCACTTGGCTCTACCAAGTCTGAAACAGCAGAATTGATTATCTTAGAGCCTAGAGATTTAAGTACACAATCAAACTGATAACAACTCTAACAAGTAACAATATACTGCTTAAGTCATAAAGATATATGAAGCTCAATGATTATAATCCTTTTTAGTGTCAATACACACAGCTCCAACAACATCATAACCAATACCGATAGCAGACTACAATGGAACTGATATAATGTACAACTCCATATTCAGCATAACATATCTCGGCTACTGGTGGCTGAGCTTGGTTATATCGGGAAGCAAGGGTCATGAAGAAGCACACTGAATCCAACTCAAGAACTCTTAACATGATATAGATAGCCATAAATGGAACACAGTACATTTAAAATAGTATTTAGCGTATAGTATAGGAGTGGTTTCCACCTTGCAAATATTTACTCCCACTCAGAGGGTTAGCAACAGCATTGATAAACTAAGGGACCTCGAAGCAAAAAGATCTTTGTATTAGCTACTGGCCAAGTGAATTTTCTATACCAATTTTGCAAGTTATTATCTTCAAGACTTCAACCAATTAGATCAAGTAACTAGCACTCATATGACAAAAGAAGTGAAAGTATAGCAGCGAAAAGGAATTTATTTCAAATATAACTTACATACCCTGAGATACCCATGACAACGGTTGGGTCATTCGTCCCATCATTAATGATGCACCAGTTATCAGATGAGGTGCGAAGTAATCTCTCCTCAAGATGTAATTGTTTTAGAATGGGTACTCCTTTTAGTCTTACAAGATTCATTAGCGGTAGCCCTATGTTTCTTGTTCCAGGTACGGTCATTGGAAGAAACTAGCCGGATCTCTCTGCTCCTTGACCTGTACACAAGTAAAATGTATCTAACCATCATAATCTTCAATAGTTCTTCCATATTAAGAGAACTATCAACACAACTGATAAACTTGCCACTTCGACAATTGATTTATATAACCCAGCCTGTAATTACACATGGGTGTCATCTTACTTGTGTGAAAATTTACCTTTTTTTAGTTTCTTATCTTCTTTTATTTTTTTATTAAAATGTTATTTGCTTCTGTATGTTTGCTATTCACTGAAACACTCGAGTAACTGGCGTCAATTTCTTAAGTTACGCTGCAGCGGCTAATACAAAGGGGGATAAACAAATAGTATTTCTGATACAGAGCATGTTTGGCTGGGGCTTACAAGGTGGAGCTATCTTATAAGTAAAATAAGTACCTTATTGAAAAGCCCATATGTTTGGATGCCATGTGCTTATAAGTGCAATAAGCACATATGTTTGGATGGTCCAACTTTGCTTATTAACTTTTGGCTTTTGTCAAATTACTGAAATGCCAAAAATTAAGAATAAGCCACTAAATTTCTGGCACCTAGAGATCGTAAAAAAACAAGAATCAAATCCCACACATTAACAAGCTCGAGCAACAAACTGTATCCATAATATTCATTAAAATGCCAATTTGCGGAGTTCCGTATTAACAAATAACAAAAAAAATTCGCAAAAAATTAAGTATAATGTCGAAATTTTCATTATCTAATACTGTTCTTTGTATATAAAAAGCACTTTGATTGAGATAAGTTTGATTAATAGGGTTCTTAAGAATAAAATATCCTTCACAATGGCCTTGGTCTTTCATAATATTTCCTGTGGTACTGATAGATTCCAACATTATCCCTATCAATTGATCCAACTATTGCAAGTCCTCCATGTGTAAGGAACTTAAGAACCAATTCTATCGTCTCAAACTATTAAAGATAAAATTTAAGTAAATAAATTTATATTTTACAATTTAAACATCTAGAATCAAAAGTTAAGCTCCTTAGAAAGGATTGACCGAGAGGGCAACCCCTTTTGTTTGCTTGTTAGGGCAGTGTAAAAGACAATTAAAAAACCTTATCTACATCAGAAAATCGATAAGGAAAACATCGACATTGTTACAGCACTCATGCAGAAAACAAAAATCAGAAATAAATAATTCCGGAATGAAGAAAAAACCAACCGCTATTTTGAGCGTTGATGAAAATGGCAGCACAATGCTACAGCGGTGGCAGATGATCTTTTGGGTGTGCGGATTAGGGGAGCTACGGTTTTATTCTTGTGCAGAGGCAGAGGGAAGAAGAGGAGAAAGAATTGGCAAGTGTTTGATTATGTACGGACCAGTTGTTAAATCCTAATCCCAGTGGAACAACAACTGGGCGAAACATGTGCAATGAGGCCTGGACTTTGGGCCAGGCTAGTAACTGAGCCCAGTCCAAGTTCAGTAGCTACATGAACCACGTGTCATAGATTGCATGGAAATGTGCAGATTTCTATTTCCAATGTTCCGCCTTTTAGTACCGTTGATCGAATCTGATCCAACGGTAAATATGACTCAAAATTCTAGCTATAAATCAAAATCGAATTTGTTAATATTTTTAAAAAAAAAAAATTGTAGTTTGATTGAGTCGGGCACCATTTAGTTATTAATTACTATCATTGGATTAATTGTAAGGATGATAAAATACTCTAATCCTATCCCACCCCACCCCACCCCACCCCACCCCACCCCACCTTGCTCTGTTCCGAATTCTCCACCTCGCCTCCCAAAATTCCCCGTTGGTTTGGGGCATTGCCGTACTTAGGAGTAAGTAGAAATGCATGTTGTTATGATTGGCAAATTGACGAAAGTAACACTATATAAGATAGTATAGATACTCTTCCGTGAACTCCCACTTTTAATTGAGAACATTGGCATTGTACGTAGCACTAGATACAGTCAAATTAATACTCTCATGTAAATTTCATGTTAACTTTCTAATAGGGGAGGTTTTTATAAGTTTTAAAGGGTGGCTGCTATTTACTCGATTTAAAATAGTGTTTAGACATTAATAATCTTGCTTATTGATCATGTGAGTAACACATGACTTCTTAACGGATTCTTTGGATGGAATCCATTGGTAGGGATAGTGGACGCTAATAGATGAAATATTGAGAATAGCATTGTCAAGAAAAAAAGGTTTGTAGATAAAAGTGCAAAAGAGGGTAAAGGTTGGAGGCTATAGCTGCTATTTACCCAAATTTAACTTAAGAGCAAGAATGACGTAATTAGAACTTGAGGACCAACAGTGCTACGAAATTGAAAGATGAAAGATGGCGCTTATCAAAAATATAGGTTGGTGACTAAATTGCTACAACATAATAAGTTGGGAAGTTATAATTTTATCTAAAAAAATTAAGCGCCTGCCCCCAACCACGTGTATATCTGTTATCACTATACCTTCCCGCCAACTGCGAAACTCCCTTCTTAGCCAACTAAAAATCCTATATTCATTGTTATGCAATAAGAATTCAATTATGTAACTCTTGTGGTTCATCCATGATACGTGGATTGAAGTTAATAAAGCTTCTTGACCTATATTTAAAGTTGATAAACACAACATGAAAGAATGTTGGTTTCTTCCAACTTATATGATTGTATATATTTGAAGGCTATTAATTCATCTATTCGTCCATCAAGAAAGTGCATGAATCTATGCTACATGATTAAGTTGGGGTACAATTGCTTTATAATTAGTAATTAATCTATCTCTAAGTTGGGGTACAATTGCTTTATAATTAGTAATTAATCTATCTCTCAAAGTTCAATTAGTAAATATTTTAGATCAACTTTAGTTTGTTAATTTTTTTAAATGGAAAATCAATCTATATA
The DNA here is from genome assembly GCA_030279155.1 of Forsythia viridissima. Classification (NCBI taxonomy): domain Eukaryota; kingdom Viridiplantae; phylum Streptophyta; class Magnoliopsida; order Lamiales; family Oleaceae; genus Forsythia; species Forsythia viridissima. The sequence continues at coordinate 33,227,963 of CM059038.1, read as the reverse complement.
ATATATAATAATATATTTTAGACGATTCTATCCCTACCATACTTATATTAAAATTAAGAAAAATAGATTTTATATATATATATATATATATATATATATATATATATATATATATATAATTTTATATATAAGCATGAGAGTGAACGATAGGGATTGAAGTATCCTCGTCAACTCGAACACAGTGTGTATTTGTGTTATATTCATCTCTCTTTTTAAAGAAGGAGAACAATTATATTCTTTTTTGGAGCAAGGTTGATCATGTTTCATTTTTAACTCTAAAAATACAAATAGATCAATTCAATAATCCAACAAATCAACCCAACTCAACTACAATTCAATAATCATTAATGAACCCACAATTGAACTATAACCAACAATCAAAATATTCAACAATTCAACCCAATAGTCACACTAAAAATAAAAAAATAAAAACCCTCAAATAAGCTACTTATAAGCTTAGTCAAACGTGTTGCAAATAGTATGTTGGGTTGAAAACACTGTTAATCACTAAACTTATAGTGTTGTTTCAGTTTGATCGCTGATGTTTTTTGTTTTTAAAAGTTGGTCGTTAAACTTTAATTATATTTCATTTTAGGCATTTCATCGGAAACTCTGATGTAGCAAACCGACATGGACTAATTTGTTATTTTAAATATCTAGTTGAAAAACTAAAGTTTAGTCACCTATCTCTTGCATATGTGAGCAACAATGAAACACCCTAATTTTAATCTCTTTCTTTCTGTTAGCCTCGGGATATCATAAGCTCTTTTGGCATAATTATTGAGGTCCTAATTTGAAAGAAAATATAATCGAATAAACTCTACGCAAAAGGTAGAAGGTTCTTCAAACTTTTTAATATAACCCAAATTACACACCACACACAACTTTCTAATTCAATGTTCAATTACAACAAAGGTTCCTAAAATCTTATACAGAGATTTGCAAAATTGCACCAAAACCTTCTTTTTGGACAAAAGGGGAAATTTTGGACAAGAGAAAAAAAAATGCCAAAATACTGAAAAAGCTAAAAAACAAAAACATACCTAGACGTTAGATGGCGTCGGTGTTTCCGATTGATGGTTGGCAATGTCGATGTTTTGGCCGGTGATGTCGGGTTTAATCGTGATTCTTTTTCTCTGACATCAGGGGGAGAATTTCTGAGATAGCATTAGGGGTTAGGGTTAGGTTATGCGTCAGTTGGGGATGATGGGTGATGGGTTAACAAGTTTTTAGCTCAATTAGAAATTTTTAGAGAAGATCGAAATTTGAGATTATCTAAAACATCTTTTTAAGGCTATTATTCACCAACAAGTGTATATTGTCTTTAGCCAAACAACCATAAACATAATCAAAAACAATTTTGCTCATGAAGAAACACTTTTGACTGTCAAAAAAGCTATTCCAAACACACTTTAACCAGATTACGAACAGCACTATAAGTGATAACTTATTTAATCTAAAATTAATTGATTACACACGTTTACCAATAGAAATAAATGATTTACGTAAATGTCAACAACACAAAAAAGAATGTCAGTATATAAAAGAGAATGTCAACATATGAAAAAGAACACGTACCTTATCAGTTTGAAATTGCAGATATAGCTCCCCTAGCAATTCATTTCATACTGATGATCCTTGACAAATCATGATAGGTATAATGTGAGTCGGCCAACACTTGACAGACAATGTCCAAGGGTGATGACTCCTTAAGAAAAGAAAGAAAGGAAATAATAAAATATAAACAAGGTATTTACAACAACAACATAAAATATGATATGTTATCAATAAACAAGGTAGGTCATGTATGGTAGAGAATAAATACTTATTACACATTTATAGTCGATAAGTAATTTAAAGGACAACTACCATGGTTATCCTAAACCAATTGTTCCATAAAACACTTGAACTCAGAAATCAATAGAAAAAACTCTTGAAAGTAAAAAATTAACCATAAGAGGATCAAAAGATTCTTAACCTTATACAGTTGATTTGTGCAAATATCATACAGACCAAGAGCCAAAAGTTGTGCACTCAAAAGAAAGCACAAGTCTCACTCTAGAAAATACTTGTATGAAATGAGTCAAATGACAGGTGTCAACATGAAAAGACAAAAAAAAAAAAAATTGGCTACTAAAAGCATTTGTTTGCTTGAGAAGAATGTCAAAATTCATCTAGATCTTTTCTTTAATTCACTTTTGATTTCAAATAATAGATTTCATCCTCAGAACAGGTGGCTCTCCATAATTAAGTAGTTACCATAAGTTCTTAAGTTAAGCCGAGATTCATAGTGAATAACGATAATGACAAAGTCAATCTAGATCATTATTTGTTCGTTGTGTAAGAAAGGCATAGCTTATTCTCCTTTGAAGTCTATCCATATCAATATCCACATGAATGTCCATCCTTACTTCTGTTTCTTATACATCCAAGAAATCATTTTTCCAGAAAGGAAAAAAGCTCAGCTTTTTCCCTAAGCTCAGCTTTTTCCCTTTATTTTCATCCAAATTAACACATTCTCAAGAAACCAAAAAAGCCGTTTCTTTACATGTGCCTCAAAGTCAGACATACATATAAATTAACAGTTCAATAGGTAATTGTTTATTATGAAGATCTCGGTATAATCCAGTTCCGGTTCCCAACTTTTATAACTTCCTTCTTTAGAAATTCCATTCTGGGATTGGATTCCACGCTTTGGGAAGTCTTTACTGATGCGTCTTTCTCAATCAAATGAACCTTAATCGAGCTAGGAAGAATAAAGTCATCCCCAATCTGACAATATGTGCAGAAAATGGAACCTAATGTAGGGATTTGAGTGAACAAAAATTACCAAACTAAACCCATTTCACAACTTCTCAACAAGCTCATAACAGAACCAATTTTACCATAAATCTCAGAACACATACACACAAGACAGCAAAAATTAATTAAAACCCAATTGGGTATATGTAGGAATTTGAATAAAGAATCAATTTTAAGAGTCTTACATGAATTTGTTACTCATGATAGCCTTCAGTAACACCAAAATAGATAGAAAATGGGTACACAATAAAACACAAGTAATCACACAACCAGTCAAGCATTGTACATAACTCAAGATTCTATCTTTAAAAAGCTCCTCATTGTATGCTTGTCTGTGAATTTTGTTGAGTTGAATTTGTTCAGTTGATGTTTTCAAATTAATGTATTAATAGACTCGGGTGATTAACAAATTGACATCCTTCAGGCCATAGAAAATTTATGCATTTACTATGCTCCAGCAATGATCTTTATATAGTTGCCAATAAACAGTATTTTAAAACACCATGATAATATCTCCGGGTTTGGAGTCTGTTGTGTACGATTATTTATTGACCAAACATATAAAAGTAGAATCTACAAGTAACAATAAGTACTCTTCTTTTGCAAGGAGAATTATTGAGTGAGCTTATTTTCAATGTCACTCTACAAGAAGAAAAGACAAACTGATATTATGAACCCATAATAATACATAACAAGATATGAGATTTGATCACTTAAAACTAGAATCTTTACACATAAAATCCTGTTTGCATATTAACCATCAAGTATCAGATTCTCCATTAGCAGCACCCTCACGATTCAAGTATGGAAATGTGTAATTAATTTCGTCGGTAACATTTAGCAGTGCCGAAGGACGACTAAACTAGTGCGCTTCAAGTATTAATTCCAAAGTGCATTTTTTAACTGAATAATTGATTCCATAATTCGTGAATATTTAAACTACTACATCTCATTAATTTTTAACAGCAGAAACCATTTCAACCCAGATATCATGTATTCTTCACGCATTTTTCTCTCGAATTTCTTTTTCCTTTTTTTCCTAGCATGTATTTAAATCCAATCATCAAATTCCAATATCTCTTTTCTAAAATAACAATAGTCAGACAATTCGTAATTTGTAAAGGTCTCTGATCTCACATTGATTATCTTAAATACATTAACATGGAAAAATATACATCAAATAGCTTACCATCCTTAAACTCCCCAAGCCCCCCGAAAGAAAAAACACAGAACAGAAAAAGACAATAACAAGCGATAAACAATTAACAATAAACAACAACAAAAAAATGAAAAAACACATTTAGCGACAATACAAGCAAAAAATAAATTTAATGTCCAGAACTAAACGACAACATAAGAAATTTAAGAATACAAATTTACTTAGAAACGAGAGTAAGAACTGACCTCAAAAATTTAATTTCCTTTCCGTGTTGTCCAGACTGCCTCGTTTATCTCGTTTCACAGAATGCGGTGGTTGTTTTACGTTGATGGATTGATGAGATGAATAGATTTTGAAGATAAACAGTTGAGGAAGATAATTGATCGAGGAGTTGAGCTGATTTTGGAGGAGATGGATCGGTTGTGGGAGGGAGGCAGGAGATGGATCACTACGGTCGGAGATGAGTAATGGGTTAGGGGATTGGGTCAAGGTGGGAATGGTCCAAGATGTTGACCACTTATACCATAAAAAAAAAAAATATTTTAATAAGTTTTTTTGAAATGTCCAAAATAACCTTCATCACTGTAAAATATATGAAATGTAAAAACTTCCAAACAAATGATAAAAAATAAAAAAATTGATGAAGTGTGAAGTTGGTAACTATTCTACACAGTTGAAATTTTGGGTTTCTTCCTCAGTAGAATTCACAATCAAGAACTATGTATTTTTATAGTAAGAGTTCCAGCAAACTTCAAATTTTTTGTATTTACTTCAACTTATTTTGATATTGTTGTGTGAAAATCTATTAATAATGTTGAAAATATGTTGGGACATGTTAAAACTACATAAGAAGGGCATAACTAATTGTAAATTAAGCAATGTATTGATTAAAATGAAGATTGAAGTTCTTAGAGAACCATAACTGAACTATCACCTGTTAGGATTTTATTTGATTTTTAAAGGTAGTTGTTCTTTTAACAGTCAAATCCTAAATTAACAGAAGAAATTGTCATATTAACATGCCAAATAGTTAGGTTAACCTAAGAAAGTCACATGTTAACCTAATTGAAATGTTCTGTTAACCTAAGAAAATCACTTGTTAACCTAAGAAAGTCACATGTTAACCTTATTGCGGTTAACATACACCATTGTTCTAATAACCTACCAAAATATTTTGTTAACCTACCAAAATGTAACCTGTTAACCAAACATATGTAACATGTTAACCGAACATATTGTTAGATTAACAGAACATTTATGTCTGTTAACAGAAGAATTTATTAACCTACAGGAATATTTCTGTTAACAGACAAAAGGTAGGTTAAATTTAGGAAGTCACTTGTTAACATGCACAAATGTTAGGTTAATAGACTCTTTTGTTCCTGTTAACCAAAATTTGTGTTAGGTTAACAGAATATATCAGCCTGTTAACAGAAGAATATGTCAATTAACTATTTCAATTCCATGCTTTAATATATCAGTTAACTGTTTCATGTATTTTATTTTATTTCGTTTTTTAAGTTATTAAATGTTAATTTTTATTGCATGATGGAGTATGCACTTGACTGTACATTATGTGAATTCCCTGGAAATGTGACTGCTAATTGTAAAACATCAAGAAGGTAGAGAATGCTCTTGATGACCACCACAAAGCAGAGTTGCGCCGATCATACTTTTGGAATTTTCATTAGGTTAGGCGCATGCAGTTGTCGAGCCAAATAATTGATAATTTATTGCTTCGGCTGGTGAAGTAAAAAATGCAGACGAACTGTAGTTTGTATTAGGGGATGAGAAGGTGGCCCGGTTCAGCTTGATGGAGTTTCTTATTGTCACTGGTCTAAATGCCGGCAATGAAGAAGAAGTAAGACCAAATATTCATCGGTCCAAAAGACTTTTGAATAAATATTTCCGTGGCAAGACAACAGTCACACTTGTTGAGCTGGAGTCTGCATTTAATGCATGCATGGTGATGGATGATAAATATAAACTTGGATTAGTGTACATCTTGGAGACTGTGTTGAGAAGCAAACACCATAAGACCAGCATCCATGTATTTTTCTTGGACGTAGTCGACGATGTGGAGGTCTTTAATACATATCCATAGGGTCAAAGGTGTTTTATGAACACAGTGCATGCATTTAAGAGAATGCATACGATCAAGGGTTCTAAGACTGATCGGAAGTATGATGTATACGAATTTTCATTGGCCGTGCAGGTAACTAGTGAAACTTATAATTTGTAGCATTTTAATATTACAGTATATGTAATGTTACTAAATTTGTAGGTATGGGCTTATGAGGCTATACCAGGGTTGGCCGAGAAATGGGCTATAAGAAAGAAGTGGACGAGGATTCCGATGATGTTAAATTGGCAGGCGACGAACATTCCTACTGCAAAGGATGTCGCAGCTATACTTAACTATCCTCAGGTGAGAACTCTTTATTTATATTGAATGTGATGTTATTGATAGCGCTTCAAATTAACGTTAAAGTTCAATATGTCAGCTTAAGGTTCATACTGTTCTGACTCCTACACCCGAAGAGATGGATAATGCGTACATTCAGGGATTATATATTCCTGCTAGGGTACCAGATCCTATTCTCAATGCCTATCTTGTTAGAGAAGAGGTATGCATTATAGTTGGTGTGAAAAATTTCTAATAGTGTCTATTATGATTTATGTAGGGACATTCTCCTACTGTACAACAGTCACCTACACCGCATTGACCTTCACCTTCTCTTCCATCAACCCATTGTCGTGTGACATCACCTCATCTTTTCCGTACTCCGTCCCCAGTTGTACATATGTCATCTACAGCACATTCGGGTTCAAATATATCTGATGATTTATTTGAACGTTTGAACAGACAATTGACTTCAATGGAGCATCGAATTACTTCTCAGCTGATGGCCGAGGTTAGACGTATAAACAAGAAGGTTGGACAGTTGAGCAAAAAAGTTAATGAAGTCATTGAGTGGGTGAGACCATACCACCACACAGATTTGGCGCTGAAGACGGCATCGGAAAGGGTTCTGGTTGAGTCTGACAGGATGAGGGATGAAGAGGTGGACACGAAGATGGAGACTAGGGACTAGCCCGAGGTTAAGACGGGGTTCGGACGGATATAGAGACTGGGCAACTGAATATAGGGACCGATGGGTGACAGATAGGGAGCCGGTGGTAGAGACCGATGGTGTGACGGATGGGGGTGGTGATTGAGCTAGAGACTGGTGGTCAGTAGCCGGAGGTAGATATAGAGGGAGTGACGGATGTGGTGGTGATGACAGAGCTAGAAAGAATGTCGGAGGAGTGGTGATGGTGATGGTGATGGTGATGGAGATAGAGACGGGTAGTCAACAGCCAGAGGTAGATATAGAGGGAGTGACGGGGGTGGTGACACAGTTAAACAAAAAATTTCGTAAGTTTCTTTGTGTTGGATGATCAGTTTTTGCAATAGATAAAAAATTTATAGAATGACCGACTGGCTTAATTATTTAATTGTAAGGGTGATTGTGGTGTATTCACAATTAAATTCATTGAATTCCTAAGCGTTGGAGAGTCGGTGATGCTCGTACAAAACGATTACATCTCCATGTGGCGAAAGAAGCTAGCAGCCGAATTGTACACACAAAACTATGATTCGTTGGATAGGATTATTCTTTTAACAGATGGATATTGTTTTGTACATTTGTATTATTTTTGTACATTTGTATTATTTCTGATGTAAGTTCTGTACGTTTAGTATATTTGTAAACAGGATAATAGATATAGTATTTCTGTTGATGTGATGATTTAACAGATGAGTCTGTTAATAGATTTCAACATGAATAGGTTAATAGATGAGTCTGTTAACATATTTCAACATGAGTAGGTTAACATATGAGTTAGTTAACATATGATTTAACAGATGGGTCTGTTAACACATGAGTAGGTTAACAGATGAGTTTGTTAATAGATGAGTAAGTTAAAAGATGAGTCTGTTTATAGATGAATTGGTGTGGATGAGTCTGTTTATAGATGTACATTTGTAAACAAGTGGATTTAATAGATGGGATACTGATAACCTAACACAGGTAGGTTTATTGTGTTTGTTAACAGACTATAGAAGGTAGGTTAACAGGAGGATTGAAGTATGTTAACAAATTAGATGAAATAAGTTAACCAAATTTTGCTAAGTAGTATATAGGTTAACCTAACCTAGGTAGGTTAACCTACTCTGTTAACAGGAGGATTGATGTAGGTTAACAGATTAGATGTAATAAGTTCACCAAATTTTGCTAAGTAATGTATAGGTTAACCTACTCTGTTAACATGTGGATTGTAGTAGGTTAACAAATTAGATGAAATAAGATAACCAATTTTGCTAAGTAATGTATAGGTTAACCTAACCCATGTAAGTTAATATACTATGTTAACAAGTGGATTGAAGTAGTTTAATATATTAGATAAAATAAAATAACCAATTTTGCTAAGTAATATATAAGTTAACCGAACCCATGTAGGTTAACTTACTCTATTAACAGGAGGATTGAGGTAGGTTAACAGATTATATGAAATAAGATAACCAATTTTGCTAAGATATTAAATGTATACGTTAACCTAACTCAGGTAGGTCAACCTACTCTATTAATAGGTGGATTGAAGTAGGTTAACATATTAGATGAATAAGATAACCAATTTTACCAATGTTGCTAAGATATTAAATGTATAGGTTAACCTACTCTGTTAACAGGTAAATTGTAGTAGGTTACAAATTAGATGAAATAAGATGACCAATTTTGCTAAGTAATGTATATGTTAACCTAACCCAGGTAGGTTAACCTACTCTGTTAACAGGAGGATTGAGATAGGTTAAGACATTAGATGTAATAAGATAACCAATTTTTCTAAGTAATGTATAGGTTAACCTACTCTGTTAACAGGTGAATTTAAGCATGTTAACAGATTAGATGAAATAAGATAACTAATTTTGCTAAGTAATGTATAGGTTAACCTAACCCAGGTAGGTTAACCTACTATGTTAACAGGTGGATTGAAGTATGTTAATAGATTAGATGAAATAAAATAACCAATTTTGCTAAGATATTAAATGTATAGGTTAACCTACTCTGTTAACATGCGGATTGTAGTAGGTTAACAGATTATATGAAATAAGATAACCAATTTTGCTAAGTTATTAAATGTAAAAGTTAACCTAACCCATGTAGGTTAACCTACTCTGTTAATAGGTAGATTGTAGTAGGTTAATAGATTATATGAAATAAGATAACCAATTTTGCCAAGATATTAAATGTATATGTTAACTTACTCTGTTAACAGGTGGATTGAAGGAGGTTAATAGATTATATGAAATAAGATAACCAATTTTACCAATTTTGCTAAGATATTAAATGTATAGGTTAACCTAACCAAAGTAGGTTAACCTACTCTGTTAACAGGTAGATTGTAGTAGGTTACAAATTAGATGAAAAAAGATAACCAATTTTGCTAAGTAGTGTATATGTTAACCTAACCCAGGTAGGTTAACCTACTTTGTTAACAGGAGGATTGAGATAGGTTAACACATTAGATGTAATAAGATAACCAATTTTGCTAAGGTATTAAATGCATAGGTTAACCTAACCTAGGTAGACTAACCTACTCTGTTAACAAGTAGATTGAAGTAGGTTAACAGATTAGATGAAATAAGATAACCAATTTTGCTAAGTAATGTATAGGTTAACCTACTTTGTTAACAACAATTACACAAATATGAACATTGGTTATTACCTTATGATGTTTCGATGGATACTGGAGATCATCGGGATAGACAATTAGGTAGACACGTACAATACGGACAACAATTACGTGAATATGAACATCGGTTATTACCCGTATGTTGTTTTGATGGATACTAGCGACCATCGAGATACACAGTTAGGTAGATATGTATAATACCGACAAAAATTACGCAAATACGAACATCGATTATTACCCGTATGTTGTTTCGATGGATACTGGAGACCATCGGGATACACAATTAGGTAGATACGTACAATACGGACAACAATGATGCGAATACGAACATCAATTATTACCCGTATGTTGTTTCGATTGATACTAATTAGGTTAATTATCCGACTATTTTCAGATGAAGTAGGTTAACATGTACTGTTAAGTTAATAGAATAAGGTTAACCTAACCCATGTAGGTTAACAGATGCATCTAACAGAATCTATTTAGGTTAAAATGAGCATTTAACAGAACCAAGTTAGGTTAATTAACTGACTATAAACAAATAAAGTAGGTTAACATGTAGTGTTAGGTAAACATATTATTGTTAACCTAACCCATGTAGGTTAACAGGTGCATCTAACAGAACCAAGTTAGGTTAATTAACCTAACCCATGTAGATTAACATGTGCATCTAACAGACCCTAGTTAGGTTAAAATGAGCATTTAACTGAACCAAGTTAGGTTAATTAACCGACTATAAACAGATGAAGTAGGTTAATATGTACTGTTAGGTGAACATATTATGGTAAACTTAACCCATGTAGATTAACAGGTGCATCTAACAGTCCCAAGTTAGGTTAATTAACCTACTATAAACAGGTGAAGTAGGTTAACATGTATTGTTAGGTGAACATATTATTGTTAACCTAACCCATGTAGGTTAACAGGTGTATTTAACATAACCAAGTTAGGTTAATTAACATAACCCATGTAGGTTAACAGGTGCATCTAACAGACCCTAGCTAGGTTAAAATGAGCATTTAACATAACCAAGTTAGGTTAATTAACAGACTCAAGTTATGTTAATTAACATAACCCATGTAGGTTAACATGTGCATCTAACAGACCCTAGTTAGGTTAAAATGAGTATTCAACAGAACAAAGTTAGGTTAATTAACCTAACCTATTTAGGTTAAGAAGTGCATTTAACAGACTATAGTTAAGTTAAAATAAGTATTTAACAGTACCTAATTAGGTTAACATGAGCATTTAACAGAACAAAATAAAGATGAAATTTTATTCATAAAAGAAGAAACTTTATTTCATCTCAGTCCTTTTTTCACATTGTTTCCTCAATAGATTTCAAATAAATAATAAAATAAACATCATACAATACATCATTTAAATGGGCATATACTATTCTCCGTCCATGCGGCTAATAGCAAGAAGAACCTGACTGCTACAATTTAGTCGAGTGTGTCCAGTTGCGCCACATCTACTGCACCTACGATGGGGAGACACTCTCCAGCATATGGTATTCTTGATGTAGATTTGCGTCCAGCCTGTCGTTTCACTAAAGGTGGCAAAATATTGAGTGTGCTAGCAATATGGTCGGGAACTTCCTATTCGACTTCATTTGGCACGGGGAATATTGTTTCGGCATATGCTGCTCTCCAAAAATCAATTGTATAATACTGAGAGCACAACACGTGAACAAAAATCCCTCTATGCAGTGCGACGGCAACATCATGCGCATAGGGAAAACTCTCTGACTGAAATTGTCTGTACGTGCAAGTGTTGTCATCCAAGTTCACAACGTACTGGGTGTTTGGTCCACTATTCACGTCAAACTGGAATTGGTCTAGAGGCTCTACATACAATGTCTTTGGCACCTCAAGACTATTGAACAGTTTTTCTTCCATTCCTGGGGTTAAAGTGCTTGTATGCATCTGCGACTCCTCGCGTATATTATAAAACTATTCCTACAACTTGCTGCGTATGTTCTCTATTAGTGCAAGAATTGGTAACTCCCGATCTTTCTTAAACAAAGAATTCAGCGACTCTGCATTATTTGATGTCATCATATTGTACCGAATTCCAGTAAAATGTGCCCTTGCCCAATGTTCAACCCCCATATCGATCAAATAATGCCATGCTTTCTTTGATTTATTATGTATCTCGCCCATAAATTTATCAAATTCCTCGACACTGTATGCCTCTGAAGCTCTCTTAAATAATGACAGAAGAGCGGAACTCGATACCTCGTCTTCAAGTTGCCTTGTATATGGTACATGCAGTAGCCATAGTGTACATCAGGATAAACATCTCTTATACCATTTTTTATACTATTACCCCGGTCAAACACAAAAGCAATGTCTCCAACGTCGCCCGTTACTTCCTTCAACTTTGTGAAGAACCAGTTCAACGATTCATCATTCTCATTATCAACAATTCCGAATGCAAGAGGATAAATTTGAATGTTCGCATCTTCACATGTAGCAATAAGCATCATACCTTTATATTTTGCTTTCAAAAATGTTCCATTGGCACAAATTACGCACCACATTGAAGATATAAATCCTCGAATACATGGGCTAAGAGCCATGAAGAAGTATTTAAAGCAATTGTCGCCATCAGTCTGAATAAAGAACACCGAGCCCAGATTAGTTTTGTCCAAGTTATGGCAATAGGAGGCCAGTTTACTATAACTATATATCCTCATGTGAACCCATTAAGTCATCCAGAGTGCATTTATTAGACTTCCAGGCCTTCTGATAGCTCATTACAACTCCGAACTCCTGACGGATGTCATGGATGATGTCTGCAGGTCTGTACATAGTACTGGGGTCTCGAAACTTGTGCATTATATGTCTTCCAATAACCCATGATCGTGCTTGTCTGTGATCATTACGACGTGTCCCATATTCGCAAGTATGTTCTCGTACATACTTTCGAACAGAAAAGATATTAGATGTGTCAAACTTCGTTGCTCGCAAACGCCACTTGCAACTATCATCTACACAAGCAATTGTGGACACTGTTTTATTTGATTTCTTCACTTTAAATTAAAAGTTATGTTTCAACGCAATCAAGTGCACAACTTCCTGTAGATCTTTCTTTTTATCAAACAACTAGTCAACATGCAAATCTTCACCATCAGGAATCACTCGAGTCGTATGAGAAGATCGTGAACTAGGACCAGCCTGGTGGCCACGTGAAACTGATGCAATGAGATTGTCGTTTGTAAATGAAAATTCCTCCTCATTGTCTTGAACTATCTCAGGAGGTCTTTGTGTAGCATTCATCTCTGGAAAATCTACATCATCATCTCGAGCTATCTCTATTGTATTCCAAAAATCATCTCCGTTACGGTACATTTCATCCCCAGCTTCATCTCCTGCATCGTGTCTGTTCATAGGTTGTTCTCTCCTTACCAGAGTTACATATAGAGGAGTATGATGATTTTCGCTCAGTTCAATCAAACACTTCAACTACATGTCTAAAGTTATCTTTACATGTGGAATTGAGAAATGTGTATTGTTAGGAAAAAGAAATCCAAACTCTATATCGTATTCCAAATAGTCAAAATTAATGAGGTTTCCTACATCATGGTACAATTCCTTATACGATGTATTTGCAGATACATGAAGTGCAGCAACCGATTCTCCATTATCCCCGTACCATTTCCATGTCGACTGACCTTGGTCATTCTTTTCAAACTCATCGAAGTAACAAATAGCGAGGAGTGTCATATCTCTATTTCAACAAATTAATTATAATGATGTTAGCTAAGTAATAATAGAAAATCCTTATTGAATGTTAACAGACTGCATGGTGATGGTTTTTATGTTCATTTTAACGAGGGCTGTTAAGTTCAGTTGGTCTGTTATATGAAGTCCGCTAAGTTTGGTCAACTAGTGGCTAATTATAAAGTTTAACTGACGAAAAGTTTATGTTAACATACCAACAGTTTAGTTTAATAGACCAACACATACCAACCGTTTAGGTTAACAGACCAAAATGTATGTTAACAGACCAATAATTTAGGTTAACGGGCCAACAATTTATGTTAACAGACAAACAATTTAGATTAACAGACTTAAATTGTAGGTTAACTAAAGTGTTAGGTTAATTGACCTATATAATGTAGGTTAACAGACTTAGAGCATAGGTTAATAGACCACAGGTGTCGGTTAACCGACTCCAAGTGTAGGTTAACAGACCACAAGTGTTAGGTTAACAGACCAATAGTGTATGTTAACAGACTCAGAGCATAGGTTAACAGACCACATGTGTAGGTTAACAGACTAAGAGAGTAAGTTAACTAACCTAAAGTATATGTTAACCGACCTCAACCGACCAGCTATCTTGTTAGGTTAACCTACTTACTTCTTACTTGTGTGACCTTCTTCAATTTAACAGAACACATGAACAAAGATCTTTCCAATTAATTCGTTCAATTCATGCCCATTAATCTAAATGCGCTAAAATAGGCCAACATATCATTTCACAATTACGATACACACCTAATTCAAAATGAGAATTAACTAACTTACCAATTACAAAATGTCAAATTGTTGGCTTCTGTGTTGTCCACGCGATGCTTGTTCTTAACTTTGTTCTCAACTGTGAAGATAACTTTTGCTACAATATGATGAATGAATTAATGTTGGATGCGTTCTGTTCTGACAATAACAGGAGTTGGTGTGTTCAATAAATGAATTCAATTTTTTAATTTAATTCTATTTGTGTCACTAAAATAGTATTTATGTCTTTTACAATTGACCTATTTTAGTAGTTCTAATATCTTAATAAGGGTGTTACTGTCTTTTATATTAAAAGAGGCCTTTAAAACTTATTTGTTAAAAGTTAAGTTATTCCATTAAATAGACTGTTTGACAAGGCTATTTAGCCAAATCCTCCTTAGGTTAAGATTTTGGGATTTTGCTTCATGTAAATAAAGTGAGTAATGTTAATTGTACATTCTCACTTACACTTGCTTATATGACAATAAGATTTAAAGGTGAAATATTTGACTAAAATATTATTTTAAATTTTTTTTATTATTTTATTCTGCCACATAAGCAAGTGTAAGTGTGAGTATAAGTGGAGTTGTACAAGTAGCATTACTCAAATAAAATAAAATAAAATAATAATAATAATGTTTTGATTACACTCTTATTTACACTTGCTTATTAGGCAAAATAAAATAATGAAAAGAAAATTAAAAATAATATTTTAATCAAATATTTTAGCATTAAATCCCACTACCACATAGTGATAACAAAAAAATCTAATCCACTCCAAACTCGATGAATACTCGATTCGAGTGGAGCAAAAAATTCCCAATCTGTAGATCGGTGGAACGGATTGGGACAGATCAAGGGGTGGATCAGATCATGTGTGCCCCGATCCAATCCGTCCCGTCTAAAAGAAAAAGAAAGAAAAAAGTAGTAAAGTAGTAAAGTTTGTTTCAATGTTTGTTTAATTTTCTGAATAACAATTGATAAAAAAAATTCCACGGATCAGTATGCAGATCACTGCTATGATCTGCCCCGATCCAGATCCGAGAAATGGCGGATAAAATTATTGCGGGGCAGATACAGATCATGCCGATCCGATCCGAATCCGCCTCATTGCCATCACTATACCACATAAGCAAGTGTAAGTAATGGTGTAAGTAGAGATGTACAAGTAGCAAAATCCAAGATTTTGATCCATTTAAGAGGCATTTATGTACAAATGGTCCCTATCTTTTGTATTTACTGCGGATTGAGGACATATTCTTTCATTTTTGGCAATAGCGTCCCTATTTCAAATTTTGTTGACGAAAAGGGTCATTTTGTCTATTTCTATTACATTTAACCGTTAGTTTTGACTTTTTTGCACAAATGGTCCCCGCGTGTATTCCACACTCTTCATTTTATAAGAGCATTTTTGGCATTCTACTGTTCATAAATAAAAATTTGTTGCAGAGGTCCTCAACTTAAGAGAAAAAAATAAAAATAAAATACTCTTCTTCTCCACCCCACATTTAGAAAACTCATTTTCTCCGAAATTTTTGCCAACGAACTTTTGGTTTTCTTCACAATGTAAGAGTCATCGGTTAATAAAGTCTGTTGTACCACATCTTTACACCATTTGCCTAGTTCCACTACCATTTCTCCCCTCGCCATGGCGAATCCCTTTATTTGATCCTTCAAACTCTCTAATTCTGTCGCCACCGCCACCGCAACCGCAAATTTATTTTTCGGCGACTCGAAGACTGATTCCTTTGTCATAAATTTGTGCTCCAAAACTCCGATTGCTTTGTTAATGAATCGGATCCCCTGGTCTCCCACTAAGCTCACGAGCTCCTCTCTCCATGAGTTGGATCATTCTTTAATGTGTAGAAGTACATACAAAAGTATATGTATACGGTATAGCCACTAGAAATATTACTAAAATACTCAAATTGACATCAAAAATCAAGTAAATTTAACAAAATGAGAAGCTAAAAATCAAATGAAATATAGTTAAGTGTAAAGTTTCAGAACATATAGCAGTGTCTTAATTTCTTATAATACATAGGTATATACATATATACTTGAATCATCAAGTGAAAATGTGAAAGATCTCAGTGGAGACTATGACACAAGGACAAAGATTTAGAGGAAGGAACAACTATAAAGACATTCAAAGACATCATGTGACTTGGATCAATCTCATGTAAGTTTCTGATTGTCAGAGATTTTATGTGTTTAATATTCCGCAAGTGTACAGATCACACAATTAATAAAGTGGATTATGAGTCCTAGTATCGTACCCACAGGGATTTAAATAATTCAATTCAATTAAATTAGCCTTAATCGAATCTAATGAACTTTAGAAAATTGGTGGTTAAAAACTAATTAAAATATAAACTAAGAACAATTAAATAATTATAATTCAAATAAGCAAAAGATTATATTAGAGAAGAATTACTTTAAAATTCGAAAAGAAAAACGTACTAGGATCCCGAATCCATTTATACCAATTCTCTTTAACCTGAACAATTGAATTTGACAACATGATTTAATTATGAAGATCAAAATTCTTAATTTGTTTAATAATCTCTCTTGAGTAGAATTAAACATATCCCTATATGTGACCCGACTATATCTCTATGACGGATACGAACATACAAGAATGCATTAAAATTTGTGAATACTTAAAGATCACGGAAAGTATAGAGGTATATATCTATCCCCTATCGGACTCTACGACAATTTATACTATGTATAACCTATTTTCCATCTCTCGAAGGTAAAACAAGCCACAAGAATCATACAACTATTGCACACATAATTGTAGATGAAGAGAAATCAATATCAATTATTCAAAATTAAAAACGTGCTTTAATATCAAAAACTATGTTCAAACAATTAAAGAATCATGATACAAGTTTCATCATGATCCTAGTACTAAAAGAATGTAACTTAACATGGTAAGAAGAAGAAAATAAAAAGAAAAATAAAATATAGAAGTCATCACCCGGATAGGAAGAAAACTTGAAAGAGGATAAATCTTGATCTTCTGTTTGGTGTTTATCTTCTTGTTTTTCTCCCAAATATTGGCCCCCAATTCCGCTCTCAAATCGGCTCCCAAATCAGCTCTTTTGTTATGAGTTAATAACTCATATTTATAGTTTCATAATAATGCCCAAAAGGATCCCCAAAAACCATTAAAATCACGTCTCAAAAGGTTTCATAATTGGATTAGAACTCAAAAAGGTAAGAAAAATCCGTGGGTAGACATTTTACACTAGACAATTGTTTTTCAAACGGTCATAACTTCTTGTAGGAAGCTCCAAATTGAGATCCGTAAAAAGTGATGGACTCTTAATTCGATTATGTTTCCAATGGTATATAATTTTCCTTTTGAAGATTTTAATACCAAAATTTGTGCTCAAATTTTCTCACATACTTCGGTAGTAAGTTTCTCAATTTGGTTCTTTGACTTTCTATTGTTTGATCATTTGCTTCAACCCTTCATTGTCACTCCAACACACCTTAACTTATTAATTTTATCTTCTTCTTTATTTACTCGTCGATTTCACCAAATTATTCCTATTTCCGTCAATTCTTCTCCAATTACTTATAAACGGGTCCAAAACTGAAATAGGAAGAATAATACAATAAATTAAGTAAAAATTCATTAAAATGACAGAATAAAAACTTAGTTTAAAGCCCGAATAAGTGCACAAAATGCACTTATCAAACACCACAAACTAAAACTTTGTTCATCCTCGAACAAAAACAAAATTAAACTACAACTTTAAACTAAGCTAAAAGAATTAACAGGAATTGAGTTAAATGTTAAATTTCTTACCAAATACTTGAAGTTCGAATATAAAGCAACACTTTTAGAAATATATTAAATAACACAACAAATAAATTTTTACTTATCCGATGCTCGACCTTTTGTGAGTGTGTGAATAGCCAGTTATTGAACTTATACATATATTAGACCAGGACCAATATTGTGTTGTTGATATTTATATAATCTCGAACCCTTTATAGTCATTTATTCCTTACACATCTCATAAAAATCACACTTCTAATACTTTTCTCTCTAATTCCAATGTGTTCTAACGAATTTGATTTTTATTGATCAACACAATGCTTTTTCAAATAAAGTGGTAAAAATCATAAACTTGTATTTTTAGAACTAGGATGGTGAGTGATTTCTAAATTCTCATCTTCAGTCTCTGAGGGTCTAACCTAGCAATCTTTACCGAGCACTTTAACTCTTTTTTTATTTAACTAATATAAACGGTCTACATCCTGTGCAATACTTCTCTTTCACAAGCTTTCTATGTGACTCTTGTAGCGAGTTTTGGGCCGATAACTTCTAAGTCAGATGACCATATGACACCAAATTTTAAAATACCATAACAGGCTTAATTGCTCGAGTCCCACATGTTATAAAAGAAGTGAAGATGTAAAAAAAATTATTTTTATTTTTATTAATGACCATGTAACGAGTTTTGGACCGATGACTCCCAAGTCAGATGACCATAGAGCACCAGATTTTAAAATACCCTAACATAATTAATTATTCGAGTAAGATATTTTTTTTATCAGCAGTGAGTAGTGCTCGATTTAGATTCCTTGATTACAACTTCTTCACCAAAGATGAGACCCAAAAAATCCAAACTATCAAAATTATACAAACACATGCACTAACTTTAACACCCCCAAATTGTTATCAAACAATTTGGTTACTAATTTAAGGATATGGGAACCAGATTTTTCACAACAATCATAAGTCAACAATATCAACCCATACACTCAAGTTATGTTTTTATATAAGAGATAAGTCAATAGTGGCTATGTGCTCCATTAATCTGGTCTAACTTGGATAAGTTTTCAAGTAAGAACATATTTTAAGTGTTGTCTAATTTTCTAACTAAAAATGTACTTAATTTCAAACAAACACTACCATCATTGACGGTAAAATGTTCAACAATAACTAGACAAATAATAAAATTTTTTTATTTAAAATGAAATTTGCAATTGTCCTGAATTTTTTTTTTTAAAAAAACAAAATTTTTAGTTATACAAACTCGAATAATAAGCAAATTCAAAGTTCATCAATTAAGAATCCTGATACTCAATCCACCACCAAACTAAAATATTACATTGTCACCAATATAATAGCAAAATAAAGTAAATAAATGAGGGAAGAGATCAATTACTCTTCGAAGATAGATGTGGAGAAGATAGGTCTGGATGGTTGAAAGTCCGGTTGAAGTGGACTCAAATGTAGTGCTAGGACTCTTGGTCAAAAGATGATGTCATAGTTATTATCCAAGCGGCTCGCAAAGTGGGACATCCTGCAATTGACATGGTGAGACTTTATAAAAGTAATAAATAATAAATAAAATATGAACTAATGCATTATTTAATCTACCTAAAACTACTACATGTAAAGCAAGTAAATAAAAGGGTTAGAAAATAGGTTGCCTCCCATTAAGCGCTTATTTATAGTCATTAGGTTGACTTATTGTATGGTTGCTTTACGGCACTCTAAATAGTGCTTTGGATGACCTACTTTGCTTGCATCTATTGACTTTGCACTATTTTTCATTTATCCTCAAAATTTGAATTTGTGCCCATCATAAAAATAAGATTTTAGTGTAGCACATTGCTCGAACACAATCACAAAAACTTTGACTTCTTCATCGACCTTGATCGCAAAATCAATTTTAGAAGAAATAAGAGAGTTGGAGAATTTCTTTTCTAACTTGTGCTTTTGTAATCTCTAAGGAAATGAGATCGGAGACTCATATGGTTTGATAGGAACGGTTGCCTTAACCTATGGTGTACCTGAACCTCTTTAATATATGTTGTCTGCTCAGTCTATTCCACGTGCTTCTCATCAGTAGATGGTTCATTTTCTTTATTTGCAACTGACCTTTTTACATGGATTTCTGATCATTGAACCTCACTTTTGGTAGTAATAGCCGTAAAACCTTCTTTGGGATTCACCTATGTATTGCTTGGCAACGTACCTGGCACTCTGCCTGATATAGCAACTGCCATCTGCCTCATCTGTGTCTCGAGATTCTTTATTGAAGCGCATTGATTTTGAAAAGAGGTCTTCGTCTTTCTCATGAACTGATTAGTAGTTTCTATGTAATGATCAGTTTTCTCGATGAATTTATTGAGTAAGTCTTCTAATGATTTCTTTTCTGGCTGTTGAAATTGTGGTATAGTATTATTCTGATTATTCCTCCAAGAGAAATTTGGATGGTTTCGCCAAGCTGGATTATATGTGTTGGAGTATGGTTATTTTGTTGGCGTTGACTACCTTGAATATAATCGACCGGCTCAGGCTGTAGTGATAGAATAGGACATTCTGATGTACTATGACTAGCTCCGCATTCTTCACATGTTGATTTCTTTATTTGTATAGCATTGGTTGAATATGACATATTTTCTACTTTGTGTACCAATGAATCAATCTTTGCAGATAACACTGTGATAGTGTCTACTTCCTCATCAATCTCAAAAGTTGCATTATATCTTGCTGTATTAGCACTGTGCATTGCGAAGAAATCTCCAATAAGCATGTTGTCCTCGTAAATATCAGAAGTTGCATTATATCTTGCGATATTAGTCTGGTGTATTGTGAAGAAATCTCCAACAAGCATGTTGTCCTCATCAATACTAGATTAGCTTCGGATGATCTGTAGAGTCAAAAAGTCTCCAACTAGCATATTGTCTTCATTACTCTCTTGGTCTTCCATCTTGTGTTGTGGTCTGAGAAAACACTGAAATAAACGAAAAATATATAATAATAATAATTAAATTAAATAAATAAAGTTCCAATTAGTGTTAAAATAACTGAAAAAGAACTAAACTAAATCTCCGGCAACGACGCTAAAAACTTGTCAGCGATTTTATGTGTTTAATATTTCGCAAGTGTACGGATCGCACAAGTAAAGTTGATTATGAGTCCTAGTATCATACTCACAGAGATTTAGATAATTCAATTCAATTAGTCTTAACCGAATCTAATGAACTTTAAAAAATTGGTGATTAAAAATTAATTAAAATATAAACTAAGAACAATTAAATAATTATAATTCAAATAAGCAAAAGATTAAATTAGAGAATAATTACTTTAAAATTGGAAAAGAAAAGCGTACTAGGATCCCGAATTCACTTATACAAATTTCCTTTAACCTGAACAATTGAATTTGACAACATGATTTAATTATGAAGATCAATATTTCTAATTTGTTTAATAATCTCTCTCGAGTATAATTAAACATATCCCTATATATGACCCGGCTATATTTCTATGACGAATGCGAACATACAAGAATACATTAAAATTTGTGAATACTTAAATATCACGTAAAGAATAGCGGTATATCTCTATTCCATATCGGACTCTACGACAATTGATACTATGTATAACCTAATTTTCATCTCTCGAAGGTAAAACAAGGTACAAGAATCGTACAACTATTGCGCACATAATTGTAAATAAAGAGAAATCAATATCAATTATTCAAAATTAAAAATGTGCTTTAATATAAAAAAACTAGGTTCAAACAATTAAAGAATCATGATACAAGTGTCATCATGATTCTAGCACTACAAGAATTTAACCTAACATGATAAGAAGAAGAAAATATAGAAGCCATGAATCTTCATTTTCCGTTTGGTGTTTCTCCTTGTTTTTCTCCCAAATATTGGCCCCCCAATTCCGCTCTTAAATCGGCTCTCAAATCGGCTCTTTTGTTATAAGTTAATAACTCATATTTATAGTTTCCTAATAATACCTAAAAGGATCTCAAAAAATCATTAAAATCGCGTCCCAAAAGGCTTCTTAATTGAATTAGAACTCAAAAAGGTAAGAAAAATCCGTAGGTAGACATTTTACATTAGACGATTGTTTTTCAAACAGTCATAACTTCTTATAGGAAGTTCCAAATTGGGATCCATAAAAAGTGATGGACTCGTAATTCAATTATCTTTCCAATGGTATATCATTTGACTTTTGGATATTTTAATACCAAAAGTTGTGTTCAAATTTCCCCACATGCTTCGGTAGGTAGTTTCTCAATTTGGTTTTTTGACTTTCAAGTGTTTGATCATATGCTTCAACTCTTAATTGTCAGTCTAACATACCTTAACTTATTGATTTTATCTTCTTCTTCAATTACTCTTCGATTTCACCAAATTGTTGCTTTTTCTGTCCATTATTCTCCAATTACTTATAAACGGGTCCAAAACTGAAATAGGAAGAATAATATAATAAATTAAGTAAAAATTCAATAAAATGACAAGATAAAAGCTTAGTTTAAATGCTCGAATAAATGTACAAAATGCACTTATCATTGATCATGCATTTATACTACTTTTAATGCAAATTGCATTATACAATATGCTAAATATCTGTATCTATATCTATTTCCGCATAGAGAAACTGGGGTGGGCTGGGGTGGGATGGGGAAGAAGAGTATTTTTTTAATTATTTTCTTTTTTTTCCTCTTAAGTGTAATATGCAATTTTTTATTTATGAAGAGTATAATGCCGAAAATTCTCTTATGAAATGAAGAGTATGGAATGCACGCGGAGACTATTTGTGCAAAAAAAGACAAAACTAACGGTTAAATGTAATGGAAATGGACGGAAATGACCATTTTCACTAACAAAGTTTGAAATAGGGACGCTACTGCCAAAAATGAAAGGATATGTCCTCAATCCGCAATAAGTACAAAAATATGGACTGTTTGTGCAAAAAAAACCTTTAAATAATTATCACTTTAAAATTAGCCTAATGCCCACCCCACCCCACCCCACCCCACCCCACCCCACCACATTCAGCTGGACTATAACTAGCATACCGTTTTCTTGCAGTGGGATCTCATAGGCTCTATTATGACAATGAATTGAAACAGTGAATAGTTTTTGGAGATGATAGATTTTGGAGACGATCGGTTTAGGGAGATGATCGAATCAGGAAATGGATTGAAGTGGTCAGCAAATTTTGGAGAGGATAATTTTGTGAGAAAATAAATTAAAGACGTAGTGACATACGTACGTTTAAGTACTTTTTTTCAAAAAATACTTCATTTTCATGATTTGTATTTAAAAATACCATATTTTCACTCAAACAATATTTTATAATTTATCTCTTTTTATTATTAAATAATAATACATTATTTTTATTTAAAATCTATATTTCAGTTTTTCATTATCTAAAATTTTATTATTTTCTTTTAAAATCAAAATTTCAATATTTTATTATCTAAAAGTATATTATTTTTATCTAAAAATATATTATTATTATCTAAAAATATTATATTTGTATATCAAATATAATAGTAATTGTAATTATATTTTATAATTTATTTCCTTTGATAATTTTTTTGAAAATATAATATTTTTATTTATAATCAATATTTCAAATTTTCATTTGAAAAACAATATTTTTACACCGGTTCATCATTTTCATTAAATCAATATTTTACAATTTATCTTCTTTTATACTTTTTTTAAAAAATGCATTATTTTCATTTAAAATCAATATTTCAAAATTTCATTTCAAAACAATATTTTTTTATAATGAACATACGAATAACATATATGTTACCATACATTATATCCTCATTTTCATTAAAATCAATATTTTATAATTTATCTCTTTTAAAAATACATTAATTTTATTTAAGATTAATATTTCAATTTTTAATTAAAAACAACATTTTTACACCAGTAACATATGTATTACTATACGTTACTTCATCATTTTTCACTAAAATCAATATTTTATAATTTATCTCATATTTTAATTTTTTAAAAATGCATTATTTTTATTTAAAATTAATATTTCAATTTTTCATTTGAAAACAATATTTTTACACTGTTAACATATATACTTCCTCATTTTCATTAAATCAATGTTTGACAATTTATCTCATTTTATAATTTGTTAAAAAATATATTATTTTCATTTAAAATCAAATCTATCTCCTCTTATAAATTTTTAAAATAGACATTATTTTCATTTAAAATAAAATTTTTAATTTTTTCATTTGAAAACTACATTTTTTTACACAGGTAACATATGTGTTACTATATGTTATTTCATCGTATTCATTAAAATCAATATTTTACAATTTATCTCATTTTTATAGTTTTTAAGAAAATGCATTATTTAATTTAAAATCAATATTTCACTTTTTTCATTTTAAAATAATATTTTTACACTAGTAACATATGAGTTACCATACGTTACTTCATGATTTTCCTTATAATCAATATTTAACGATTTATCTCCTTTTATAAGTTTTTTAAAAATAAATTATTTTCATTTAAATCAATATTTCAATTTTTCAATTGAAAAAAATATTTTTATACGATAACATATATGTTAGTGTTATCATGTGTTATTATATGATATTTTATCGTCTTCATTAAAATTTATATTTTATAATTTATTTCCTCTAATATTTTTTTTAAAATACATTATTTTTATTTATAATCAATATTTCAAATTTTCATTTGAAAAATAATTTTTTACACGGGTAACATATGTGTTATCATATGTATTACTTCATCATTTTCATTAAAATCAATATTTTATAATTTATCTTCTTTTATAATTTTTTTAAAAAATACATTTTTAATTTAAAATAAATCTTTCGATTTTTCATTTAAAAACAACATTTTCAGAAAGTAACATATTTGTATCATATGGTTTACTTTCTCATTTTTATTAAAATCAATATTTTAAAATTTGTCTCCTTTTATAATTTTTTTAAAAAAGACATTAATTTTATTTGAAAATAATATTTTTACTCGGATAACATATGTTTTACTATACGTTATTTCCTCATTTTCATTAAAATCAATATTTTGCAATTTATCATATTTTATAATTTTTTTGAAAAAATACATTATTTTTATTAAAAATCAATATTTCAAATTTTCATTTGAAAACAACATTTTTACACTGGTAACATATTTACTTCTCCATTTTCATAAAATCAATATTTAAAAATTTATCTCATTTTATAATTTTTTTTAAATTACATTATTTTCATTTAAAATCAATATTTCAATTTTGCATTTGAATACAACATTTTTTCACGATGTTACATCATCATTTTATTAAAATCAATATTTTACAATATATCTTTTCTTATAATTTTTTTAAAAACACATTATTTTCATTTAAAATCAATATTTCAAGTTTTTCATTTAAAAACAACATTTTTGCACGGGTAACATATGTGTTACCATATGTTATTTTTTTGTTTTCACTAAAATTAATATTTTACAATTTATTTCATTTTTATAGTTTTTAAGCGTGTTTTCCTTTAAAATCAGTATTTCAATATTTAATTTGAAAACAACATTTTTATACGAGTAACATATATGTTAATGTATGTGTTACTATATCTTACATCATTATTTTCATTAAAATTAATATTTTATAATTTATCTCTTTTTATAAAATTTTTTTAAAAAATACATTATTTTCATTTGAAATCAATATTTTAATTTTTCTATTTGAAAACAATATTTTTACATGGATAACATATGTGATACTACATGTTATTGTTTGTCTTCATTAAAATCAATATTTTACAATTTATCTTTTTTTTTATAGTTTTTGAGAAAATACATTATTTTCATTTTAATTCAATTTTTCAATTTTGCATTTGAAAACAATGTTTTTATATGGGTATTGGGTAACATATGTGTTACTAAATATGTTAGCATATGTTACTTCTTCATTTTCATTAAAATCAATATTTTATAGTATATCTCATTTTATAATTTTTTTAAAATACATTTTTTTTAATTTCAAAATTTTCAAATTTTTTCATTTGACAATAACATTTTTACATGGGTAACGGGTTAAATTAATGAATGGCCATCGATCTTTATTCAGATTACTACTTACTCAAGTTACCCAATGCTCACCCAACTTATCAAACGTTTTCTCATCCATCACTCTTAAGCAAAATGTTAATCATTTCAGACGAAAGTGGCCACGTGGCGAACGAAATGTCCAAGTGGCAATAATATAGCGTTAAGTTGGCCATCTCAGTAAAATGCTACTTTTCCACACACGATTTTGAACAAATATTACCCATTTCATCTTCTTCACTTTCTACGATCTATGCTAAAATAAAAAGCCCCAAATCGCCCAAGAACCCTAATTGTTGCCTACAAATCAAATTGACCCTAGGACCCACCATCACTTAGACAATGCCGTAGTGAAAGAAAGTGTTTTGTCTGCGATTTGTAAGACACAAGTGTCCCACAATCGAAGTAAATGGACAACGCATTATTCGCTGAAGCGTTGTTATTGGAGGCAGACATGGAACAAGAACATGGAGATAAAATCTAATATTACATTATTTATCTATATTGTTCATGTAGTACATTACAGAATACATCTGTATTTTCTGCTGAAAATGATTTGTGAAATGTCTACATTGCAGAAGCCGGCAATGAGGAAGAAAATGAGGAAGATGAAGTCGTTGTTCCTCATGTGCCGTTTTGTGATTCCGACGATAATGTGAATGATGGAGAGTTTGAATTTGACAGTAATGCTCATGAAAGGATAGCGGTCGGACTGAATGCAGACCCTGTAGTTAAAGAAGCACATATAGCAAAAGGTAATGTAGAGTTAGAGTCGGATAATGACACGTATTATCCATCGTTGAAGGAATTACATACTGATTATTCACCTGGTGAGGAGAACAATTATAGGTTTCCTAATTTTGTTCCAGAAGTAGAGATGTTTGATCCTAAGTTTGAAGTTAGGAAAACGTTTAAGGACATGGAGTTGTTCAGAAAAGTAATCAAAAATCATAGGGTAGCGAGTAGGTACAACTTTAGGTTCAGGCCAAACGACGATAGAAGGGCACAGAAAATTTGCAAATTGGGTTGTAAATGGAGGATTTGGGCCTCATTGAATAAAAAGTTAGATTGCGTGCAGGTTAAATCATACAATCCCACCACACATGCATTAGAGATAGGATGAATAGGCATTGCAATGCTAAATATGTTGCTGAAAGGTATTTAGAAACATTCAGGGTAGACCTTCAATGGAAACAAAACTGATTAGAAAGGCAGTGAAGGATGATTTGAAACTGAGCATTAACAAAGTTACTGCTTGGAGGGCTAGGAGGTGGGCTAGGATATTGATTGAGGAGGAGATGATGAGCACCAGTTTGGACTGCTTTGGTCATATGCTCATGAGTTAGATTGAACAAATCTGGGGTCTACTTGTAGGATTGCCATTTATGAGTCCAAATTCCAGGGAATTTATGTATGTCTAGCTGCATGCAAGTTGGGATTCAAAGCAGGTTGTAGGCAACTACTAGGGTTGGATGGTTGTTTTTTTAAGGGGACGTTTGGAGGTCAAATGTTGACAGCAATAGCACTTGATGCTAATGACACTATTTATCCAGTTGCATTTGCTGTAGTTGAGAAGGAGAACACAGCTACATGGCAATGGTTTGTCAGCATTTTGGGTGATGACTTGGGGATTGTTAACAGTCGAGAATGGACATTCATGAGCGATCAGTAAAAGGGGTTGCAAATTGTAATTGAGGACATGTATCCAGAGGCAGAATATAGGTTTTGTGTGAGGCACATGTACACTAATTTCTTTAGGACTGACTTCAAAGGGTTGGCCTTAAAAGAGTACTTGTGGAGAGCTGCAAAATCTACCACTGTTGCTGATTATTTGTTTTGGATGGATAAGCTTAAACAGGAGAGTATTGCTGGATACGATTGGTTGATGAAAAGGCTGGCAAAGCAATGGAGTAAGTCACATTTTTTGACTTATGTTAAGAGTGATATATTACTGAACAATTTGTGTGAGTGCTTCAACAACGTTGTTTTAGAAGACAGAGAGAAATCAATTGTTACAATGTTGATTAACATGCATATTGGTTGCATGAAGAGGATACAAAGTCGAAGAGATAAGGTAATGAGAGCCGAGTCTAATATATGTCCCAAAATTGTTATAAAACTCATGACACATATTGAGATGGCAGGGAACAATGAGGTTGAGTGGAATGGTGGATCGTAATGGTATATGTCAAGGGAAAAGATGGTGAGTTCGTGGTTGATATTCATGCTAGAACATGTGCTTGTAGAAGGTGGGATCTTACTGGGATACCTTATGGGCATGCATGTGCTGCAATCATGAACTACATGGGTGATTTATTGAACTACGTTCACGAATGTTATAAGGTGAATACCTATTTGAGATGCTATGATAATCTAGTAATACCGATAAATAGAAAAAAGCTATGGCCTCAAGTGGATAGAGAACCTATAAAATCACCTAGGTGGATCTTGCCAAAATGTGGTCAGAGGCAGAAGAAGAGACGAAGGCAGCAAGACAAAGATGTTATGACACAATCTCAATGTACTACTAAGATGAAAAATAAAGGAAGTGTGATCATGACATGCAGTGTCTGTGGGTTAACAGGGCATAACAAGCGATACCACGACAACGCAGGTGCACCACATGCGGTATCTTCTGAGATTTGTATAAAAATTTACATACAAGTGATTTTTTACAATTTACATACAAGTTATTTACATACATGGTGTACTTGTAGGATTTGTTGGCTTACCAAGTCGAACCATTATTGGAGAGTCAGAATACAAGCAAATCTCAAATAGGGGTAAGTACAAATAGGTCATTTTAGTGTCTATGGTGTGATCAAATTCTTCTAACTAATGGTATTACTAATAGAGTAAACTACAAGCAAGGAGATCAAAGAAGAATACTAAATCATCTTCTCAAGACCAACCTCTACCAGCCGAATTCCATCTTCTCAAGACCAACCTCCACCAGCCGAATTCCATTTTATGCCAACTCCAGGCTTTGCACAATCAAATGCTACTGTATTTGACAACAATGGACCAGCCGTGGATGCTCATGTGAGGTCAACACATGAAAAGGACTGATTTTGAAGCTTGGTCTGCTGTGTTTGACATAGTACAAAATTTTTTGTTTCACACTTTTGATTGATCTATTTTGTACATTAGCTGAATGTTGTTGCCTACGAATGTAAATCGTGGATTATTAAGGTTGGCCTTGTGTGTTTTTGTACACCTCCTAAGTGTTTTGTCAAGTTCACTACATTAATCAAAAGTAAAATTGATATATAGCTTAGTCTGGTTAATTTTGGTTAATGAAAGGTTCATTTTGGAATGCCCTAATCTTGATCATTTCAATGTATATATATTTATGCACTTGTATCACAAATTCATTACTGTTAATGAGTTGGATGTCAAAAATGAAAAAAAAAATAAAAAATAAAAAACTGGTTGTTGCCGTGAATTCTGGTTCACAGCTCTGTTCTTGAGGCTGTTGTTGAACATTATTTGTTCATGTTATTTTGAAGATGTGAAATTTTATGGCTGTTGCTGCTGTTGAACATTATTTGTTCATGGTAATAGCTTCAACCTCTGAATGTAACTGATTATGGCTATTGATTAAATGACTTTCAAGCGTCAAGCCTGCTGTGAATTCACATTCACTGCTCATTTCCATATACAGATCAAATTAACTGACATCAATACAAATATTGCTCTTTGAAACCAACAATCAAAACATATGTAACTAATGAAAACAACTATGTAAACATTGCTCTTTACCATCACATTCAACCACAGCAACCGTGAAAACAATAATGAAAACAATGGAGATAAAAAAAAAATCTTCACCATTACATTGAACCACAGGAAACATGAAATTACACATTGCTCTAAAACCATTTTACAAACACAAAAACCATCACATTGTACCACATCATCACAGCATTTCAGATTGCTCTTTTTTGAAGCATTTTTACAAACACAAAAACCATGGAAACTATATGATTCAACCACAGCATTTTACATTACACATTTGTAAATGACAGCACTGAGCAGAAACACGCCCAAGGCAATTTTATGCATCTTCACCAATCTTCGCATCTTCATTTCTCCATTCCCATTATTGGTTGCCTTCCATAAAAGCCCATTGATAACTACCTTGTACCGTGGATGGGGAGGTGGATCCACTCAAGAGAACTAATCACAAGCATCTGGTCTAACGTAGAATGTGCAACCTCGGAACCTCCTACCTGGATTGTTCTCCATCCACGAAGTCCCTGTCACAGATAATTGCCCATAATAGCACACTGGCGCATCAGAGATTTGGGAAGTGACCGATGAATTCTCCATTGCACTACGAGGTGTTGAAGTGATATCGATAAATGAGTTCACTTTCCATGGTCAAACTGATTTGTAGTCAACAATTAGGGTTCTTGGGCGATTTGGGGCTTTTTATTTTGGCATAGATCGCAGAAAGTGAAGAAGATGAAAATGGTAATATTTGTTCAAAATCGTGTGTGGAAAAGTAGTGTTTTGTTGAGGTGGCCAACTTAAAACTGTATTATTGCCACTTGGACATTCCGTTCGCCACATGGCCACTTCCGTATGAATTGATTAACGTTTTGATTAAGAGTGATGGATGAGAAAATGTTTGATAAGTTGGGTGAGCATTGTGTAACCTATTAAAGAAGGGTGGGTAAGTAGTAATCTGAATAAAGATCGGTAGCCATTCATTAATTTAACCCCATGGATAACATATGTGTTACCATAAGTTATTTCCTAATTTTTATTAAAATCAATATTTTATAGTATATCTCATTTTATATATTTTAAAAAATTCATTATTTTAATTTAGAATCAATATTTCAATTTTTAAAAAATTCATTATTTTAATTTAGAATCAATATTTCAATTTTTCATTTGACAACATTTTTACATGAATACCATATGTGTGACAAAAATACATTGTTTTATTTAGAATCACTATTTCATTTGACAACATTTTTAATTGGGTAGCATATGTGTTACTATATGTTTTTTCATAGTTTTCATTAAAATCAATATTTTATAATTATTAAAAAATATATAATTTTAATTTAAAATTAATATTTCAATTTTTATTTGAAAACAATAATTTTGTACGTGTAAAAATAACTATGCCTAGAGGAAAAGGCCCAAATAATGTAAAAATTGACAATTAAAGGACTGAGCTCAAATACACGTGGCCATGTTTTGTACTAATCGTCTCATTTATTGTCATCATATGGAAATTGACAATTAATGGATTACAAAACCATCAATTGGGTCAAGCATGCCTAAAACTTTATTTATTAGTCCATTATCTTGCGTATTAGGGTTAAATTTGTTAAAGTTTATCAAAATGAGGTAAATATTAATATTTTAAAAAATAAGGGTATATTTCAACTTTTTGTTTTTTTGAAAAAGGAGCATTGAAGCTAATATTTTTTTTAAAAAAATTAATTTTCCACAGAAATAGTGTATCTGGTCCCCCATATGTCTTCTTTCTCCTTTTAAACCCTCGTGTCCAACTCCACATTGTCCCCCAATTTTCTGATCAATCCCTCCATCCCACACTTTCCTTCCATTTGTCCTGTATGGGGTCGTGTTGACACAATTTATCAATTTTTCTCCCTTTCATTCTACAAGTAGTTATTGAACATTATAATTACAATAACTTTTATAACTCTTAGAGCCCGTTTGATAAATGAGCAGAGATTAAATATAATAGCTAAAATTTGTTTTATTTTATTTGGATGGAATTGATATTTGAATAAATTTTATTCGGATAATAATAATTTAAGCAAAAAATAAAGATAAAATCTATCCTCATAAAGAGGAGGACAATTTTTTATTCGGATAATGATTCACTAATTTTTTTTAAAAGACGAAACAAAGAACATCCTACCTTAGGATAATTGCCGCCTCCGCCACCGTCCTCCACCACCACCACCACCACCACCACCACCACCACCACCACCACCACCATTTGCCATCGCCCGCCTGCTAATGCCAGCCATCGCCACCACCTTCCACCACTTTATCCATTTTTTTTTCTCTTTTAGTTTATTTTTTTCTTTTTTCCTTTAATTAAGAATAATGGTAAAATTGTCTTTTTCATTAAAAGTTGACTTTTTAATAGCGACTTTTTTCATTCTTTTTTCATTCTTATACCTAACTGAACCAAGCATGATAATAACAAACTTGTTATTCGGATAACTTTTATCCAGATAAATAATTTTATCTACAAACTAAATGAACCCTTAAAGTAAAATTTTTGGGAAAGATAAACTTTAAAATTGAATTCTATAATTACAGAAACATTTTGTTTCACAAGTTTTTTTTGTTCGTGCTAATAATTAAAAGATTACTCAGACGATGTATAAGGAACAATACCTCTTGAGACAAAGTCTCAACAATGGGTGTTTGAATTGAAAGAATATATAATGCAACTTGCCTTCAAGGGGCACAAGCACTTGCATTCGTCCAAACTCTGCTCCTTTTCGCTCTATCGTCCAGACCTTTGTACATGTTGGGCGATTCTTATATTGATAATTCACTCAAACTCTATGTTTGGACCTCCTGTTTTGGGCTTTTGTTTTAAACCTTTATTTTGAGAATATTTTTATGTGTCACACATTTGTCCATTTCTAAAAGTTACGAAAACGTATCTTAAAGTTTGTTTTCACAATGTCTCCCTCTTTCTAAGCCAAAATATAAATTTATATTTTCCATTCTACAGTTTCGTATTTATAAATTCCAATTATTAATAATAGATATCAAATTTGTGCATAAAATTTTACACATTTGACATTAAACGATGTTCAAAGTTTGAGTTTCTTTCTCTTTTCTTTTTCTAGTCAAAATATTTGGATCAAATTTATTTTTATTTAGAAAACAAAAAAAAACTAATTTTGCCAATTATTGGTGAAATGTAATAATTTGTTCCAAAAGAGGAAAATTGATCCCTGTCCAGCAGAGGTGTGATTATTTGAAGTGGATACTCCCCTTTGTTGTTGATGCCGAAGCTGCTGTGCCCCATTGACTAAAAAGGGTACATGCGTACCAACTACATGGACTCCTTCTTTTTTGTTTTTGACAACGGTTTTTAAGTTGAAGAAATGGGAGAGGCGAGTAGGGATATGTGTTATTGGAGTGATCTGGAAGCTTACTCCTAGCTCTTCCTCGATCTTTAGATAAGTTCCAGTAGCTAGGGTAGCATCTATAGCTACACTAACTATGGATGACAAGAAGTGAGATTGAAATGAGAGGTTTGAAATCGTTTGACTGAAAGGAGATGAAGGGGGTGAAGAATGGTTTTATTTCTTATTGCTCATTAGCTTGATGAAATACCCAATATATATATGCACCAATTGGGTTAGAACCCCCAATTGGTGCTTAGAAATCTGCCTATAATCTATACAATCTTCTAAATAAGGTAATAACATCAATTGACAATGTCAACACTCTCCCTCAAATTGGTGCATAGATATCACACATGCTCAACTTGTCTAAGAACTTTGAGAACACCCGATTGGATACCCCTTTGGTAAGGATATCAGCTAACTGATCTTCTGATCGAATCTTTGGTAATTCCACAACTCTGTCAGCCAATTTCTCCTTAATGAAGAACCTATCTATTTCAACATGCTTTGTACGGTCATGTTGAACTGGATTATGCGCTATATAACATGCTGCTTTGTTGTCACAGTATAGCTGAATTGGTTGCTTTAGGGAATAGCCTAGGTCTTGTAAGAGGAATTTCAACCATAGTACTTCACAAATTCCTAAGGCCATTCCTCTATACTCGACTTATCTTGCAACAACATTCTGTTTTTTGCTCCTCCATGTAACTAAGTTTCCACCTACATAGGTAAAGTATCCCGAAGTTGATCGCCTATCGTTAACGGCTCCGACCCAGTTAGCATCTGTATATACCTCGATATTTTACTTGTTTGTATTTTTAGAGAATATAATTCCCTTTCCTGGAGCAGATTTTAGATACTTCAAAATGCGCATGACTGCATTCATATGTTGTTCACCAAGATTATGCATGAACTGACTAACGATACTCAGAGCATATGCAAGATCTGGTCTTGTGTGAGCTAAGTACATTAGTCTTCCAACGAGTCTCTAGTATCTCCCCCTGTCCAATGGTACCTGGTTTGTCTCAATATATAACTTCAGGCCTTCTTCCATTGGAGTGTCAGCTGGATGGCTGGATGATATACCAGTTTCATGAAGTAGATCTAAGGTATACTTTCTTTGAGATAGGAAGATTCTTTTACTCGATCGAGATACTTCGATTCCCAGAAAGTATTTTAAGGGACCTAAGTCTTTCATTTCAAATTCTTTGGACAAGTACTCTTTCAAAGCTTCCATTTCTTCTGAGTCGTTTCTAGTGATGATCATGTCATCCATATAGACAATGAGTGTAGTAATTTTTTCATGTCGCTTCTTTAAAAATAATGTGTGATCTTAATTGCTTTGTTTGTAACCAAAGATTGTCATAGATTTGGTGAATCATCCAAACCATGCTCTATGAGATTGTTTTAATCCATATAGTGATTTCTTCAACTTGCACACCTTTTGTTTTTGTCTTTCTGTTACTATGCACCCTGGTGAAAGATCCATATAGACTTATTCAGAGAGTTCACCATGTAGGAATGCGTTCTTCATATCAAACTGTTGTAACGGCCAATTAAAATTTGTAGCTAAGGATAACAAGACCCGGACTGTGTTGATTTTGGCTACAGGTGTAAATGTCTCTGTGTAGTCAATTCCATAAGTTTAATTGTAGCCTTTTACCACCAATCTTGCCTTGAAACGTTCAATCGTACCATCAGCTTTGTATTTTACAGTAAAGATCCATCGACACCCAACTGGTTTTTTTCCTATGGGACGGTCAACAAGCTCCCAAGTTTGGTTATTTTGCAAGGAGTCATTTCTTCATTCATCACAGCTTTCCATCTTGGATTAGCTAGGGCTTCCTACACATTGGTAGGTATAGATACAATAGATAATTGATTGACAAATGACTGATTTTTTTGTGACAAGCGATGTGTAGACATAAAATTGTTCATGGGATATTTTACGTTACTAGATAACTAAGGTTCATATGTAGGTTTTGGAATACCTCTGGTGAGACGTTGTGGTAACTGTTTCTTGGATGACTCAGGCACTATATAAGAAATATCCTCAGACAATGATTGGTTTGATGTGTCTATTGAAAGAGACTCAGACTCAGTTTCAGACGTATCCTGCCTTTCTGGGTGCCCATTTTCACTTTGATCCTAAGTTTGACCACTAGGCTCCAACTCATCCACTTCTACGCTTTCTTTGTGTAGGGTATCACTACTTGTATCCAAGTTTTGACTACTAGGATCCAAATCACCTACATTTTGATCAAATACTTCCACAATATTTTTTTCAAGGTTGTATATAAGAGTCTGAATTTCCTCAAAACACTCTCTTTGAAAATCAGACTTGGAGAAATACATAGTATTTTCATGAAAGACAACATCTATAGTGATAAACATGCATTTAGTAGGGGGATGATAGCACCTGTATCATTTTTTATGAGCAGCATAGCCAACAAAAACATATTTCAGGGCTTGAGGCATTAACTTACTGTGTTGTTGTTTGGGAAGATGGAACATAGGCAACACACCTGAAGATATGAGGAGGGAGGTTCAGGACTGTTGGGGCAACAACAGCTTCTTCAAGTGGATGGAAGGGTGTCTTGAAGTCGATAGAACGAGATGGAACACGATTGATGAGATATGCTGCAGTTAGAAGTGAGCCCCAATTAGTGAAGTGTGAACAACCTCTAATAAGTGTATTTTTGCGTTCGGCCACACCATTCTGTTGAGGTGTATCTAGACAACTGGTTTGATGGATCGAGCCATGAGAATCAAAAAATTGCTGAAGTTTAGAACTACAGTATTCTCCGCCATTATCACTACGTAACACTTGTATTCAGGCATTGTACTGTGTACGAATGGTATTATAAAATTTTTGAAATAGTAAGCTAACTTCTGATTTGGATTTCATCAAACACAACCAAGTCATCCGAGTACAATCATCTATAAATGTAACAAACCAATGTGACCTTCCCAATGTAGGAACTTTGGATGGTCCCCAAACATCAAAGTGAATAACCATAAAAGGAACAATACTTTTATTTAATATCAGTGGAAATAAGGCACGATGACTTTTTGCAAGTTCACACACATCACATTTGAAAATAGAAATATCTAAATTCGTAAACAAACATGGAAACAACTTTTTTAAATAACCAAATGAGGCATGTCCCAAACGTCGATGCCAGAGTAGTAGTGATCAGGCCAAAAAAATAACAACACAAGATAAAGTAGTAGTGATCTGAGAAACTGACAAAAGGTTATAATCTAAGGAGGGAACAACTAACACAGAATCAAGATATAAAGTATTAGTAAGGTGGGATGACCCTTCTCCAACAACCGGGGAAGGGTCATTAAACACACAATGATCAGGCCAAAAAATAACAACACAAGATAAAGTAGTAGTGATCTGAGAAACTGACAAAATGTTATAATCTAAAGAGGGAACAACTAACACAGAATCAAGATATAAAGTATTAGTAAGGTGGGATGACCCTTCCCCAACAACTAGGATGGTATTACCGTTGGCCGTGGTGACACAATTTTGGGATGATGAGTTAAGATTTGTGACTTGTCTAACATCAAATATCATATGATCAATATTACCAAAATCAATTATCCATGTATTATTCAAAACAGGTGTAGAAATGGTGAAGACCTTACCCCAGTGTTTGTAGTGGTTAGCAATGCCGATGACGTATGAGAGGCATCGTCTTCCTTTGTTTGAGCAAATGCAGCAGTGGATGGCCATTTGGAGTTCCGATGCTGTGTTGGGTCCCACCAATCTGGATATCCAATAAGTTCAAAGCACCGACTTTTTGAATGACCTATTTGATTGCAATGAGTGCATTTGTGTGTAGGTTTGTCTAAACTGTTGGAACTCTTCAGATTGGTACTTTTGGGCCGGTCTTGAGACGTCTGACTGGGTCGATGGCGGGAAACCATAGCAGAAGCTTTAGGTTTCTCAATTTCCACATTCAAAGTAGTGGATCGAATGGCCTCACGACGGACTAAAGAATAACACTCTTCCAGACTTTGGAGTGGCTCACGACGTAATATTTCTCGCCGAAGTTGATCAAAACATTTATTCAATCCAGTAAGAAATATGTGTACTCGGGTGTGCTCAATGGACTGTCGGTATACTGTAACATCATCAGGATCTTTCATGACCACTTTATCATGGTGATCGAGTTCCTGAAATATTTTTGATAATTCTCCATAGTATACTGAGAAGGATTTGGCATCACGTTTGGCTGAGAAGGCTTTCTGATGCAAAGAGTAGACATGCATCTCATCATTACCATCATAAAAAGTTTTGGATAGAGCATTCCAAATATCACGAGCAGTGGGTATACGAAGATAGTGCTTCATGATGTCAGGAGTCATCGACATTAGAAGCCAGTGTTTCACCTTCTGATTTTCAGCATACCATTTTTCATACCTCTTATCTGATGCAGCAGGTGGATCAGATTTGCCCATGATGTAGGAGAGTTTTTCTCGCTCGACAATATGAATTTCCACTAATTGGGACCACACATTGTAATTTGTTTCGTTAAGTTGGATGCCGACATTAAAGGCACCCTCATACTGAACGAGAATTGGAACAGATTTGGTTCCAGAGGATTCACTAGCGTCACTCTTTTTTTTTTAAACATAAATAAATAGAATTAATAAACTCCAAAAATCAGGCACAAGACTAAGAACAAGCAATTGATGCCCGACCCATCAAACACGTATACAATGGTGGAATTTATGGAGAAGACAGCGGGGACGCGGACGGCGGTGAGGAGATCTGAATCTGATTTCTTTGTTTGATAGAGCAGATCTTGTACAATGAACAAAAAATGGAGGCCAGTTACTGGTGCAAATTGGCGGCAGTGTGGGCACGGTTGCGGGTGATGGTTTATGGTCTCTGGTTTCCTTCTTCAGCTGCGTTTGATGGGTTTCCAGCAATTTTCGATGGGCTTCAAGTAGGGATGTAGGCTGACCCTTTCGTATTGTTGATGGTTTCTTGTGTCGGCGAATTTACAGATAGGCTGGTGATGGTTGCAATTTTGTTCAAGTTTGGTAGTTTCAGTTTTGGGTAATTTTGGTGGTTTTAAGTTTGGGTGTTTTGGGACGATGGAGTCGATTGAACATGAGGAGATGGTGATAGGGGCTTTCGGCTATTAAGTGGCCGGCGGCGAATTTGGAACATCAGCGGTTGGAGCGCTGCTAGGTGACTGGGCGGCCACTTTTAGGTTTAAGTTTTGTTTGCCAAGGTTTTCAGAACCTTGTTCGACTCTGATACCATAAAGAATGGTTTTATTTCTTATTGCTCATTAGCTTGATGAAATACACAGTATATATATATAGGGTTAGAACCCCCAATTGGTGCATAGAAATCTGCCTATAATCTATACAATCTTCTAAATAAGGTAATAACATCAATTGACAATCTCAACAAGGGGGAAATCCAAGGATACATAGGATGAGTTAGAGACCACCAGATATTCTTACTCTCCACCTCAGCATAACTATTTTGGTAGGACTTTGCTTCAATTCTCCAGTCGCAAAAGTAGTCACTATAATAAATTGGTTGTTTTAAGCTAAAAACAAATTTCTCATCTAAATTAAAAATACATAGAAAAAAATTACTGTTTCAAATATAACATGAAGACAGATAAAATAGAATATATGTATTCATGTTTGACAATAGGTGAAGTTTCTATAATTTCTGAAAAATAATAGATGTAAATTAATTGAAATTAAACGGCCTATAATAATCATCCACTCGCACATATTTGACTTTTGTAAAGGAAAAGTAGCAAACATAATAATCATACGCGGATAATGCTTGTTATATACTCACACTTACCCCCACACTTACATCCTCACACATGTCAAATGATGATTTGCTGAAATCATATTTAATTGGTCAAATAAATAAATTTAACAAATTATCATTTGACATGTGTAAGGGTGTAAGTGTGAGGGTAAGTGTGGGTGTACAACAAGCATTATCCATCATACACTCATAGAAATTTGTATGTAATGTAACTATTTTTCGAAAAGGAAAATAGCAGAAGTTTTAACCGTAATTATTAAATTTGGATCAGATTAGTCACTCCGATCGAAAAATAGGCAGACAGTGGTTATTTGAGGGCCGTCACATTCAACTTGGTCTTGAACCGATTCTGGTGAACTCATCAGTGTTCTGAAATGTCCAAAATTTGGACAAGGATGTTCAAATTTGAAAAACACCAAACATTAATATAATATAATATTCTTTAACTTCTATTTGAGCGATTTATAAAATATTTTTATATTATACATGAAAAATTAAAGAGCAAATTTATTAAAATTTTTTATGAACAATAAAACTATTCAAAACTTCTATTTTAATTTTAGAAATAAAAAACATGTAAATGATTCATAAAGTATTCAATATTTTTTAAAAATAATGATTTATAGACATTGATCTATTGATCTAATTAGTGATTTATTAGTTCGAACAATAATTTAATGACACATGACTTAATCGGATCAATATTCGAGTCAAAATTGTTAATTATAATTTCAACATTTCACTAGTCGCATTTGAGTCTTCATTCTATTGATCGAATGGTACCGTACCAAACGCTAACCGAATATTTATTTAATTTGCTTTTAAATGTAAAGCAATAAAAAAATTGTGTTTTATTTGACAACAATCAAAAGTTGAATTTCTGCTGTCAACATATAGTATATTTAATAAAATTTTTGTAAATTATAAACAATAAATCTTATAAAATATGTGAATAAAAAATAAATAAAAATTATAAATAATAGAAAATATTCGAATAAAAATAATATTTAATTCGCTTATAATTAATTCTAACTTCTAAGCAAACACAACACACTCGTGAACACAAAACACAAATAATCATTAACATATAATTTGATTCTCACAAGTCACTACGGTCCCCTTCATGTGAATCATCATCCAATCATATCCTGACACGTATCCCTGCATATCCGCTGCCCCATCACACGTGGTCTTGTCCTACAGCTCAGCCCAGAACTGTTTCAGAATACTCATTTATTGTCATCACGTGGCCCTGTACCTCCTTTCCGTCAGATTTCAAGACATAATCTCAGCCCTTCATCTAAATATGAAAAAGACAATGAAATAAAATATAATTAAATATAATAGACAATTGACCAATCAGAAACGAGTATGCATTTTCAAGCACCTGTGGTTTGACTCAACATTAATGGAAAGGTGTAGAGAGAAAGAAGGAAGCGTCCACGTCAGAGATTAATATGACTTTCTTTCTTCTCCTCGTTAATCGGGCACCCTTTCCTCGATTGCCGACCTCCGCTTCCGCTGACACCGACAATTTACAGCCCTTCAATTTATGTAATCGACGATCCAGATTTTCTCTTCCCGAATCGCCGTCTTATTGCGAGACGTGTTTCGCGGAAGAAACTGTTCTACTCATACCAACCCTAAAATAAGTTATAACCATTCGGATAAACTTCATTTTTAAAATATCTTAAAAACGCCTATGAGTAATTTACTGTACTTTTACTCTTTTACATATTGTGTACGTACTAGACAAAATAAGAGTAATTAACACAAAATATTTCCACATATCGAAGTTTGAGCAAAACTATCATATTTTTTAAATTTTGACATTTTTATCATCACTTATTGTATTTTTTGTGTAAAACGTCATTTCATCTAAAAAGTAGACGTTATCTCACCATAACAGCACGACTCGTAATACATTTTAAGGGTAAATTAGTCCAACCACTTTTATTATCTTCTCATATGTTTGAAACCAGAGTATATGAACAGGCGCACGAAAGTTTGGAAGTTTCTCAACTGTTCATCAAATTTCGTCGATGAACTCTTCTATTTTCGACTGTGCATTTTGCGAAGGTAAAGTGTTTTAGAGAGAGAAAGTAAAGTTCTTCAAGGGCCATGGATTTTCACATCTATGGCGTCTCCAATTTCATCGTCTACACAATCTTCATTTTCTTGCCATAACAAGTGCTTCTTTGCAAGAAAAACAAAATCTATCAGTAAATAACTCGGTTGCAGGGTCCTCAAACTCTGTCCAGATCAACTCCAATTCAGTCCTTGTAGACCTTTTGGATTCTCACTATACTAAGCTATCAGAACTCGTGGAAAAAGCACTTTTGCTGCAACCCCTTGAAGAAGCAGTTTCGAAACATAATATTACAATCTTTGCTCCCAGGAATGAGGCTTTGGAAAGGGATTTGGATCTCGAGTTTAAGCGATTTTTGCTAGAGTCGGGAAATTTGAAATCGCTCCAAAATTTGTTGCTTTTTCATATGATTCCGAATCGCATTGAATCGACTTGTTGGCCTGCAGAGGTGAACGAACCCAAGAATCATAATAGCTTGTGCCGAGATTCCAATGGCGAAACACTTCAGGTGGTTGAAAAAATGGGGAAAAACTTGTGGGCATGGCGAAGATTATCAAACCCGATGATATAACCCATCCCGATGGAATTATCCACGGCATTGAGAGAGTGATCCCTAAATCCAGAATAAGCACCGGAAGTTGACCCAAGAACACATAGAACCAGCTCCACCGGAGCACCTACACACAGGTAAATTTCAAAAATAAAAAAACCGGATAAAAATATGTTGCTGGACTAATTTACCCATTAGTTGTATCACGAATCGTGTTGGAGAAGTGATATAAAGGCTGTTTTTTGGATGGAAAGACGTTTTGCGCAAGAAATGCAGTAGGTGAAGGTGAAAATGCTAAAATTTAGAATGTAGGAACGTTTTGTACAATGACTTCAATAGGTAGGAATGTTTTGTGCTAATTACCCGATGAAATTATAATAAAATACATGCTTGTACGTGGTATTTTTTAAAAATAACAATTTTTTAAAATAAGTTAAAAAATAGTTATTTTAGATAAATATACCATCAAACAATTACTCAAACACACAATATATCCTAGTTAAATCCAATTATTTAAAATTAGATCTATTATTTCACTAAATTAAAATCTTGCTCAACTACCCACCGTCTCGTGCCACCGCATTCGCCCCACCAATTAACCCACTCTAAGAAAGTTACTTTTGTGATAGATTAATTTAAATTATAAAATAACAAAAAATCAATAGTTTTTGTGCTAGATTAATTTGATTGTATTTAGATATGAAAATATGTGGAATATAATTGCACAAAAATTGTTGGAAGAGATTAAGGAGGGTGTATTCAATTGTGACTTTTAAAGAATTTTATAGACTTTTATAAGTTGGTGACTTTCGTAGAATTCGTAGAGTTTTAATTGACTTTTATGGATTTTTTGAGAATTAATAAAAGTATTCCTTAAACTTCGATAGACTTTCATTAAAGATTTCGGTAGACTTTTATAGACTTCCATTAAAATTTTTTATTTTTTTAAAAAAATTAAGTAAATATAAATCATCCACAATACGTATAATATAACATAATATTATTTTGAGTAACTTCTCTTATGTCCAAATCATGTACATCACATATAATTAAGAATTCAAATTAATAAATCACATTTCTCATGTCAAGGGTTATTTTCACTAACGATCACTAAAGTTATTTTAAAATTTCAAACAGTCACTGAAGTTCAAAAGTTGTAGTGCTGGTCACTAAAGTATATAACACTTTCTCAAACGGTCACCCCGTTAAGTTCCCAACCTGAAATGGTGATGTGGCACTGTTAAGTACTGATGTGACACATAATAGGTCGTTCTTTATTGCGTGACAATTCCTGTATTTTATGTAATGTTCACTACAGTCCTAATATAATTAACTGTCTTTTAGTTAAGTTCTCCAAAAACTGCATCTTAGGTTCTTAATCTTTTTATATCTTGACACTTTGGTCTCTCAATTTTCAATTATATTTCTGTTAAGTCCTTCAAAAATTGTAGCTTAGGTCCTTCAATTTTGTACATCTTTACATTTTGGTCTCCCAATTCCTTATTTTAGTGTCCAAAATAAGTACATTTTCAGTTAAATTCTTGACTTTACACTCAGATTTTTACCTAAATAAACAAAATAACATAATTAAATAATAAACTGCTTGACAGAAATCATAAATGTCCACTTTTAGTAGCTAAATAAGTGCAAAACCTGACTTATCATTTAGAGTTGACAAAAATATATTTTATTAAAAAAAATTATATTTGGACAATTGGACAAAAAGTAATGACGATAAGAAGATTGACATAAGAGGTGATGGCGAGAAGAGAATGAAATGTATTATTTGCATGCAAAATGGGCCACTAAAAGTGATAATTGCGGATTTTTTCAATGTACTTTTTGTCAATGAAATATATTTTTGTAAACTCTAAGTGATAAGTACAAAGTTTGCACTTATTTTGGCCATTAAAAGTGGACATTTGTGAGTTATATCAAGTAGTTTATTATTTAATTATGTTATTTTATTCGTTTAGGTAAAAACTCAAGTGTAAAATCAAGGATTTAATTAAAAGTGCGCTTACTTTAGCTACTAAAATCAAAAATTTGAAGGACTAAAGTGTACAAGATGTAAATTTTTGAAGGACCTAAGATGTAATTTTTGGAAGACTTAACCGAAAGATAATTAAAAATTTGAGGACCAAAGTGTAAAGATGTGAAAATATTAAGGACCTAAGATCTAATTTTTGGAAGACTTAACTGAAAGATAATTGAACATATAGGGACTGTTATGCAATAAATAATTGTTTGTTTTGTGCCACGTCAGTATTTAATTGTGTCACATTACTATTTCGGGTTGGAAACTTAACGAAGTGACCATTTGAGAAAGTGTCGTATACTTTAGTGACCAACTCTTCAACTTTAAATTTCAGTGACCGTTTTAAAATTTTAAGGTAACTTCAATGATTGTTAGTGAAATTAACCCTTCGTGTCAATAAAATATTTATTAAAAAATTATAAAAAATTTAAGTTACATCAATTAAATTAACAAATAATATATTAAATTAAAAAATAACAAAAATCCCAAAAGAATTAATAATATTCCATAAACAATTATCAAATATTTCTAACATCTCAGTGTAGGTGAAAGAGATACCAGAAAACCTTAGAAGTGTTTGAAAATATGCATTTTTTATTTTGGGACTATGAAGTCTTCACAAATCTCATGATAGTTGGGATATTTATTTATTTATTTATTTATTAGATTTGCTATTTATACTTTCTATTAAAAAGTCTCCAAAAATCTAGTAAGTAGAGAATTGTTAAAATTCCTTCTCAATTTGAATATCTCATGACTTATAGATATTCTTAAAATTTTTTAATTGAATACTCTGTAATTTTTAAAGACTTGTTTAAAATTTCTAAAAGTTTTTATTGAATAAACAAATACTTTTAGAAAGTCTTTAAAAGTCTACATTGAATACCCATAAAATTTAAAATCCTTAAAAATCTCAATTTGAATATATTACCTAAGTTCATAGATTAATGTCTAGTCGAAAAAGAAGAATATGAAAACGGAAAAAACAAACGAAGTAAGTTAAGCAACTTTTTGGAAAAAAACAAGAAGAAAAAAAATTTAGTGTTGACCTGTTTGGTCAACGTTAAATTTTTATTTTTTTATTTTTTTTTTATTTTATCGCCAATTGAATGACATAAAAA
Organism: Forsythia viridissima; assembly: GCA_030279155.1. Classification (NCBI taxonomy): domain Eukaryota; kingdom Viridiplantae; phylum Streptophyta; class Magnoliopsida; order Lamiales; family Oleaceae; genus Forsythia; species Forsythia viridissima. The sequence goes on along the minus strand of CM059038.1, from coordinate 33,183,102 downwards.
AAAACAAAAAAAAACAAAAAAAGGACAGTTCAACTGTCTTTCGGCAAAAGGTTACACACGTTTTGTACTAAAATGTTGTCATTTTAGCAAATATTATTAAAAGTTGCTATTTTTAAAAAAGGAAATCTCCAACCTTTGAAAATAGTACTAGACATCCCCAACATTTGAAAAAATAGGTATAGTAGATCCCAAACGACATAATCCTTCTATTTTAGTTGTTAAGGTCAAATAAAAAGACAAATTTTCATTTTTCTTTAAATAAGCAAAAAACAAAAGGTTAAAAAAAAAAAAGAATAAAAATATAACCAAATATACCTCAAAGAATGAAGAATGACACAAAGACACCCTTCTTCATTCTTCCCAAACCACCAAAAGCAACTATCATCTATCCTACCAATCTTTTTCTTCTACCCCCATATCCTACCATTTTTAAATTCTTCATCGTCGCCACTACACTTACAACCACGATGCAACCACTACTACCCTCAACTATACATTTCCTCTTTGTGTAGAGAGAGAGAGAGAAGAAAGAGAGAGGGGAAGTCGTCAAGCATTATGGATTTTCAGATCTATGGCTTCCTCTTCACAATCTTCAATTTTCTTACCCTCACAAGTTGTGCATTGCAAGAAAAATAACTAGCTTCTAACTTGCGAGCCTAGATAAACTCCAACTCGGTTTATGTAGCCATTTTGGGTATCATTACACTGAGCTCTGTGAATTGGTAGAAAAGGAACTTTTGTTACAGACTCTTGAAGAAGCTGTGTCCAAGCACAATATTACCATCTTTACACCGAGAAATGAGGCTAGAATGGGATTTGGACCCAGATTTTAAGGGCTTTTTGCTCGAGCCGTGAAATTTGAAATCCCTTCAAATTATGCTACTTTTCCATATGATTCCAACTCCTATTAAGTCCAAGCATTGGCCTGTGGAGATAAACAAGCCTACCCATCACACCAGCTTTTACCGTGATGCCTATGAAGAAATTTCAAGTAGTTGATAAAAATGGAGAGAAACTTGTGAACGAGGTAATAATTATTAAAGTAGGTGATATTATTCGTCTCGGTGGCATCATCCACTGCATTGAAAGATTATTGATTTTTAAATCTGTGCAACAAGATTTCAATTTCAGGCGAAGTTTGAGGTCAATTTTTGCAGTGCTACTTGAGAGAGCGCGGAGAAATTAAGAAAGGTAGGATGTGGGAATGGGAAAAAAAAAAGATTGGTAGAGTAGATGGTGGTTGTTTTTGGTGGTTGAGATGGAATATATTTAGTTATATTTTTATTCTGCATTTTTTTTTGTTTATTTAAAAAGAAGGGCAATTTTGTTTTTTTATTTGACTTTAATTGCTAAAATGGAAGGATTTTGTCATCATGGACCTACCATACATATTTCTTCAAATGTTGGGAGTATTCAGTACTATTTTTAAAGGTTATGGGTATATTCCATATGTCTTTGAAAGGTTGGAGACCAAATATACTATTTTCCCTTTTAAAAATGACAATTTGCATGTCTAGATTTCTAAATTCCTTACATATAACTACACTTAGTACAAGTTTGGTAGTACTTAAATTTTTTTAAGTGCTTATAAGTTGCAGATCCTACTAAATGTGTGGATAAAAAGTAGTATTCTAAAAAACGTAAAACGTGGCTATGCGTGTAGATCGAGTTTCAAGCTGGATCAGGCGGGCCGACTAGAGGTGTCAATCTGGATCAGGCGGGCTGACTATGTTGAAGCCCGGTGACGGCCCGTATTAGAAAAAGCCCGCACCATCGCGAGTTGCGGGCCGGGTCAACTTAGCCCACACAAATTGAACACTAGTGCTGCCCACCCGTCGATCCATCCGAGTTGAGCCCATGTGGGGCGCAGTTCGGTCCATATGAATAAAAAATTAATTTTTTTTTTAAAATTACTAAAAAATGTAGTTACTTATTGTAATAAAAAAATGTTTACATATATAGCAAAAAAATGTGTTAAATTACTAAATAACAAAGATAAATTCACATTTGTTAATTTGTTAATTCAATTTCTATTTTTTTCATATATTTTTAAAGACTAAAACAGCACACATCTGTCACATCTTTCACTTTAAATGGCTCTATGTCATTTATTTTTTTATTTTTTATTTTTAAATATCATTTCAAATATGAAAGTTTGAATTTTCTGTTTTTTCTTTTTCAAAAAAATAAAATCAAATCAAAACCGCCCGGGCCATGAATAGCCCACCTGGTTCACAGGCCGACTTGCGGTTAGACCTCCTCGGCCAGTGAATGGCCCGCCTAGTTCACGGGCTGGCCCGTGGTTCTGGGTCGAGGCGGGTGGGCCTATACGAGTTTGGTCGGCCGGCCCGTCTTGACAACTTTAGCTAGACCTAGACGAGGGCGAGATCCGAGGCGTAGCTAGGCATAGTGGCCGCGCCTCACAACTAGTCACCGCTTAGATGAGCTTTTTAGAACAATGATAAAAAATATATTTGATCATTTTGACCATTTTAAATTATAATTTAAGTTTTGACAAAATGGGCCAAACCTCTTTGTTGAATCTCAAGTTTCTGAATATTTTGGTTAAAAACTTTAATAAAAGTTTACATGAGCTTGTTTGGTGCAAATTAAAAAATTATTAAAAAATTATGGTCGAAGTCAATAATTAATATTAACCATACATTTTATGAGACTCACAATTATTATTAATTTTTTAACCACAAACTTCATAAACTTTTTATTAAAATCTGTTAAAAAGCTTTCTCAAACAAGCTCTAGAGTGCATGTTTGGCTAAAAAACAGTTATTTAGTAGGTTTTGATAAAATTAATGAAATATGTAATTGACAAATTGATAAAAGTTGTAAATCTTATTAAATATATGATTAAAATTAATTGTTGATTTCGTTTAGTATTTTTTAGCAATTTTTAAAATAAAATCAAACAAACTCTTAATTCTTAAATTATATTAGAAAAAAGAAATATTTTCGAAATGAAAATACTAGCATTAAGTGCATGATTCGCTAAGTTTAAATTATAATTTAAACTGGTCAATTTAAGGCTTGTTTGGTGCATATTGTTTTCTAAAAAATGGATTTTTTTTGCCCATCTTTTTTGACTATTCAAATTTTGTTATTGTATAAAATGTTTGAATAGTAACAAAAAGTAGGCAAACATAGGATTTTCTTTTTTTTTTTTATGGAAAAAACTAGAATTGAACAATTCTTTAGTCAAATATATATTTTTATACACATATGATGATATAAATAATGACAATTGCTATATGTTATTTAGTTATGGTGGCACGCTTGCCTCAACGATTCACCCTTCTCACCGACTTACCCACTTTGTTGGTCTCATGAACACGTTTCTGACAGATAGACTGCAATAACCTAACTGTCATCAAATTAGCTAGGTAGGCGACCCATGGAATGACAGTTACCACCAGTTATCGAAAATACGAAACATCTCTCAACAATTGGAAAGATGAAACATCCATTATTAACTCTTAATAATGAGGGAGATGAAAAGACACTCGTTATCAAATGAGGAAGATGAAGGGACACCCATCATCAATAACTGCAGGCCATCCCTATAAATAGATACCAACTCCCCAGGTAAAAACAGAAGACACACAACTCTTATACACTCCATATTGCTATTTTGCACATATGTTTTAATCATATTCTGATTATCACATTGGAGTGGCCATGGAAAAAAAGCCCCACCACCTTTTGTAGGTCTCCACCACTGTCGCCACCGTGCTCGGAGGAGGAGAAAAAAATTTATTATCAATTGGCGCCGTCTGTGGGAACGGCACTAGAAGTTATGGCTCGAACCAAAAGAGCTAGGAATATAACCGCTCCACCAGCCCCGTTGGGGATGTAGGCACCGAGTCCAACGCCGCCACTAATCACCTACAACAAGAATTTGCCTCTGCTGCTCAACTTCCGGCACTGCAAGCTCAGGTAGCGGCCTTAACGGCTCTACTCCAAGATCAAAACGCTGCAGTTTCTCAACTACCACAGGGTCCTAACCCTTTGCCTGTAAGATCTTCACTACCAGGGGCTCTACCTCAGGGTTCTAGCCATCCACCGATCGGGCCCTCACCGCTAGGGACTCTTCCCCAGACTTCTAACTTTTCAACAATGGAACGACAGCTCCACTGCAGGCTCCAGTTTCTTTAGCTCCACTTTCCGCACCCCATTTCCATTCATTGACATCTGGCCCAAATCCACATCGGGGGCAACTGTCATGAGTGCCCACGCCTACGCTGGTTGAGGCACCAGTGTTAAGCTTGGAGCAGCGATTAGAAGATATGATGGGTCACAAAATAGCTGCGACTATGTCTAAGAAAAATAGTAGGCCGCAATCTATGGTGTTGGAAGAAGATCATTTTTTCGTAGAAGTAATGGCAGTCCCCTTGCCACAAGACTTTAAACAACCAAAGATGGAGAAGTACGACGGATCTTCTGATCCTGTCAATCACCTCAGGGCTTTTGTTGACTTAATGAGGTTGCAAGCCACCCCAAATGTGATTATGTGCAAGGCTTTTTCGCCAACAATTAGGAGCGAGGCCAGGGATTTTGTAGCTACTCTTCCTCCAAAATCAATCCGTACAATTGACGATTGTTCCAAGAGTTTAGCTATCCACTTTGCCAGTAGCAAACGTGTTAAGAAAACTGCTATCAGTCTGATGCAATTGACACAGGACAAGGACGCACTGCTAAAAGATTTTATTGCCCGGTTCAATAGAGCAACGCTAGGAATCAAAGATCTGCAGATGTCTGCTGTAGTCACTGCCATGATGAGTGGAACTAGAAGTCGTCCTTTCAAGATGTCACTCTCTAAAAACCCGTCGGATACGATGCATGAGTTACTCAATAGAGGGGATAAGTATGTGGATGCTGAAGAAGCATATCTCATTACCAAAAGTATGAAAGATCGAAATAAACCTGAGTCTAACAAATAGAAGATTCAGGACGAGCTCGAACCTCGAAATAATAGATGCAAGCTCACCCAAGACGAGGCGACCTCGCCCAAGCCGAGGCGAGCTCACCCAGAGAGCCGAGCTAAAAAAAAAATTGAAGGCGATGTCACTTGAGGCGGGCGGGCGAGCTCACCCAGAGAGCGAAAAAAAAAAAAAATTCAAGGCGAGGTCACTTGTGGCGGGCGGGCTCACCAAAAAAAATAATAAAAAAATAAAAATGAGCAGGTGCGTTAAATTACTTCTACTTCTCATTAACGATAGTATATGAAAAGTAGATGGACTTATAAGGCCAGCTGCCCAAACATAATGACAGATGCTATTATCTGAAAAATAAGACCAGCTGCCACTGTCTCAAAAACAAAGCTAGATGTCCAAAAACAATGACAGCTGCTACTGTCTGAAAAATAAGGCCAACTGCTATTGTCTAAAAAATAAGGTCAGCTGCTACTATCTGAGAAACAAGGCCAGCTGCTAATGTCTGAAAAACAATGATAACTACTACTGTCTAAGAAACAAGGTCAGTTGCTACTATCTAAAAAACAAGGCCAATGAGCCTCTATCCAAAATCAAGGCGATGAGCCTATGTTTAAAAATCAAGGTGATAGCCACCATTGAAAAATAAGGCGATGAGCCTATATTTAAAAATCAAGACGATAGCCTCTATTTAAAAATTAAGGCGATGAGCCTCTATTTAAAAATCGAAGCGATAGCCACTATTTAAAAATCAAGGTGATAGCCACCATTGAAAAATAAGGCGATGAGCCTATGTTTAAACATCAAGGCGATAGCCACTATTTAAAAATCAAGGTGATAGCCACCATTGAAAAATAAGGCAATGAGCACATGTTTAAAAATCAAGGCGATAGTTACTGTTTAAAAATCAAGGTGATAACCACCATTGAAAAATAAGGCGATGAACCTATGTTTAAAAATCAAGGCGATAGTCACTATTTAAAAATCAATGTGATAGCCACCATTGAAAAATAAGACGATGAGCCTATGTTTAAAAATCAAGGCGATAGCCACTATTTAAAAATCAAGGTGATAGCCATTATTGAAAAATAAGGTAATGAGTCTATGTTTAAAAATCAAGGCGATGAGACTCTGTCTAAAAAACAAGTCGATGATCATATGTTTAAAAATCAAGGCGATGAGCCTATGTCTGAAAAACAAGGTCAATGAGCCTCTATCCGAAAATCAATGCGATGAGCCTCTGTCTAAAAAACAAAGCAATGAGCATATGTTTAAAAATAAGGCGATGAGCCTATGTTTAAAAATCATGGCGATGAGCTTCTGTCCGAAAAACAAGGTGATGAGCCTCTGTCAGAAAAACAAGGCAATAAGCCTCTGTCAGAAAAATAAGGCGAAGAGCCTATGTTTAAAAATTAAGGCGATGAGTTTCTGTCTGAAAAAAGTTAGAAAAGAGCAGGTGTAGTAGATTATTTCTACTTCCCATTGACAGTAGTCTATGAAAAGTAGAGGAGCTTATGATGATATAAATAATGACAGTTGCTATATGTTATTTAGTTATGGTGGTACGCCCACCTCAACGATTTGCCCGCCTCACTGTTTTGCCCACCTTGTTGGTCTCATGAGCACGCTTCTGACAGATAGACTATAATAATCCAATTGTCATTAGATTAGTCAGATAGACGACCCATGGAATGACAGTTATCACCAATTATCGGGAAGATGAAACATCTCTCAACAATTGGAAAGATGAAACATTCCTCATTAACTCTTAATAATGAGGGAGATGAAAGGACACCCATCATCAATAACTGCTGGTCATCCCTATAAATAGAGGCTAACCCCCAGGCAAAAACAGAAGACACACAACTTTTATACACTCCATATTGCTATTTTGCACACATGTTTTAATCATTTACTGATTATCACATCGGAGTGGCCACGGGAGAAAAAAGCCCTACCACATTTTGTAAGTCTCTACCACTGTTACCACCGTGTTTAAAAGAAGAGAAAAATATTTATCATCAACATATTTTATAGGATTCAAATTTACTACCCACTTAATATTTACAAATTAAGTAAAATACAAATTTGCAAATAATGATTTGGGGGGTTGACTGCAGAAATTTACTTTGAGATAAAAGTAGCAAAAAAAAGTATGTTTTACGTGTTGAGAATAAGCAAGAGACAATAATGAAGTAAAAAAGGAATCTTGATTTAGAGTAGAGTAATTTGACAGTAAAGACAGTAAAGATGGAAAAGTAGGTATAGAGTGGAAGCTCAAAATAATAAGGTAATGATGAAAATATAACTGAGAAAAGAATCGCATTTATGAGATTGGAGGGTTCTGTTTCCCATCAGCCTTTTCTTTCTCGTATAAAGAGCATTGATGTGTCACTGTGTGTGAATTTGAATGTTGAAAACGAAGTATAGCAAAATTGCAGGGCAAGGTCCCATTTTTATGGATTTTTGTATAAATGAGTCCTCAACTTTTAATTCTTAGCATCCATGTAGTGAATATTTTAATCTTGCTGTAGTATTAGTCCTTATGAACACTTGGGTTGGGTAATAGAAAAACTTAAATGGTTTTAATTATAAATAAATAAAAAATAGAAGAAAATAAACCTGCATTGATCTCCTTCTTCAACTGCTAAGGAGGCTACTTGTGCCCATGATTGTGTAGCCGAGCGTTATGTGGTGTAAACATCAAAAAGTGACTTTGGATTACTTAATTCTATTTTTACACAAATTAAGAAAATTTAATTATTATAGTTGAAACAATAAATTTTTTACTTATATTTTTCTTAATATATATCTACTTGATATAATATTTGTTCATAATTGTTGATAACAAAATACATTAAATATAGATATATTAGAAAATTAAGAAATTAATTAACTATATTATGAACAAGGAAAGTAGTATAATTTGTGACAGATGAATAAAGAAAGTAAGTCTATTTTTGTACGACGGAGAGAGTATTAACTAGTTTTGAATTTTAGAATTGAATATTCAGCGCAGTTTTTATTGTGACTATTTCTATTTTTTCTTTTAATTGAAATAATAGTTTAAAAACCTTAAAAACCGTGGTATGATTCAATGGACTTTACCCAAAAAAAAAAAAATTGAGTTGAGGAAATTAGGAGTCCGTTTGGTAAAGTTTATAAACTAGTTTATTTGACCAAAATAGTTTATTTGACAAAAAAATTTACCTTGGTGGCTGTCATTTTTGACCATTCTTGGTCAAATAAACTAGTTTATAATCTCTATCAAACGGACACTAGTACTATCTTGCCATGGAAGTAAAGATTTAATGTCAAGAGTCGAAGACTTGGGACCCATTTGGAAAAAAGGCACAAAGTTGGAAACTTGCTCTACAATTTTGCCATAGAAAAACTACAAGTAAAAGGTCGTAAGATATTGTCCAGTTGACCAGCAACAAACATGAAATGTGAATGACTCGTTTAAGTGAAGACCTAGGAAATGAAAGCCATAAAGTAAAAATTTGGTATAACTTTCAGGCTGTGACCCGTGACTTGTCTATGTACATTTAAGGGCTTGTCAAAGGGTAGGAGAAGAATTCTATTTTACATTTACTTGGCTACTTTAATATAATACAATTTGGGTTTTTCACAAAGTAATTTAGGATCAACATGTGAATCATAAGCACAATTAGATTGAGAGTCAGTCCTGTTGTTATGTATGTCTCAGTGTGTAAAGACATATTATGGCACTGCAACCCTAAAAACCCTACCCCCAACACCCCCCCCCCCCCCAACACCACCAACAACATTTTCTCTCTTTATAAAGCTATGACCAGTAGGGTTTTCAAAGAAAATGAAGAGCTGGTGGTATTGAGGGGAATGTTGGCTGGCTCGAGGCTACTTCAGAGTGAGGTTCTGAATATAAGAAATTCTCTGAATAATGCTTCGGACCAGGCTTCATTCCCCTCAAAACTTAATTTATTGTTTATGTTCTAGCTGGTAGAATATGATATTGGTGAGTGTTGGGTTGAGAGGAATGTTGTCTGGCTCGAGGTCATCAAGGTGATTCTAATTGTATATGTATATGTTAGTGGAAACCCTAAATGATTCTCGGACCAGGCTTCATCCCCCCCAACCATCCTTTGCTGCTGCCCACAGTTATCCTCAGGTAAGAGATCTACGTACTTATTCTACATACACTCAACTGAGCTTTTAAAGACTTTTATGTAGTTTTTTCACATCTGAACTGTGTTTGTCAGGGAAGATTAGACGGTACTAGACGTTATTAAATGAGAAAGAGAAGCTATTTCTTTTAGACATCGTATGTTCACGTCTGAACTGTGTTTGTCAAGGAAGATTAGACAGTACTCGACGTTATTAAACGAGAAAGAGGAGCTATTTCTTTTAGACATCGTATGTTTCATACACATTTGTCTTGTTTCATTAAAACGTAAAAGCAAATACTAATTACTTCTAATTTGTAGTCCTTTCCGTTACTAAATTTGTGCAAGAAAAATGGTTTTGCCTGAGGGGGAGAAAATGACATTTCATTTGTATTTCTTGATGTTTTGTTATTTTTATATATGAACAGCAATGAAATGAGGCACTGATCCCATGGAAGATTGAAGTAAGATATGCTTCTGTACAGTATATATCCACCCAAAAACGCCTGTGGAAGAATCTGAGACACTTAAATCCAGTGTAATCTTTTGTTGTCATTATAAAATCTTGCTTCTATTTATCTTCATGTTTGTAAAGTACAATGTAACATATTATGCAAGACAAAAATCGGAAACATTGTATCTCTTTAAAATGTTGGATTTTGATGGAAGAAAATATTCTGTAGCGTGTTTACCGTGTGAGTTCCAAAGATTACTACTGTATATTCAGTTTACTGCAGAAACTGGGAAGAGTGATAAGAAGTAAAGAATTGACAATTATTTCTTGAGATATGTAACAGAGAGGTCCATGGCAAACTTCGCCTTGAAAGTTGAACCAGCAGAAACAATTTCATTTTTCTATATTTTTGTGGGTTTTCTGAAAGTGCTCTATTTTGTGTTTGTGGGAATTGAATAATTGTACAAAATAACCTCTAGACATTTAAAATTCAAATATAGTATGTTTTTATAACAATCTCATAAATTACTATTTTAGACAAAAATGCCTTTAAAGCATTACATAAAAACCCTACATATCCAATTCAACTATAATAAAAAGTAAATTAAAAATCAGATCTATAATTCCACATAAAATTTCAAAATGAAGCCTAATCCACCGCCTTGTGTAATTGCTAGCTACCATCCAACCCAACTCAAAGATTTTGATAGATTAATTTGGGTTATAAAAGAACAAAAATTGAATAGGTTTTGTGCAAAATTAGTTTGATTGTTTTTAGATCTGAAAATATATTGAATATAATTGCTCAAAAATTGTTGGAAGAGATATGGATTAATGTCGGTTGAAGAAGAAGAATGTAGAAACGAAAAAAGCAAACGAAAATGGTAGGTTGAAATGATGTTGAACGACAGTTTGAATGTTGAATAGCCTGAGTTGCGAACGAAAGTTAAACTACCGAGAGAAGGGAAAAAGAATTTATTTGTCGGTTCAATAGTTTCAAATGTTGTTACACAGTTCAAGTTGTCATTTATCAATTTAATTGTCGATTTTTTTATTTTTTTATTTTAAAGTCAGTAGGTTAGTTTTCTTGGAAGCTAGAAGCTAGAAAAGAAAAACTTGTCAATTTTGCAAAATGGTATATATGTCTTTTTGTATATAAAAGATATCATTTTTGTAAATGTTATTAAAAATTGCTATTTTTAGAAGGGTGGTTATATTCACACTTTTTTATTTTCTTTTAAAGTCAGTAGGTTAGTTTTCTTGGAAGCTAGAAGCTAGAAAAGAAAAACTTGTCATTTTTGCAAAATGGTATATATGTCTTTTTGCATATAAAAGTTATCATTTTTGTAAATATTATTAAAAATTGCTATTTTTAGAAGAGTGGTTATATTCACACCACATCTTTTGTTAACTACATTACATTTTAATTGCAATAAAAGTTCCCAAACTATTACTATTTTTATAGTTATGTCCTCAATTATTTTTTATCACATTCATATCATCCACCTATTAATTTTCACATTTTATCTTTGTTTACGATGATGATTTTTGTCTAAAAAGTTAATTAGAAGGGCATACAATTTTTTTACCTCTCATACTTTTTAAATAAGAAAAATAAATAATAAATTTAAAAGTTTGATAAAATATTTGTCCCTCATTTCAATGCACATTAATAGAATATTTGGACAAAAATCGTTATCAACGACAAAATATGAAAATAATTACCAATTTTATAATAAAAACTGTAATGCGAATATAATTGCCCATTTTAAAAATCACTTTTTACATTTGTTTAGTTTTATAAATTTCTCTTTAAAATTTATGAATGTTTTTTTGGGGGAAATTTTCACAAGTAAGCCATCTTATGTTATTATTTATAAAAAAACTGTAACATGTTTTTTATTCCAAAAATACTGGATTTTATCTAATTTTTAATTAATTAATTGATTAAATATTGTAACAGAATCCTTAATGATCTCATTTTCTATTTTGATTAAGGTTTTATATATAATTAATTAAAATATTCTCTCTCTTCAATCTAACCTCTCTCCTCTTTATCTCTCTTTCATCATTTACAATCCTAATCATTTTAACATCTCTCCAACATTACAATAAACTGCAACTCGTTTCGGCTAACCGCAAAACATCTTCTTCATGCAAAATCGTGTCCGATGATAACATTCCCATATTTATAATCGAAACAGATTTTTGTAACATCGTTTACAACAGATTAATAACAGAGACTATGAAATAGATTTTTGTAACATCATCTGCAACAGATTAGTAACAGAGACAATGTAAACTGATTTTGTAACAACGTTTGTAACACATTAATAACAGAGACAACGAAACAGATTTTTGTAATATCGTCTGCAACATATTAGTAACAGAGACAATGCAAACTGATTTTGTAACAATGTTTGCAACAGATTAGGAACAGGGACAATGCAAAATTGATTTTGTAACAACTTTTGCAACAAATTAGTAAGTACCTATTTGCCGACGACTTCCTTCAATATGTGCATCCATGTACGGTTCTTTTGTCCGACGACTAAAATTTTTGCAAATCGAGGGGTTATGGTTACATTTAGATGTAGAACCCTAGTGATTTAGGAGATTAAGTGATATGGGTGGCGGAGAACCCTAGAAATTTAGAGAATTGACTGAGTTTTGGATTGTGCATTTACGGAGAGAGATTGGGATGAAGTGGGTTTGGGATGAATATATGTTCGCTGTTTTTTCAATTCTGATAATGATTTTCGGCTGGTTTGGTGTGCTAAATAGGGTTTGTGAAGATTAATACTATTTCTCTCTCCACGGAATTAATGGAAAAAATATATTGTATTTCCTTTTTATACATATTATAATCAGTGTTTAGAAAATCGGACCGGACCGGTCGGTTCAACCGGAAAAACCGGTCCCAAAACCGGTCCGGTTTTCAGCAAAAACCGTGTGTCCAAAAATCAGACCGAAAATCGAGTTTTTTACTGGTTGAATCGGAAAACCCGGTTGAACCGGTCTGGTTTTCAGCAGAAACCGGATTTTTTTTGAATTTTTTTAATTTTTTAATTAAAACTTATAAAAACTCTATTTAAAGCTAAGTTTTTGTGAGTAATTTTGTCTACAAATATTGATTTATTTACAAATAACTTATTTTTAGAATTTTTTTGAGAGTTTTGGATTAATTTTTAATTTTTTAATTAAAAATGGTTCGACCTCGGTTCGACCTTTTGACCTTTGACCCGTTGCCTTTTCCGGGTCGATGGCCGATCCGATTTTCTGAATATTGATTATAATATATAAAAATAAATATCAATCTATAAATAATACCCAGTATTTTTAGAATATTTACATTAGAAAAGTAAATTTAAGAATATATTGTATATAGATAGTAATTGGTGTAATTTCCTTTTTTTTTTTTTTTGGCAATATTGTGCTAAAAATCAGTCTAAAAATATGAGACCCCTAATAAAAGAAGGCTAGAAAGGGTTAGTCAAGGGTTTAATAAAAGTCTCACACGAGACTCACATCATTGCATAATCCTCAAATGGATTTTTTAACATTGAAAATAATAATGGATTATAAATATATTGCAGTTTGTAGTATCGAAAAAGAAGTTAGTATTATTGCATTTCAGAACCAATAGAATTTTGATTTAATCTCCATATATATATATATATAAACAGAAGTGCCGTCAAAATCTATTTTCTCACCTAAATATATTTTTCTATTTAGAATTTTTGTTTTTTTCCAGTTTTCGGAAATAGATTTTTATAATAGCCATGAAATGTTTATTCCTAATACTACATTTATTGCTGGAATCCTCCATACCATTAAATGTTAACACATTTATTGATGTGCTAATATCAATGTTCTAAAAAGCGTAAAGCATGGTTAGGCGTGAAGGTCGAGCTTCAAACTTTTCGGGTCTAAGTGAGTCCTAGACGAGAACGAGATAAAGGCAAGACGAAAGCGATGCGTGATGCGTAATGTGTAGTTAAGCGTGGATGTTGAGCTTCAAGTCTAGGCTCTAATTACTTATAGTCCCAATAAAAAATCAAAAAAATTGGCCCCCCGGGGCACAGCCAAGTTGGCAAAGAACGGGCATTGCGGGGCTTGCAACCTCAGGGTGGGGAGTTCGATTCCTGGATGGAGCAGCTAGGTGATGTAATATTCATTTATGGGTGGAGCAGCTTGGTGATGTAATATCCATGGAGGAAGGCTCCCTTGGGGCCAGGAGTATAAATGGTGCACGAACCCTGGTCAACTTGGGCATATCCCGCGATTTACCTCCACCCATCACTGAGGGGCCGGCACTACAAGAAAAATGAGAATTAACAACGAATTTTTTAACGACCAAGTAAATATGGTCGTTACAAATATTTATCAACGACCAGAATAAATATTTAGTCGTAAATAGTGTATCACAAACAGTTGTATGTTGAGCGAGTTGGAGATAAGCTTTAACGACCACGTCATTGGTTGTAAATTTATTCTTTTCTACGACCAAGTTGAAGTTGGTCGTTGTATGTGTGGCGCCAAAACTTTCAAACCCGCCAAAACAATCAACGACCAAAAGAATATATTTGACGACCAGATAAATAGTTGTAGTTAGACTAATTTAACGATTATCATATTTTAGTCGTTGAAGTGAAAAAAACACATTACAACCAATAAATGTTTAGTCGCAAATAATGTGTCACAAACTATTGTATTTTGGGCTAGTTGGAGAAGAGTTGTAACGACCACGACATTAGTTGTAAAATTTGTATATTCTACAACCAATGTAAAGCTGGTCGTTATGTGTGTGGCGCCAAAACCTTGAAACCCGCCAAAACAATCAACGACTAAAACAATATATTTGACGACCTAAAAATTGGTTGTATTTAGAATAAGTTAACGACCACCTTATTTCAATCGGTAAAAGTGATAAAACATTACAACCAATGCTCGATAGTCGTTAAAAGGAATATTTGCCAACCATATGGGATGGTTGTTACAATTACTATTCACGACCAATAAATCTGGTCATTAAAAACCGTTTTCACAAACTAAATGATATACGTGGTTGTTGATGATGAATTGTATACAATTAAATTTTGAGATAGCTACAAATATGTTGTAACGACCAAAATATTAGTTGTTAATCTTATATTTGTTGTAGTGGCCCAAATGAGAATTAACAATTAATATTTTGACGACCAAATGCATATGGTCGTTACAAATGTTTAACAACGACCATTAGTTGTAAATGTTTTACAACCAAGTTAAAGTTGGTCGTTGTATGTGTGGCGCCAAAACCTTAAAATCTGTCAAAACAATCAACGACTAAGACAATATATTTGACGACCAAATAATTGGTTGTATTCAGAATAAGTTAACAACCATCTTATTTCAGTCGCTAAAAGTGATAAAACGTTACAACCAATGTTAATTGGTCGTTAAAAGGAATATTTGCCAACCATATTGGCTGGTCGTTAAAATTACTAATCACGACCAATAAACGTGGTCATCAAAACCGTTATCAACAACTAAATGATATGTTTGGTTGTTGACAATGAATCGTATACAATTAAATTTTGAGTTAGCTACAAATATGTTGTGCGACCAAAGTATTAGTTGTTAATCCTATGTTTTTTGTTGTGGCCAAAATGAGAATTAACAACCAAGGCCTTAGTTGATTACATTTAGCGGTGCTTGGTTAGTGATCTTTACAATAGCCTTTTGAGAAGACAAGGTCGGCTTGGTGACCAAGGGCTTGCATAGGTAGTGATGGCAACGGGGCAGATCGGGGCGGATCATCTTGATCCAAATCCGCCTTGCAATAATTGTAGGAGATCCAAATTCGCCCCGCGATCCGCCATTTTTCGGGGCGGATCAGAGCCCTGATCCGTATACTGATCCATAATTTTTTTTTTTTTTTGCATTCAAAAAATTTAAAATATATTGAAACAAGCTTTACTACTATACTATAAGAGTTTAAACAACATCATCCTCCTCAATTTCCTCATCACTAAACCTTGTGCAAGGTCCACAATATGTCGAAGGTGATGAATTTTCTATTCAAAAAATATTTTAATTATCTATAAAATAAATAATCAAATCACATATAAAACAAAATATAAATTCATTATTTTAATCCTTTTTTTTTTAAATTCGGGGCGAGGCGGATCGGGGCAGCCCCGATCCGATCTGCGGCAGATCACGGATATCTGTCCCAATCCGCCCAGCCGACCTGCGGATCAGGTATTTTTCGCTCCATTCGGATCGGATATCCATCGGGTTCGGGGCGGATCGGATATTTTTGCTATCTCTATGCATAGGTCATATAATTTCCATGGACTTGGACGTCACTACCTCATTTTTCTAATTCTTTGAAGCTTCGCGGCATTAGATAAGCATAACCAAGTTTGGGATTCATTATCGCTTTCTACATACAAGATGCGATTTTGTTCTCATTTAATCATCTTCGCCTACACACTACAAGAATTTTATCCTCTGCATACAAAATTTTAGGAGACAAATTTAATTTTGTAGCCGGAGTTTACTTTTCTCCACAAATACGATGTTTTGTAGGGTTATGTTTTACTTCAAAATTTTCAAGAATGAGAGGACTTGTGCCCACGAAAATGTGTATTTTTCTCGACAAAAAATTTGTTGGGTAAAATATATCTTTTGCCAACAAAAAAAATTAATCCGTTTGTAGGCAAATAAATAACAAAAAAAAATTTCCACTTTTTTGTTGTGTTTTAGTCCCGGCAAATAAAATATTTGAAGGGAAAAAATTAAATATATAATTTATGTTTTATGCTAAATTCCCTCTTAAAATTGAGAATCCTATTTTAAGAATCTCAGTCCATTTTATTTGATCAATTACCACCAAACTGGCCCGTCTTCTCTCTCTTGTTCTCTCCCAATTCGTAAACCAGAGAACGCAGCCGGCAGCCGCAGCAGGAAACCCTTTCTCTCTGTCTCTCATTCTCTCTCCGTCGGAGTCCGGACTGTCTCCGATGATCAGTGGTCACGACTCACGACCCAAACTCCTCTCATTCTCTAATCTCGTTCTCGCAGTCACCAGGTACATGGTTTGTATTTGTATATGTTATATCTAGGGTTTTTTTTTTTTTTTGCGAGATAATTGGTAGAATAGTTTGGATTTATAATTGAGAAATTTATGCGTTTAGACTCCATTGCCTTGAATCGCTTTCTCTGGAGGGTTGAATATGTAATCTTGTGCAATAATGGCGATTGTGAAACTGCAAGCATTTACTCTTGAGATTAATTGCTTGTATAAAAAAAATTAATTAGGATTTGTATTATTGATACATGGTCAAAGTAAGTGAAATCAGATATGAATGATCTTTGTATGGAAATTTCTTACATTTTTCCATATTCACAACTCAATATCATATGACTGTTTATATATGCTATTGAATGTTATTTTTCTCATATATGAAACATATCAATGATTTTTTTTTTTAGTTGATTGTAAGCTTTTCACTTTGTTCAGATACAATAACATTTTGTCCTCGAAATAAGTGACCGTATCGTTAATGATGTCAATTATCTATTCCAATGGTATTTTAAAGTGTTAAGGTATCAATGTGATTTTAAAGGCTGGTTAAGCCCCCATTTCTTTTGAAATATGTTGAAATTGCTTTATTCCAAATAACACACTAGATTGAATGTTCTTTCAAAAGGGATTAAAGCATTAGAGTAAAAATCAAGAATGAATATCTCTAGGAGATATTTTCCCCCTGATCTACTGATGGAAGGCTTCTTCTTAGTGGTTTATACAGTTATGGACAGAGTCATCCTTTTGTATATATTGGGGTGTTAAGTAGTAGCACTTAAGAGACTTCCGGCAAAATATTATGGCCTAGAGGGGCTGAAATTAAACGAAAACAGAACCATCAATAAGGCATGTATAAATTCTTTGAAACTCGTGGAAGTTGCAACAAACACATATGTGTTTGTTCTTTAGGAAAAGTTGGCTTTCTAACAATATTTGCTTTAGTAGTACAATAATGCTCCATGATAACTAGACTGTGACATATGCATGTAGAATGAAATTTTTGCTTCCAGTAATTGCACAGTGAGCATCATCGCACCAACCCTACTTAGTTATTATATAACAACATTTACTAAAATATGAGACATGCCTTTAGCAACATATATCAACTAGAATCTATGGACGGCCAACAACTCATTGACGAACGTAGCCATTTTTCAGTCTAAAATGTAACTGTAGTAACCTTATATAATGACATATGGAGATAAAGTATGATATTAAAAAAGAATGAAAATCAAACTATTGAAAATCAAACTGTTGTAATCTCTTGGACTGTGTTATTATGTCTTGTATTCGGCTATGTTAACGGAAAAATTCGAGTTTGAGTTGAACCAGCTAATCAAAGATTATATTGATCGTTCAATGAACAAGAAGTGGAAGGAGTACCGTTGTAGACTACATAAAAAATTTCAAGGCATGGGTGGCAATGAAGATATTGGATCTGCAAAAAGAAACAAGCCTGCGTCTATAGTGGAGCAAAGTGATTGGGATTTTCTTTGTGATTATTTTGCAAGTGATGAGATGAAGGCTAGTGATGTGCAATTTTACTATTTGTAGTGCGTGTTATTGATGGAATCTATGGATTTATATAATGGGTGATTGATAAATTAGAACTCTTTATAATTGCTATTACTTTCTTGTTGGAAAAAAGTTATTATTTTTTGTCCCATTTATTTATTTTTCTCTAGTATTTTGTCACTTTTTATTTCCTATATTTCTTGTTGTTTAAGCAATTTACACTTGTGGTCAACAATGCTTCTAATTATGCATTTTGATTAGAACTGTGATACATATACATTGTAGAAAAAGTCTGAAGTGAGCAAAGCACACCGTGCCAAAAAAAAGTTGGTTACTCTTCAAGGATCGAAATCTTATGCTGCACATGCACATGAAATAGTAAGTCATAAATAATGATACAATATTATATTTTATCAACTTCATACATCAAATTCTTTTTTTTAAACAGAGGGATCCGCTTACAAAAGAGCTACCTGGTGAGATCAAAATTTTTCTATGACATGAACTGTAGTGAACGTGAGTGGACAACCAAAGAAGCGGAGTCTTATTATGTAAGTAGTTTTATTTGTTGCAATGGTATAATATATATTTCAAAATTATAATCATTTATTTATAATTTACATTGATCTACAGAATCAAATGCTGGACCTTTTACAAGAACAGAATTCTCAACTAGACCCGAATGAACACCTTACGCCTTTGAAAGAATCTGAAATATGTGAGTAAGTTTTGGGCAAGAGATTTAGCTACGTTGATCAACAGAAAAATCTAAAGAAGACAAGGTTGGAAAATTGTAGTACTTCTGTAGAAAATGTTGCTTTACGAAATGAGGTTCAAGATCTTCGTTCTCAGTTGAAATCTGTGCAGACATTCTTGATATATAGTTGTAGTTGATATCATGATATTTTAATTGATTGAAGGCCCATGAAAATTTTAGTTTTTGTTAATCTTATTTATTTCTTTTACTTCTTATAATTATTTATGGTTGTGGGTAAAATTTGCTTGTAGTATGATGTGAATGTATGAAAGTTATGGAGCCATGAATATTATTGTTGCCAATCATATTTCTCATTATTTTAATAGTTCAGTTGTTAATATAAACTTTTTACAACCACTTCTTTTGTTGTTAAAAAGAAAGGCAATTAAATTCTTATTGCTTCAATGTTCATTTATCGACCAAAATATTTAATATAACGACAAATCAAACAGTTGTTGAAATGAAAATCGGCTTTCAATATAAATATTAACGACCATTTCTTTTGTTGTTGAAATAAAATGCAACTAAAATTTGGTTGCTCTCATTATAATTTAACGACAAAAATAATTAATACAACGACAAATCAAGTAGTTGTTGAAATAAAAATTGGTTGTCACTATTAAATATTAACGACCATTTATGTCGTCGTTGAAATGAAAGACAACTAAAATTTGGTTGTTTTTATTGTATTTTAACGACAAAAAAATTTGATACAACAACCAAATAGGTGGTTGGAAAATAAAAATCGGTTGCCACTATTAAATATTAACGACTATTTATTTGGTTGTTGAAAATGAAAGACAACTAAGATTTGGTTGCTTTTATTGTATATTAACGACTAAAATATTTGATACAACAACCAACAAAGTGGTTGGGATAAAAAGAATCGGTTGTCAATACAAACCATGTACGACCATTTAATTAGTTGCTGAAACACTACATGTAACGACCAACCATTTTGTAGTCGTTGAATACATTCGCCAACACCTCTTTGCCAACCAACGAACGACCAATTGATTTTGGTCGTTGCATGTAATCAACAACCAAATATATATATTCTACGACCATTTGTATAGTTGTTGAATGTCATATCTCTTGTAGTGCGGGGATGGGTGGTCCAGGACATAGTCTGGTCTAACTGGGATACCTGGGTATCAAAAAAAAAAAAAAAAAAAAAAAAAAATTGAGTAAATAAGTGCTCTTTTACCTTTTCTATATTCTTTTTTTTTTCTTTTAATTTTTTGGTGCTGAATTACACATAAAGAGGCAGACTGACTATTCGTTTTTCACTTGAGAAAAATAATCATTTTGAAATACTGCAACTTTATTAATGCTCTACTTCAATGTCCCTCATTTTACAAAGTTTTTTTTATCATTGTAAAAATTAAATTTTCAACGCGTTTTCATTTAATTACTTAATTAATCTTATAATCGTTTTGGTCGAAATGAGTTTTTAAGTGCTAATTTAGATTTAAGAGATCACATTTAAGATATTGCATTTTCAAGATTATATTTTCAATATTTTGTTATCATTGCAAAAATTTATTTTCAATACGTTTTAATTTAAATACCGATATTTTAATTACTTAATTAGTTTAATTTAATTAATCTTATATTCGTTTTGGTCAAAATATGCATGTGTTTTTCAACGCTAATTAAGATTTAAGAGATCGCATATAAGATATTGCATTTTCAAGATTATTATGGAAGACAATCAATGGACACTGGAAGAAAAATAAGTCAAAATTCATATTTTCAAAGTTTTGTTATCATTACAAAAATTAATTTTTCATTGCGTTTTAATTTAATTATCTTATTTTAAATACCTAATTTAATTTAATTTAATTAATCTTATCTTCATTTTGGTCAATGTATGCATAGGTTTTCAAATACTAATTAATTTAGTGTTTGATTTTATTATATAACTAATTAACTTTCATATATAACTATCGAAATTATTTTTTGGGATTACACTTCCATACATCGCACGAGTATCCACGGGTACAACTCTAGTATTGTAAATACCAACACACCAATCCTATATCCCCTGCCAATAGGAAAACAAAACGACTTATTATATATAAATTGCAAAAATATTGTTCTTTCTCTTTTATTCTAAAATTATCTACTTTTTTTTTTTAAAAAAAAATATTGTGTATTAATCCCTACATTTAACGCACACATTATTACAAACACAAGCCACCACAAGCCACTGCAACACCCACCACTGCGAATCTCAACATGATCGCAACCATTGCCATCTCGCACCGCCACCACTGTGACAATCTCATCATGATCGCCGTTGAGTTACATCTTCATCAAGGTGAGATTTGTATTGCAGCAACAATCATTGTGTGATCTCCAATATAATTTTCCACTTTTTCTTTGTTGATTTCTCCATTTTTAAAGTTTGTTATGTTGAGTGGTCGAATGAGTGATTTTCTTTGTGGTGGTTTTTTGGTTGAGGATTGTGGTTATGGTTGTGGTTTAGGGCATTGGCGATGGTTGTGCTAGGGTTTAGAGTCGGTGGAAAATATGAGTGGTGGCGGCAGCAGTGAGAACCAGCAGCACATAAGTGTAACATAGTATGTTACAAACGTAATGCATTACTTTTGTAGTTAATGTGTATTTTGAATATATTTGTGGGAACTTCCCAATAATTTTAGTCTGTCATATATTTGATTAGCTAGTAACTTGAAATAGTTCATTCCATTTATCGATATTTTTTTAACCCTTGGTAGATTTTAAAAGAATAATTATTCATGAAATTCTATAAGTCACACATCTATATATTCATTCACTAATCAATGAAATTATTCATTGCTTTCAAAAACATTGTCTATAAAATTTTTAACATGGTATTAGAGTACAACTCAGACGGGTAGATTTTAAAAGAATAATTATTCATGAAATACTACAAGTCAGACATCTATATATTCATTCACTAATCAATGAAATTATTCATTGTTTTCAAAAATATTGTCTATAAAATTTATAACATGGTATTAGAGCACAACTCAGACGAGGAAATACCGTCGATCTTACCATGGGGAACATAGCATGGCCATCGGTGACTTGGCAGCAAACGCCGCCAGCAACTGCCAACCCGCAACAACAGTTGCTGCTGCCCCTCATTTATCCTTCAATCCATCTCCATCCGGCTTGGTTACTGATCTTATCTCTCTCAACATATCAGCAAAGCACCCATTAAATTAACCAACGCCAATTATCCATCTTGAAAATTGCAATTCCATACTCTCTTGATTGGATATGACCTTATGAGTTTTGTTGATAGATTATATCCATGTCCATCTTCTACCCTAACAATCAATGTTGTCATTTATTCCAATAACGCTTTCACCTTGTGGATTCGTCAAGATCAATTAATCTTCAATGCAATCGTTGTATTTCTTTTCCTACAAACATCCCATTCATCGCCTCTTCCAAATCATCACGTGAAGCCTGGACAACTCTAGCAAACACATATGCCAAACCCTTACGTGGCAGAATTTTACAACTCAAAACCCATCTTTCAGCCCTTTATTAAAGGATCAAACAAAATCACCAACTGCAATATGTAAAGAGTAAGGCTCGTGAACTAGCCCTTCTCGATACACCTATTCATCATGAAGATCTATCTCTAAAATATTTGACGGTCTACCTGATGACTACAAAGATATTATCTTTGTCGTTTGTGCTTGTTAGTCTACAATTTCATTTTATGAACTACATGAAAATCCTCTTAACTTTGAAGCTCGGCTTCTACATACTACATCCAAATACTCATTAATTCTTTTTTACATATCACTATTCATGTTGCTAAATCTGCCCATGACGCCAAATCCAATAGGAACGATCGTCCCTCATCCAACAACTCAATCTGGTCGCACTAATCAGCTTTGTGGTATTCAAGGACACTTTGCCTGAACGTTATGTCCTTTCTCTTCTAGCATTTCTTTTTCACCGCCAGCAAGTGACGTCCCCCGCAACAACAGTCAGCATGCTATCCAACTGGCTAGTATCCACCTCTCTAACAGTTCACCTGCCACCTCATATGGCTCCTACCCACTTACCGCATCCTACATCCATGCATCCTATTACACATCATCATGTCTGTCTCAAGCCAACAATTGGCTCCTTGAATGTAGAGGTTTTCTCACATTTCAATATATTTGAAAACTTTAATTTGTCTAATGTTTTGTGTGTACCTTCTATGAAATGTAATCTTTTAACTATCTCTCTATTTTGCTCTCAACTGGCAATATTTCGGTTGAATTCACCCCATCTGTGTTTTAGGTGAAGGATCTTCGCACTAGGGCATGTCTGTTGCTTGATCCGGTTAAACATGGTATTTATGCTTGGCCTCCACCAACTCGGCACCTCTTCTTGCTTTTTCCCATGTTCGTGTCACCTCCATTGAATAATCGTCTAGGTCATTCTTCAAATACCATTTTTAAATTTTTAGTGTCTTCCAATTCTCTGCTAGTGTCTTCTAGTCAGTTGTCTTTGTTGGAAACTGGCACTAGAATTAGCCAGAAAATAAAAATTTTATTTAATTCAATAAAACCAAGATCTTTGCTAGGCGTTCACGTATTTATTATAATTAAAAATACTAATGGATTAGTATTATACATGAATCGATAAACGATATTGATCTAGATTTGATTCACGAACTTGCTGCTTTTGATTCACGAACTTGGTGCTCCCAACGTTCAAGCCTTCTATAGTATTCTCTCAAGTCTGGATTACACCGGCGTGTGGGCACCTTTTAATTTTAATCAAAAACTAATTTCTGGACTGGTCAGAACTAGAAAACTAAGAAGCTAAATTTCTTCTCTTTTCTTGATTGAATCAATTCGAATTCATTTATGTCACAAGCAATGTGATATAAATAAGGCAAGCGTTCTGATTGCAAACAACGACAAGTTTTCTGATTACATCTAAGTCCAATTAGTTTAGGATTGATTTAATTACACATGTAATCCCTGAACTTATATCACGGTTACAATTAAGTCCAAAATTTTTATAGTAACTGTGATTAAGTCCAAAACTTTATAGGACTACCACAGGGACCTGTTCGGACATATATTTTTCAAGCTCCAATAATTAGATTCCGTCTAGTCGACCCTAGACCCCTCAATTTAATTATTAGTCTTTTGCTTTTTCCACTAAAGGCAAGAGACTGCACTCTCGGAATATATAAAATTACAGAAGCTGTAATACTTTCTTCTGACCTACCGTATATATAATTCATCCATGTCTGAGATCCGATAATTAGGTATAAGCACAAATGACCATTTTGCCCTTCTAATTATTCTCACTAACTTTAAGTTACATTTTTTTTCAACAGTCATGTGAACTAATTCACATATGTCGAAGTTTAGCCGTTGCTAAACACTGAGCTCATATTCATAACCGTTCAACAAAAGATACTTAAGTTGTCACTCGACCCATTTTTCAGGGTGACAGTTCCCGACACGAATTTGTGTTCTCTACTTCGCTTATTCTCAAGCTCCCAAGTCATCGAGATATTTGATCAACTAAATTGATCTCACCCATTAGTGAATCAAAGAACTATTAAACTAATGAAAAGATATACACAATCCTGTCAATGGATTTAGATAAAATACTTGGTAATCAAGTAGAATTTAATTATTCGCACGATTATGCTATATAATTAAATTCGACACGTGGTCCGTTCAATACACTCTTAGTGTACTAATGTCACCATTTATCCATTTCTGCGATAAGGACGAATCACAAACCCGAATGATTAAATAGTCAACACTACAACATTCCGGTACAAGGCGCCAACCCTTATACATTAGTTGTGAACAATTTTATTGATGATCAAAATATAAGTTGTGTCACACTATACTTCTCAACGCAAGTATCAAACTTATATTATATCAAGTGATCATTGGCACTTTGTTTACATACTCAATATTAAACAAATGCAATAATAATAAATGAAAAGAACAAACTTTTATTTATCATAAAATTGTTATTTTATTACAGCAAAAACTATACTATATGGGCATACTACTCAACAGTCTTCAGTCTATAACGCTTGCAAATGCGCCAAGAGTCATAGTCTACCATTTTCTGATTCTAGTATTATTACTACTCATCCTCTAGATGTAGTGTTATATGATGTGTGGACATCTCTATTATTTCAATTGTTAGCAATAAATGTTATTTAATTTTTGTTGACCATTTTTCTAAATATATTTAGCTCTGTCCATTACTATGTAAATATGATGTATCTGCAGAATTTCAAAAATTCAAACTACTAGTGGAAAATCACTTCAATACCTGAATTGTCACACTTTATACTAATAATGGTGTAAATTCATGTCCCTAACCCCCTATCTCTCTAGTCATGGTATTGGTATAACTCGTCTTTCATCCCTGTCTCATACCTACTGGCTTTGCAAAGCGTTGTTACCGTCACATTGTTGACATTGGTCTTGCTCTGCATTGTCATGCCTCTTAGATTCTGGAGTTATGACTTTATCACTACCATATACTTAATTAATCGTTTCCATACTTTTGGTTTGCCCATGTCCCCACTCTTTCAGACACTATTTGGCAAAGTTCCAAACTACTCCAAATTACGTATCTTTGGCGTCTTATGCTATCCATGTCTCCGTCGTTATATAAATCATAAACTTGACATCCATTCCGCCCATGTATCTTTTTCAGTTATTCTCTTACCCAAAGTGCATGTATGTGTTATGACCGTGACTCCAACAAAATCTTCAAATTCCGTCATGTGGATTTTGTTGAGTCTGTCTTCCCATTCAACTCCTCTCTCACCTCATCGGATAGTGCCAATTGTTAGACAAAAAATGATGAAGAACAAAATAAGAAAATTAATTCACCAAAGGGAGGCTTTGAACACGATTTTGTATCGCTGTCCTCAAACGATATTTGCCGCCACCGAGATGAGTGCTTGAAGGTTTTTAAGGTAAATAGTTTGCAGGAGTAAACAAACCTTTTAAGTCAAGTTCAAATCAAGTAAAATGAACTTGAATAAGAACTGGAAGAACACTTTAGAAATATGAGTTTTGATATATGATTTGGATATATATATTTATGTATTTGATGTTAATCATCTATTTTCCAACATGAAAACCATATATATATATAGGTAATCAAATCTAATACATGAAAAGGTGCCAAAACTAATCCAAAAGATGCCAAAAATCCTTCAAACGCTGCCAGAAATTCAAAAACCAACGGCACTAAATTTTTATTTTGGGCGCTCGCCCAGTACAAGGTTTTGGCATTTGTTGCCAAAACATGAGGTTGGACGTTATCCCAGCTTAAAATTCAACTGGTCTTTTTAGCTTTTCCTCTTTTGTTTTTGGATTTTGTTTATTACCTAATTTATATCATTTCATAGATATTTGATTCCAAATTACTTCTTATTATAAATTTGAACAATATTACAACAATCTCCCACTTGTACAAACTCAAATAACGATGATTATGCATAAAGTATGGATATCTTTCGATTTGAATCCAACCTTAGTATAAATCTCACAAAGTATCATCGAAATATTAGGTAGCGTGAAAGCTTTGAACCTTTTATTCCTTGTGATGATACCGGTGAAATCACACACACAAGAATCATATGTTCTAAGTTCCACACTATCTCATTTAGCGCTCTTAAGGCCTTGCGCTTCTCTTATTCATGAACTTTTAAGAGATAAAATCCAACTTTCTATTGAGACAGTACTACCTCGAAGTTTGTATAGGTAAAGGTCTTGCAGTATCTTTGTCACTTTTAAAGATACTTGATCCAACGATCTAAACTTTATTAAGAGTTATAAAAACTCATCCCTTCTTTTCGTGATAACCAGTACT
Organism: Forsythia viridissima; assembly: GCA_030279155.1. Taxonomy (NCBI): domain Eukaryota; kingdom Viridiplantae; phylum Streptophyta; class Magnoliopsida; order Lamiales; family Oleaceae; genus Forsythia; species Forsythia viridissima. The sequence continues at coordinate 33,156,341 of CM059038.1, read as the reverse complement.
TATAACTTAGGATAGGTTTAAGAAAAGAATAAGTGCTTTAACTATCCACTTATCAAATGACTTGTTGTTACCCTTTAAACCCAAGGTATACTTATTAGTATAATCAAGTAGGGTTGCCATTAATTGGTGGATTTAATTACGGAGGTTTAACCCTATCTTACTAGTTGTTGTTCACACTAACTCCATTGTGAGCGGTTTATTAAGCGGATCAGCCAAATTTTCATTTGATTTTACATAAGTGAGTGAAATTATTCTATCTTTAATTAATTTTCTCACATAGTCATGTCATAGACTCATGTGTCTAGACTTACCATTATACACTTCATTGTACGCTCTAGCTAAAGTGGCTTGACTATAATACAAGATAGATGTAGAAGAATTCTTCTTCTCTCCCAATGGAATTTCACACATTAAATTCCTAAGCCATTCAGTCTCTTTTCCAATTTCAGCCAATGCTACGAATTCGGATTCCATAGTTGAGTGTATAATGCACGTTTGTTTCTTGGATTTCCAAGATGTCGCACCTCCCCCAAGAATGAATACCCAACCTGAGGTGGATTTATTCTTACCTACACTAGAGATCCAACTAGCATCGATAAATCCTTCTAGGATTGCCAGAAATTTAGCATATTGGAGACCTAAATCCTTAGCCTTCTTCAAATAACCAAGAACCCTTCCAATTGCCTTCCAATGTTTTTCACTTGGATTGCTAGTAAACCTAATGAGTTTACTAATTGCAAATGTTATATCGGGTCTTGTGCATTGCACTGCATACATAAAGACTTCCTATAACACTTGCAAATTCAAGTTGTGTTATTACTCTTCTATCATTCTTTACAAGTTTCAAACTTGAATTAAAAGGAGTATTTACTTCTTTGATGTTCAAGTGTTTGAACTTGTTGATCACATTCTCAACAAAATGTGATTGGAACTCCTACTAGTCTTGGTAACCTTGATACCTAATATGGTATCCACACGACCAATGATGACATCCGATTTGACCTATCACGATCACCTAAGGACCCCTCTCCAAAGGAAAGATGTCCTACCTAACCCCCAAGAAGGAGGTCCTATCTAACTTCCACGAATAGGGACACTATCGTCCAGAAGGTCTTACCTTAATATATCAGGTCTACCTCGATATCTTAAGTTCTACTCAACCCCAAGAGGGAGGTCCTACCTAACTTCCATGAAGAGGGACAATATCGTCTAAGAGGTCCTACATCGATATCTCAGGTCCTATCCAACCTCCCAAGATAGAGGTCCTACCTAACCTCTACGAAGAGGGACACTATCGTCCAAGAAATCGTACCTCAATATATCAAGTCCTACACATCTCAAGTCCTACCCAACCCCAAGAAAGAGGTCTACATAACCTCTACAAAAAGGTATATTCTCGCCCAAGAGATCCTACTTCAATATCAGGTCCTACATCGATATATCATGTCACTCCCACGAAGTAGGATTCCATCTTCTATAATTACCAGAAGATCATATCTGTTAGGTGTCAGATGTTAGGCCGGCCGCCTGTCAATCGTAATTAATGTAGATGTCATCTCACATTTAATATCCTAAAAGAAAAGGTCTTGTAAGTATTTAATGTCTAGCTTGGAAATAAATGTAAATAATCATTACACTTTCTCCTATAAATAGGAGACTTAAATGTCCCAACAGAGGACATTCAATGTCTGATAATAAACAAAATACTCAAAAAGAGCTTACAATCACGTCTTCTATTACAATTCTCGTATCTATTTCAGTTCGGCCATGTCCGACTTGGACTGTTAACGTTAAGTTGGCTTGGGAAATCCAGCGTCATTTTCCAACGTCAATAGTTTGGCGTTAGAAAGAGGGCCATCCTAAAAAAGCTCTCCATATTCTAGAAACTCACCAAAAGATCAACATTTGATCTCTACAAACTGAATCTCTCCCATTACACCTAAACATTTTCTTTCTAAAACACCTTCAACATGAGCTATAGCCATGACTCAAGAACTCACAGCCGTGGAAGAACAGAGAGTCAACATATTGATCTCCTACCAAGCTTCCACCAAAGACATCCCAGAAAAACTTCAGGTCTAGCCCGTGCCATCGAAAGAGAAGCAGTCCTACAAAAGTTGGAATACTTAACTTACATTATTGAATGGTTTGAAAAGAAACAAGCCACATCTAGATGCATTTCAAACTCACAAGCAGTCGCCAGCCCAGAACTGATCTAAAGATCGCCGAGCTAAACAATGCCTAGTTGAGCTGGAGGCTAAGCAAAAGAAAACCTCGAGGACATAAAATAGCCTCGTTGACGTCGTAGCTCGACTCGCTATCAGTGAAGGATTAGAAGAACTAGATAACATCCTAATCAGAAGAATCAACAATGTATCCATTACCCAACTTGAGCCCATGCTCATCACCGCAGAATTCAACCCCAGTTGGATGAACGAATTTGTCCAATTTTTGAAAGATGACAGGGTGCCCCAGATAGTGCAGAGGCTAGGAAATTATTGACAACATCCTATTCAAATGAAGCTTTTCACTTCCACTACTCAAGTGTTTAAGGGAAGACGAAGTGCAAATATGCTCTTAGCAAAGTTCATGAAGGAGTGTGTAGTAATCACGTCGGAGGGTAATCGCTAAATAAGGCCTATCGAGTTTGTCTGAAAATACGACAAGTGCAGAGGTTTGCCCCCATCATCAGATCTTTTCCAAAAGAGCCGACCTCAGCCCTCAGCCCTCAGCCCATTGCCTATTTCAAAATGGAATATTGATCTAATCGGTCCAATGTCTAAGGAAAAAAACGGGATCAAATTCACTATAATCTATGTTGACTACTTCACCAAATGAGCGGAAGCAGAACCTTTGGCCAAACATAACAAAATAGAAGATCACCGACTTCATCTAGAAATTGATCATATGCAAATTCAGAATCTCTTACTCAATCATTACAGTTAATAACAGGCAATTTGACAACGCCATGTTGAAGTCGTTCTATGAAGAACTGAAAATCATCAAACATACCCTGAAGATGCAATTTGATGAACTCAAGGGTGCCTGGGCAGAAGAACTTTTGAATACACTTTGGTTTTATCGTACAACTTGCCAATTTATCATAGGAGAGATGCCTTTCTCACTAGCCGTCGGGAGTAGAGCCCAGAATTGAGAAGGTCCTTAAAAAATTACACAGTCTTGAAGAATAGGGCTTACAAGCTCTAGGATATGGAGGGCTTTCCGTTTCTGCACTCACGGAAGGGCTACAAAGTTTGTAAATCTAACCAACCTTTGAACTGAGAATGTGACCAAGGTCACAAACCTCTATACACAAAGGTCCCACACAGCTCGGACCCATGCCAGATAGCGTAAGTGTTGCACTGTCGACATTAGCTCAAAAAGCTAACGTCTGAACTGAGGATGTGACCAAAGTCACAATTCTCAAGACATAAAGGTCCTACATAACCGATTCACACTGAATAGTGTAAGTGCTGCGCTGCCGACATTAGCTCAAAAAGCCAATGTCTAAACTGAGGATGTGACCAAGGTCACAAACCTCTGGACACAAAGGTCTCACATAGCTCAGACCCACACCGGATAGTGTAGGCGCTAACATCAACTTAAAAAGCCAATGTCCGAACTGAGGATGTGACCAAGGTCACAAAACTTTGGACACAAAGGACCTACACAGCTCGAACACACCTTGGACAGCGTAAGTGCTGCGCTACTGACATTAGCTCAAAAAGCCAACGTTCGAACTGAGGATGTGACCAAGGTCATGAACGTTTGGACACAAAAGTCCTACACAGCTCAGACCCACGTCAATTAGCATAAATATTGCATTGTCGACATCAGATCAAAAAGTCAACTCCCGAATTGATGATGTGACCAAGTTCACGAACTTCTGAACACAAAGGTCACACACAGCTCAGACACACACTGGATAGTGTAAGTACAACACTACTAACATCAGCTCAAAAAACCAATTTTCGAACTGAGGATGTGACCACGGTTACGAACCTATGGACACAAAGGTCCTATGTAGCTCGGACCTACGTCGAACAGTGTAGGCGCTACGCTTCCGCCATCAGCTAAAAAAGCCAATGTCTAAACTGAAGATGTTACCAAGGTCACGAAACTCTGGACACAAAAGTCCCACGCATCTCGAACCCACCCCAGATAGTATAAGTACTTTGGTGCTAACTGTAACGACCATGGACTTTTTCTTACAGGCCTTTCACCCAGGGGCTATTCCGTGCGCCGTTAGCTTATGTACTGTCCACTGGAGGTTGGGCTCAGCTCCAAACTAAATTTCTTTCACGTCCCTAGCAATTTGAACCCTTGATCTTCTCTCATAAAAGAAACTTAAGTAGAATGCTGGTACCAATTGGGCAAGTTGTCCAATTGGTACCAGCATTCTACTTAAGTTTCCTTTATGGGAGGAGGTCAAGAGTTCGAATCGCTGAGAATGCAAAAAAAATCCAGTTTGGAGCCCAACCTCTAGTGGACAGCACGTAAACTAACGGCGCACGAAATATTCCATGGACGAAAGGCCTGTACGGAAAAGTTCGTGGTCGTTATACTAATGCAAGTCTAAAAAGGCATCTGCCTAAAGTAAAGAGCCCATTTTTGAAGCCAACCAAAATTATGAAACAAGTCTGATGTGCACACCTTTAGTGAATAGCTCTGTTATTGAACAAGTTAGGAGCTTTGAGAATGTAAGATCATCAAATAATGGGTCAGATGTTAGAGATCAAACCGCTGAAGTTTGGGGTCAGTTATACTCTAAGGTCAAACGAATCATTCAAATATATCAGAAAATAAAGGACAAAGCTATAAGAAAAGAAATTTTCATTAATAAAGTAGTTCACTACAATACGAAGGAAAATTCTGAAATGTAAAAAAATAACATGATCATATAAGCTAAGATAGGCCAAGCTCAGTCCTAGCTTTCAAGCTGATTTTCCTCTCTAGAAAAAGGAAGATTAAACTTGGAGTTTTTCTTGAGTTCGTTCTTCAAGAATTGGACATCCCATTCTGGATGCTTCTCCACAACAGTCTCAATTAGCTCATCCATGGTGAGAAAGTAAACCTTCTCCTGGTCGGCCAAGTATACATCTGAGGACCTGAACTCGGCCACGACTTCTTCTTTGTCCATGACCTCTCTAAGGCAGCTTGGAGGTCCGCTTAGCTCATTTTCAATGAAGTCCCCAGCTTAGACTTCACCCTCTTATCTTCTTTCAGTTGGTGTGCCAAAGCCTGGAGCTCAGATTCCTTCACGGCGAGCTCTTTCTATTTCATCCCCAGTTCCTCCACGGCATCAGAGTAGAGCCTCCTTTCCTCATCTAGGTCAGCCAGAGCCTTCCAACCTTTTTCCTTCATCCTTTGAAAGTCTGCCAAGTAATGTCATATCAGCCACGTGATAATCTTTAAAATGGATTAGATCAATAGTATAAACTAAAGGTCACCCTTGACTGAAGTCAAGAGCAGGCCTTGGAGGGCAATTGTTGACATCCGATCTGACCTATCACGATCACCTAGGGACCCCTCTCTAAAGGAGAGATGTCCTACCCAAATCCCAACAGGGAGGTCCTACCTAACATCCATGAAGAGGGATACTGTTGTCCAAGAGGTCCTACTTCAATATATCAGATCCTACCTCGATATCTCAGGTCCCACCCAACCCCCAAGGGGGAGGTCATACCTAACCTTTACGAAGAGGGACACTATCGTCCAGGAGGTCCTATCTCAATATATCAGGTCCTACCTCGATATCTCAAGTCCTACCCCAAGAGGGAGGTCGTACCTAACTTCTACAAAGAGGAACACTATCATCCAGGAAGTCATACCTCAATATATCAGGTCATACCTCAATATCTCAGGTCCTATCAACTCCCCAAGAGAGAGGTCCTACCTAACCTCCACGAAGAAGAACACTATCGTCCAGGAGGTCCTACCTCAATATATCAAATCCTACCCATCTCAGGTCTATCCCACCCCAAGAGGAAAGTCCTACATAACCTCCACGAAGAGGGATATCCTCACCCAAGAGATCCTACCTCGATATCTCAGGTCACTCCACGAAGTAGGACACCTTCGTCCAAGAGGTCCTATCTATACACATCAGGTCGTACCGCAATCACCTACAGTCACCATAAGATCATATCTATCAGGTGTCGATGTTAGGACGGCTGCCTGTCAGTCGTAATTAATGCAGATGTCAGCTTACATTTAATACCCTAAAAGAAAGTTGTTGTAAGCATTTAATGTCTAGCTTGGTAATAAATGCAAATAATCATTACACATTCTCTTATAAATAGGAGACTTAAATGTCCTAATAGAGGACATTCAATGGCTGATAATAAACAGCATACTCAAAAAGAGCTTACAATCATGTATTCTGTTACAATTCTCGTATCTACTTCAATTTGGCCACGTTCGACTTGGATTGTTAACGTTAAGTTGGCTTGGAAAATCCAGCGTTATTTTCCAACGTTAACAGTTTGGCGCTAGAAGAAGGGGTCTTGTAAACATTTAATGCCTAGCTTGGCAATAAATGCAAATAATCATTACACATTCTCCTATAAATAGGAGACTTAAATGTCTCAACAGAGGACATTCAATGGCTGCTAATAAACAACATACTCAAAAAGAGCTTACAATTACGTATTCTGTTATAATTCTCATATCTAGTTCAGTTCGGCCATATCCGACCTGGATTGTTAACGTTAAGTTGGCTTGGAAAATCCAGCGTCATTTTCCAACGTCAACAACCAAGATCTTTCATGTTAAATGTGGAAGATATAAACCTCTTTGTTTCTTTTATACCTTGTATTTTCTTACTTACAATTAACATACATCCACGTATAAATAAATAAGCACAATATAATTATCACAAACTTTTGAATATAAACATTTATCAACACTATTATGTTTAAATCCAAATGATATTATTGCTAAGTCAAATTTTTCGTGCCATTTCTTTGGTACTTGTTTTAATCTATATAAAGATTTTATTAATTTGCATACTTTATGTTCATTTTTTGATAAAATAAAACCTTCTGGTTGTTCCATATAAACCTCATCATCGAGAGCCCCATTTAAGAATGCCGTCTTAACATCCATTTGATCTATATGCAAATCATAAATAGTTAAGCTAATGCGAATAAAATCCTAATCGAGATTATTTGGGCAACTAGTGCATACGTGCTAAAGTAATCTACTCATTCCTTTTGTCGATACCCTTTGGCCACTAACCTAGCTTTAAAGGTATTAAGAGTACCGTTTGCATTACGCTTCCTCCTAAATACCCATTTACAACCTATAATTTTTGAGCCGAGTGGTAAATCAACTAATTCTCAAGTATTGTTTAACATTATTGAATCTATTTTATCATTTATAGCATCTTTCCAAAAGATACTATCTCTCGATGACATTGTTTCACGATAAGTTTTAGGATCAGTTTCCACTTGAAGAACATACGAAGTAGTTCTAGTAATGTTCTTCTCATTTTCCTCAACTAAATAGAAGGAAATAAGTTAAGAATCAATTTCATCCGGTCATAGTACTTTATCCTTTTGAGTTCTTTTACTTTTACGAAGTTCATTTGTATCAACATCCTTGGTAGATGTTTCGACTTATGATCTTGTAGAACTAGGAGTCTCCACTTGAGATTCCGTTAAAGAATTATTATCTGAAGATAATAAATTTTCAAAGAACTATACATCTCGAGATTCAATTGTAACATTGGTTTCCAAATTTAATAGACGATATGATTTACTGCTTTGAGCATATCCTACAAAGCGCACTTGATCCCTTTAGAACCCAACTTAGTCCTTTTAGGGTATGTGTTCTTGCAATAAGCAAGACACCCTCACACTTTGAAATAACTAATGTTTGGTTTTCTTCCTTTATACAATTCGTAAGGAAAATCCTTTAATAAGGAATTCTATTAACTATATGACATGCAATTAGTAAAGCTTCACCCCATAAATTAAATGGCAATTTAGAATTTAATAACATAGAAGTTATCATCTCAACTAATGTCCTATTTTTTTTCTCAGCCAAACTATTTTGTTCGAATATTCTAGGAGGACTACATTTATGTATTATACCACGTTGTTCACAAAAAAATTAAATTCATTAGAGAAGTATTCACCTTCTCTATCATTTCTAAAAATTTTAATCTTTCTATTTAATTGGTTTTCTACTTCAATTTTGTATATCTTAAACATACTAAAGGCTTCATTCTTATGTAGAGGTGTCAATCCAGGTCAAGTGGGCCGGGTCGGCCCACCTCTGATGAAGCTCGGTGATGGCCCGTATTAGAAAAAGCCCGCACCATCGCGGGTTGAGGTGCCGAGTCAACCCAGCCCACAAAAATTAAATACTAGCCTGGTCCACCTATTTTGTTAGGGCCCGCAGCTATCCTTAGCCCCCTGACAGCATTTGCAGCGGCAGTTGCCCAACTTCGACAGCACCTTGTAAGTATTATATTCAGTTATTATTTCCGTTAGTTTGTAATAGGTTATTTTCTGTTATGATTCTTCAACATTTTTAATGTCTACTCATGTAACTTAGGTTTTTGTTACTTAAGCTATTATAGAGGGTAGTTGGTATTCAAAGTCTTGTCAAGCTTACTGGTGTTCACCCCCTGCACCATCAATTGTAATTTACTGCTTTCGTCAATGAATGATCAAGCTATTTTAGCGCATTCAAATCTTCTGTTGCTAAGCTTTCTTTAATTTGTTGAATCGATCGAGAAAAGGCGAAAAGTAGTCGAGAGGAGTCGACTACTGCCGCACTGTACCCCTTTTTGTGCTAGAAAGAAAGGTGCTACGTGAAAGTTGGTATCAGAGCTGCGGCTCAAGACACACGAGTAGAAAGCGATGAATTCGAATACATCACACATCACTGAGGTGGTGGATCACAAAAAGAGTACTAAGCAGTGCTTGGATGCGCTCGATGGGCAAAGTACTAGGTTATGTGATGCTGTCGAGACCCTTGAGGAAAAGGTCAAGACAGCAGAGGTAGACATCCGCGAACTGAACATCCAGCTGGATGAGAGTCAGATGATGTGCGAAGCGATGACTGATGTTGTTGCAATGCTTCTCGATCTGCGGGAAGAAATGGAAGCCATGAGACTTCAGTTGCGAATACTTCAACGTGTAGTTGGCAATGGGCAAGTCCCTGCACAAGAGTATGCACCTAGGCTCAAAATTCTAGAACCGCGTACCTATGGTGGGGTGCGCGACGTGAAGGAAGTTGAGAACTTCTTGTTTGACATGGAACAATACTTTCTTGCTGCCAATATTGAAGACGGGGCAAGAAGGGTGACGACAGCTACCATGTATCTGGGTGGAGATGCAAAACTATGGTAGCAGATAAAATATGCTGATATTCAGGCCAACAGGGCCCAAATAGACACATGGGAACTTCTTAAGGAAGCGATCAGAATACAGTTTTTTCCAGAAAATATGGAATATCAGGCCCGACGAGCACTACGAAAACTGAAACATACTGGTTCCATTCGGGACTATGTGAAAACCTTTTCAGGACATATGCTGGACATCCGAGATATATTTGAAAAGGACAAGCTCTTCACTTTTATGGAAGGGCTGAAACCATGGGCGAGAATTGAACTCCAAAGACAGAAGGTAGCTGAGGTGAGCACAGCTATGGGAGCTGCTGAGTGCTTGATGGACTATCAATCAGAACCCAGGAAGGAGTAGCTGCAAGTTAATAGCCAATCCTAAGGGAGAGGAAATAGATCCTTCAAGCCCACATCAAACTCAAATGGGGGAGAATGCTACTCCCACCATAAGGGAGGCCATCAGGGCGGCTACCAAGGTAACCATCAGGGTAGCTATCAGGATAACCATCAGGGCAACAACTGGAACAAAAGAAAAGCTCAGGAGATCAAATCTAGTACTGCTCCTAGAAAGGATGGATGTTTCTTATGCGGTGGGCCTCACAGGTAGAGGATTGGCCATAGAAACATTTTGTAAATGCTTTGAGCCAACTGACAAGTAGAGCATCAGGTTTGAAGCAACACGTCCCACAGGCTAGCAGTCATTGCGAAGTCGATTCTGAAGAAGATGAGGATGTTGTTGGGGCATTCTCATACTGATGCAGCACAATATCACATCGGGTGATTGAAAATGGTGATGTATCCTAGAAAAAGGTAGAACAAGAAGCGTCGAAACCTCGTGTTTGTAAGGCTAAAAGCTTGATGTACATTGATGTGAAGATCAATGGGAAACCAATCAAAGCCATGGTAGATACCGGAGCTACTCATAACTATCTTGCAAGTCCCAAAGTAGACCGCCTCGGGCTTGTGCTGGAGAAAAGTAGTGGAAAGATCAAGGCAATTAACTCAGTTGCTCAACCGATTGTTGGAGTAGCCAAATTCGTGCTTATTAAAGTTGGTCCATTTGAAGGGAGGACTAATTTATCTGCAGTCCAGATAGATGACTTCAAGTTGATTTTAGGGTTGGAGTTCCTTCGGGATACGAACACGGCAGTGTTACCGTTTTCTGATTCTTTGATGATGGTGGAGAGCAAGCCCTGTGTCATCTCCACACTAGTTGGAAAAATGGGTGAGAAGGACATCTCAGTCATGCAATTCAGTAAGGGCTTCAAGCGAAATGAACCTTCGTTTCTGTGTACTCTTCTTCTGGAAGAGATTGAGGAAGCAACTGGCCCTATCCCAAAACCCGTTAGAAGACTTCTACAGGAATTTGAGAATGTTATGCTGGAGAAATTGCCAAAGAGATTACCGCCAAGGAGGGCTATTGATCACGAAATTGAGCTTATACCGGGTGCCAAGCCTCCTATCGAATGGCTCAACCTGAGCTAGAAGAGATTAGGAAACAATTGGCTGAAATACTGGACAGTGGAATTATCGTGCCTGCGAAATCGCCATATGGAGCTCCATTGCTATTTTAGAAAAAGTCTGACGGTTCTCTTCGGATGTGCTGTGACTATCGTGCCTTGAACAAAATTACTGTGAAAAACAGTTATCCGATTCCGCTAGTGGCAGATTGCTTCGACCGTTTGAGCAGGGCAAAATATTACACAAAAATTGATCTAAAGTCCAGATACTGGCAAGTCCGGATCAAAGAAGGAGATGAAGCAAAGACTACAGTGGTAACTAGATATGGGACATTTGAATTCAAAGTTATGCCTTTTGGATTGATAAATGCTCCCGCAACCTTCTGCACGATGATGAATCAGGTACTTCACGGGTTTCCGGATGATTTCGTGGTGGTGTACTTGGATGACATCGTTATTTATAGCGAGACTCTGGAGGAGCATGTTCAGCATGTGAAGAAAGTTCTTATTCGGCTACGGGAGAATGAACTTTACGCAAAACCATCAAAATGTTCATTCGCCCAGACCTCGATCAGTTTTTTGGGCCACATTATTGAGCAAGAAAAAGTCCGCATGGATAGTATAAAGGTTAAGGCTATCAAAGATTAGCACCTGCCAAGGCATGTACATGACGTACGTTCGTTCCTTGGGTTGGCCAACTACTATCGAAGATTTGTGAAAGGGTATTCAAAAATCGCACTGCCGCTAACCGAATTAACAAAGAAGGAGAAGGCTTGGGAGTGGTCGGCACCATGCCAAGCTGCTTTTGAGAAATTGAAGGAGTCTATGTGAACAGATCCAGTTTTGGCCTTACCAGATATGGCTAAAGCTTTTGAAGTACATACCGATGCTTCAGATTTTGCTCTTGGAGGAGTCCTAATGCAAGAAGGACATCCGGTGGCATATGAGAGTCGAAAGCTGAATAATGCAAAGCGCCGCTACTCGGTGCATGAAAATGAGTTGTTGGCAATTGTCCACTGCCTCAGGGTATGGCGTCATTATCTGCTTGGGTCTCCTTTCATTATGAAGACAGACAATACTGCTGTGAGTCACTTCATGTCTCAACCGAAACTTTCAGGCAAGCAGGCTCGTTGGTAGGAACTTCTTTCAGAGTTCAACTTTGTATTGGAGTATCGAGCTGGATCTAGCAATCATGTAGTAGATGCACTCAGTCGGCGGGCTAACTTGGCTTTTATATGCTCAATAGCAGCTCTTTCAGGGAGCAATGTTACTACAACCACACGGGACCAAATATGGGCACTTCTGGAGAAGGACCCTGCAACAATCTATTTGGTCGACCTCATCAAGCAGGGAAAAACTCGACAGTTCTGGTTGGATGAGGGTCTATTGAAGACGAAAGGAAACCGCCTCTATGTTCCAAAGGGTGGAGATTTGAGGAGATCCTTAATCACGGAGTGCCATGACACACTTTGGGCTAGACATCAGAGAGAGGAACGCACTTCTGCTCTGTTGCAGCGTGCATACTATTGACCGCAGATGAGGGATGATATTACGACTTATGTGAAAACTTGTTTGGTTTGTCAACAGGATAAGCTAGATCATCAGAAGAAGGCGGGCTTACTGGAGCCCCTTCCCGTCCCAACTAAACCATTCGAGAGTGTATCGATGGACTACATTGTTAGCTTGCCAAAGGTTGGAGATCTTGGCACTATCATCGTCGTGGTGGACCGTTTATCAAAATATGTAACATTTATCGCAGCACCTAAGTATGTATCCACCGAAGAGACCGCTCGCCTCTTCTTCAAGCACATTGTCAAATACTGGGGGTTGCCTAAAGATATAGTCAGTGATCGAGACCCTCGATTCACCGGCACATTTTTGACCGAGTTGTTCAAACTCCTTGGTTCAACTTTGAGCATGAGTTCTTGTTTTCACCCACAATCTGACGGACAGACTGAGCGGTTCAATTCTATGCTGAAAGAATATCTTCGGGACTTTATCTTTACTTCGTAGAAAAACTGGGTGAAACTCTTGGATGCAGCTCAGATTTGCTTCAAAGCCCAGAAGAGCTCTTCCACCAATAAGAGCCCTTTTGAGATTGTTACTGGCCAGCAACCGTTACTCCCTCATACTGTGAACATTGATCAAAGTACCAAGTCTCTTCAAGTTAAGAGCTTCCCTCAAGAGTGGAAACGAAATATCGAAATTGCTCGGAGTTATCTTAAGAAAGCACAGAAATGGTACAAAAAGGCTGCTGATCAGAAACGTCGTTTTCTAGAATTCAACGTGGGAGATCTGGTGATGGTGAAACTCCCTGACAAACACTAGTATAAGGTAATAAGAGGGACAGATTCTCGATTGATGCCGAAATATATCGGGCCATTACCCATTATGAAGCGGATTGGAAGAGTTGCTTACAGAATTGAACTTCCTTCATGGTGCAAAACCCACAATGTCCTTCATGTTAGTGCACTCAAGCCATATTTTGCAGATAAGGAGGATGCATCCAGAAATAAGCCAAAGCGATCTACATTTGAAGTGAAGAAAACAGGTAAGAGGATTGCTGAAGCTATTATTGATCACCGAGTTACTTGAGCTTTCAAGAAAGATCATCAGGAGTACTTAATCAAATGGAGCGGATGCAGCAGTGAGGAGAATACTTGGGAAAGAGTTAAAGACCTTGGAGCCTTCAAACCTCTACTTGAAGAATATCATGCAAAGATGGCACTGAGGATGTCGCCAAATCAAATGGGGGAGAATGTCAGGGCCCGCAGCTATCCTTAGCCCCCTGACAGCATTTGCAGCCGCAGTTGCCCAACTTCGGCCGCACCTTGTAAATATTACATTCAATTATTATTTCCGTTAGTTTATAATAGGTTATTTTCCGTTATGATTCTTCAACCTTTTTAATGTCTACTCATGTAACTTAGGTTTTTGTTACTTAAGCTATTATAGAGGGTAGTTGGTATTTGAAATCTTGTCAAGTTTACTGGTATTCACCCCCTGCACCATCAATTGTAATTTACTGCTTTTGTCAATCAATGATCAAGCTATTTTTAGCGCATTCAAATCTTCTGTTGCTAAGCTTTCTTTAATTTGTTGAATCGATTGAGAAAAGGCAGAAGGTAGTCGAGAGGAGTCGACTACTACTGCACGGTGCCCCTTTTTGTGCTAGAAAGAAAGGCACCCCGTGAAATGTCGACCTATCCGGGTCGAGCCCATATGGACCGCAGTTCAGCCCATATAAATAAAAAATTAATTTTTTTTTGAAATTACTAAAAAAATTTAGTTATTTATTGTAATTAAAATATATATATATATATATATATATATATATATATATATATATATATATATATATATATATATATATATATATATATACATATATAGCAAAAAAATGTGTTAAATTACTAAATGAAAAATAAATAACAGAAATAAATTCACATTTGTTGATTTTTTAATTCAATTTCTATTATTTTTATATATATTTAAAGACTAAAACATCACGTATATGTCACATTTTTCACTTTAAACGGCTCTCTGCCATTTGTATTTTTTTATTTTTTATTTTTAAATATCATTTCAAATATAAAAGTTTGAATTTTCTGTCTTTTCTTTTTTAAAAAAAAAAATCAAAACAGGCCATTGGTTAAAGGCCGAACCGCCCGGGCCGTGAACAGCCCACCCGGTTTACAGGCCAGCCCGTCTTAACACCTCTATCCTTATGTTTCATTAAATAGATATAACAAAACCTAGATTGATCATGTATAAATGTTATGAAGTATTTATTTCCTCCTCAAGTTAACATTCTATTTAATTCACATATATCAGAATGAATTAAGTCTAATAAGTTAGAGGTCATTTCAATACTATGAAAATGTTTCTTAATTATTTTAGACTTAACACATAATTTACATTTATTATATTCTGTGTTTTCACATGAAAACATTTCAGTTTTTATCATTCTTTTTAAAGTAGAAAAAACAATATGTCATAGTCTATCATGCCATAATGAAATAGACTCAACAATATAATTCAAATTTGTAGTTTTGTTAATATTATTTTCGACAATATATAGTTTGACCATTTTATCACTAGAATAGCATTTTCCAACAAATATACCATTCCAGAAAAGTACAAGTTTACTTGACTCATATACGGACTTAATTCTCGATTTTCTCAACAAATTCCCACTTACAAGATTTCTATTCATATCCAGTACATGTAAAATATTTATCAATCTGATCTTCTTGCTGGATGTAAAATGTAAGTCCACACTTCCTTTGCCAACAACCTTGGATTGAACTTTATTCCCATTTGAATGTGTTCATCATCCACCTCTTGATATGTTTTGAATAGTGACCTAACATAACAAACATGTATGGTGACACAAGTATCATACCACAATCCTTGAACCTTTCATTTGACGGTATTGATAATGCTCATAGTAGCAACAATATTTTCAGTGTCAATGGAGTTCACTTTTTCTGTTTGTTTTGGTTGTTTCGGTTTCTACACTCACGGGCATAATGTCCTGGTTTGCCACACACATAACAAGAAATCTTGAATTTTTTCTTATTCTTGTTGTCTTTGTTCGAGTTTGAGAATTTCCTCTTCATTGAATCTTTGTTTGATTTGTTTGCTTCATCCACAACATGAGCTTTGGAAGTTCCCTTATGAGAATGTTCATTTCCATCTCGTGCCTTGAATTGTTCCTCAATTTGAAGATGTTTTTGAATCCCTTCCAAAGAATAATCTTTGGAACTATGAAGAATTTTCTTCCTATAACACTTCCATGATGATGACAACTTTGCAATAATTGCACCAACTTGAAAAGTTTCAGGAATTTCAATCTTCACGGACTTCATTTTGTTGACAATAACTTGCAACTTGCCAATTGGTACCAGCATTCTACTTAAGTTCCCTTTAAGGAAGATGTCAATCGCTGGAGACACGAAGAAATCCAATTTGGAGTCCAACCTCCAGTGGACAGTACGTAAGTTAACGACGCACGGAATAGCCCCTAGGTGAAAGGTCGTAGGAAAAAGTCAGTGGATACATTGTATTTATTTTCCTATGCATTTCACATCTCCATTGCTGAAGTAGTGTTTATATAAAGATCATAAAGGCGATCAAAGAGAGCATTCAAGATGTTTTCTCTGCATATAAACTTGTCTTCTTGTCTCTTCTTTCTTTCTGTCTTTATCGCATTGGAATCATTTTGGGGTTGGTTCCGGCAATGGAGTCAAATCCAGATCCAAAATGTAGAAGATCTTCAAGGTGGTAAAAAAGAATTTCAACTTGTCATTCCATTTGGTAAAATTAGTTCCATCGAACCTATCAAGCCTCATAAGGTCTTGATTAATCATTTTGCTAGTAGCTATGGTAGTCTCGTTCTCCATCACCAATTATCGTTTGAGATTGTTATACAAAAATTGAGATAAAGAGCAAAACAAGAAAATTAATTCACTAAATGGAGGGTTAGAACATGATGTTGAATCTGTCCTCAAACAATATTTGCCGCTAGCAAGATGAGTTCTTGAAAACTTTAAAGGCAAATAGTTTGCAGGAGTAAACAAGCCTTTTTAAGTCAGGTTCAAATCAAGCAAAATGAACTTGAATAAAAACTTGAAGAACACTAAACTTTTGTACTTGACGAACGCCTAGTACAATTCTGGGCGTTCGCCTAGTACAAGGTTTTGGCCTCTGTTGCCAAACATGAGCTGGACATTCGCCCATCTTAAAATTCAACTGGAATTTTTTGCTTTTCCTCTTTTATTTTTGGATTTTGTTTTTTGCCTAATTTATATCATCTCACATATATTTGATTCCAAATCACTTCTTATTATATAATTTGAACAATATTACAACACCAACTATAATTATGACCCATGGACCTTAGGTTCGGCTGTACCATGTCCCATCCGGTGCATACTCCTTCGCCTTCATGCCAATAATACATACACGTCTTCAACAGTGACTGGTCATATATAAACTCCACCTACCAGTTGCATTTCCTTTGGTGCAACTTCTATTGGCCCGTGACACACTACCGTTTAGGGACAGTCCCATTTTTCTACCAACGGAGCAATCCTCTTAGGATTCATCACATCTCCCCCTTCTCCCCCTTTCAAATATGTACCATATGCGAACTCAGGCCAAGGATAACATTCACAAACCCATAAAAAAGGTCAATCCAATGATCGCTCTCGCTTTCACTGACCTTGAGCCAACCTCTCACACCGCGGCTCTAAAACATCCTATTTGGCGTGCATCAATGCCTGAGAAGTTTGATGCCCGCTTCCATAACAGGACTTGGGATCTTGTTCCAGTCCTTCTTTTTTAAAACATTTTTGTCTACAAATGGCTTTTTGCCTCAAACGTAAATCGGATGGCTCTATCGATCGATACAAAGCCTGAATGATGGATAAAAGGTTTCACCAACGTCTTGGTATTGATTACCATGAGACCTTTTTCCTTGTTGTCAAACCTACCACCATTCGTATCATCATTGTCTTGCTCTATCACATAATTGGTCACTTCGACAACTTGATGTCAAAAATTCCTTCCTAGATGGGTCTTTCACTAAGAATGTGCTTAAGTCCCAACATCTAGGCTTCATCGATCCATTTAATCATCAATACGTGTATCGTAAGGCCGTTTATGGTATCAAGCAGGCTCTCTGGGGTATGGTATAATGAATTGAGATACTTTCTTCTTGCCATTGGGTTTTGCAACTCACAATCTGATACTTCCATCTTCATCTACAACAATGGTTGTTGTCAGATATTTGCTTTGGTCTATGTCAATGACATTATTTTCACTGGAAATTCTAGTATTGATGACTTTATTTCTTGGATTGGTCTGTCTTTCTTTCTTGGGGTTGAGTTTACCTCTAACCCCAAGTTCGTGATATTCTTCAACGTACAAATATGTTGCAAGAAAAACTAGTCCAAACTCCAATGAGTACCAACACTAACATTCTTCTCACTAATGGTGCCACCTTCTCTGACCCAACAAAATACTGACAAGTCCTTGGCACTCTTCAGTATTTACTATTCACTCGCCCGACATTGCCTATTCTATCAACAAGCTATCTCAATTCATCCACCACCCATCCACTCAACACTGGGCTTTTACCTCTTTATTTGTGTGGCACTCCATACCATGGGTTATTATTTCGTGCTTACTCCGCTCCGTTTCTACATGCCTTCTCTGACTTTGACTGGGCTGGCAGGGGCGGATCCATAAATTTATGTTGGATCAAGCTAAAATTGAAAATAAGTCAAGTACAAATTTTTTTTACATATAACAAAAAAAATCTAATTACTACATTACCTACCTATTGAAGTTGTATCCTTCGAGCTTTAACAGCATAAAAATCATCTATAATAGAATCTACATATATTTGTTTGGCAAATTCTCATTCAATGTAGAGTGTCATACAATTAGCAAGAAACTCATCCTTCATTCTGTTACGAATTACTGTCTTCACATGTTTCATTGCCGAAAATGCTCGTTCAGTAGTCGCCGTAGACACATGTAGTGTCAGTACAAGACGAATCAATCTACTCAGCATAATGTAACTCTCTGACCTTTTACTTGCAACCAAGAGCTTGCATAATTCAGAAAGTGAAAAGACTTGAAACCGAGGATCGGGAATTATATCATACTGATAATGTTGCAACTCATACCTTAAAGAATAAATATCTTGCTCTGTAAAATCACTAGGATAAAACTTCTTTGTAAGCTTGCAAATATCATCTCCATTAAATGATTCAAAAGAATTTCGAGGATCTAAAGCAACAGCTAAAGAGATGAGTTCTACCGATAGCTTATTAAATCTTGTATTTAACTCTATCAGCTAAAAATCTATTGCTTCATTGAAGACATTGAAGTGGTAATGATGCTCAAGTGTAACTTGGTCACGAGAACGACCAATTTTGTAAAAAGAATTTAGATCAGGTATATCAACATCATTTCTTGAGCAAAATATTTTCACTTGATGAAGAAATTCTTCCCAATCATCTTCACTTAATTTTTGAAATATAGCTTTTGTGGTAGAGACAAACCTGATTGCAGCCGGGATGTCTTGAGATCTTTTTTGAAGAACTTGACAAAGAACGTCGCCGATTCTCAAAATTTTATGCATTAAATATAAGGAAAACACAAATTCAAAGCTTGTAATGGTTTCAAGAACACCATGAACTTCAGCCCGAGATCTTCCATTTGGAGAATGTACAGTAAGATACTCAAGCACCTTGCAAGTTGCAGCGTACATCTCTATCAAGCTCCTTACCGATTCATAGTATGAACTCTAACGAGTAGAGCCTGGTTTTTGCAAATTACCAATCTGATTGGCCCCATTTCCAGATTTTCGTTCTCCACTAGCTAACATATCCTCAAGCTCACTTCTTTAAGCAGTTTGTAACACATTAATACGTTTAGGAGAAGAATTGATAATATTAACAACACTGTCCAAATGAGAAAAAGATTTTCCAAATACAAATCACATCCTTAGCTGCAGAAACCAATGTTAGTTGTAGTCGGTAGGCAAAACAGTGAATGTAGTATGCATATGGACATTCTTTAAGAAATAATGCTTGAAGTCCGTTCCACGTACCATGCATATCACTAGCACCATCATAGCCTTTCCCTCTAATTTTTTGAACTTGAAGGTTGTGACGAACAAGAACATCATATATCTCGTTTTTCAGATTCAAGGACATAGTATCACTTATGCTTTTGATTGCAAAAAACTGTTATATTAAAATACCATCAGTGTTTACATACTGCAAGATACTGGCCATTTGCTCTTTTTTAGATTCGTCTTGCACTTCATCGACAAGAATACAAAAGAAACTTTCTCCAAGCTCCTCACGGATCATTTGTCTAACTCTATTGGCCATGATGTGCAAATTTTCTTTTTGAACATTTGGACAAGTGTATTTGGTATTTTGAGGAGCTTTATCCAATACAACTTCTCCAATTTCTGTATTCATTTTTGCAAAAGCCTTCACCATTTCAATAAAATTCCCACGGTTCAATGAAGATGAAGATTCATCATGACCTCTAAAAGCACAACCTTGAAGTGCTAGCCACTTAACACTTAGAATTGTAGTCTTTAACCACAAACGATTTTTAAGAACTTCCTCTCTCATTATGGCATGCATCACTTTATCAATATGTCCTGACGGTCTCATTAAATCTTCAACTCGTTTCTCACACATATGATGGAATGATGAATAAGTCGAACCCATGTGAGTGAGAAATGCACATTTGTCTCCTTGGTTTACCCTCTTCCAATTGTTAAATCCATCTGTCATCAATGCTGAACTATTGGACGGATTACCATCATTCAGAAATATAAAATAGTAAAAACAATATGCCTTATCTGTTGAAGGCGAATACTCCAACCACCGAAACTGACTGAACCATTTTTTTTGAAATCGACGATTCTGATTTCAAAATATTGACTTCGAATAATTCAAAAGTATTGGTTGATAAGGCCCGGCTTGTAGATATGCTCGTCTAATCTCATATTGTAAATTAATCGGATGTTCACTAATATGCTTCCTTTTCCCCGGATCCCTTTCTATCCAAGTAGATGGTTGAACGGTCAGAATTGAAGATGAAAGGTGTTCAGTTTCAAGAGAAGAATTTTGAAGTAGTTGAACGGTAGGGATTGAAGTATCTTCGTCAACTCGAACAGAATGTGTACTTGTAGTAGATTCGTCCGTCTTTTTAAAAAAAGAGAATAATGTTTTTCCCTTCTTGGCACAAGGTTAATGGTGATCCATTTTTAATTCTACAAACACAAATACAAACAATTTAAATTTTTACAAATTCTTTAGTTAATATTTGTTTTGGAATGTTATCAAACATATGAAACTCAAATGGATTAAACAATTTGATCACTTTGCCTAAATAAACATTCAAAATTAAACATTGACTGACCTAATCAATGGTGATTATGGTGAAAATGATGCACAAGACAATCGGTAGCTAAATTAATCCAATGCCTGCGGTCTGCGCTTATGTATACAAAAACAAGAATGGATTAAAAAAAGCTAATTAATGAAAATCAATATTACTAATTAATTATTAATGGAAATACATGAAATTTCAGAGAATTAGAATGACTCAATGACATATTCTCAATCTCAATAGCTAGTATATTATTATCAGGAAACGGGCCCAAATCAAATGATCAACAAATGAACAAAATCTCCCAAATTTTCATTTTTTATTCAAATGTTCAACAATCAACACCAAAAGACAATGCTTCAAGCCTTCAACAATCAACAATTAAACTTAAAAAAAAAGGAGAGAGAATGATATGAATACAAGAATAAGAAATGAGCTATGCATAGTCCGATAGTCGCATACTGAATATGTATTAACTAAAAAAAAAAGCAAATAATATTCTTTTACTATATATTTGAGTAAAAAATGCAGAATAATATATGCAAATATAGTGTGGGAAGTGAAAGAAGATAATTTAGTTCAATAAAGAAATTAACCTGAATTTGGGATAAAACGACCTCGACACTGACTGCGACAGATCAAGCTCGTGCAAGTGCGTGAATCTAGCGGTGATTTTCTGGCCATCTGGGTTTCTAATTTATGTAACTCTGTTGGCTGAATTTGGTTGAATTAGATTAGGATTTTTTCTAATTTTGGCCCATTTTAGAAGTTGAAATTGGGTTATGAAATTGTGGGCTAATTTAAAATTTGAGTCTAGCTAAAATTAAATTTTTTTTTTTACTTAGTCCAACAGCATCTGGGCTAGGACTGCACTGGGTTAAAAAGCCCAGTGCAGCCCCCAAATCCGCCCCTTTGGGCTTGTAATGCTGATAACCGCTCCTCCACCAATGCTCATGTAGCGTTTCTCGGTTACAATCTCATTGCATGGATGTCTCGTAAGCAACGCTCTATTGCTTGGTCATCTACTGAGATCGAATATCAAGATGTGGCTTCTACCATTTGCGATGTACTTTGGATAAAGTCTCTTCTTTAGGAACTCGATTAACTGGTTACACGTCAACCAATGATCAATTCTTGAGTGAAACGTATCGAGATCAATATTTACTCCGTAAGTGACAAAAGTCCATAATCATGAGCTTTGTGTCTCCAATGTTGCATCACAAGAACAACTTGTTGACTCTCTTACAAAGTCGCTTCATTTTGCCCAGTATCTTCAACTTCGATCTAAGATAGTTGTCTCTCATGAGTTGCAGGGGCATGTTAGTAATAGTATTATACAATAGCTAAACATTCAAAATTAAACATTGATCAATGGTGATTATGGTGAAAATGATGCACAAGATAATTGGTAGCTAAATTAATCCAATGCATGTGGCATGTGGCATGTGCCTGCGCCTGCGCCTGCGTATACAAAAACAAGAATGGATTTAAAAAAAAACTAATTAATGAAAATCAATATCACTAATTAATTATTAATGAAAATACATGAAATTTTAGAGAATTAGAATGACTCAATGATATATTCTCAAGCTCAATAGTATATTATTATCAGGAAAAGGGCCCAAATCAAATGATCAACAATTGAACAAAATCTCCCAAATTTTAATTTTTTATTCAAATGTTCAACGGTCAACACCAAAAGACAATGCTTCAAGCCTTCAACAATCAACAATTAAACTAAAAAATAAAGAGAGAGAGAATGATATGAATACAAGAACAAGAAATGAGCTATGCATAGTCCAATAGTCTCATACTGAATATGTATTAGCTAAAAAAAAGCAAATAATATTCTTTTACTGTATTTTTGAGTAAAAAATGCAGAATAATATATGCAAATATACATGTGGGAAGTGAAAGAAGATAGTTTAGTTAAATGAAGAAATTAACCTGAATTTGGGATAAAACGACCTCGACACCGATGCGACAGATCAAGCTCGTGCAAGTGCGTGAATCGAGTGGTGATTCTCTGGCCGTCTGGGTTTCTAATTTCTGTAACTCTGTTGGCTGAATTTGGTTGAATTAGATTAGGATTTAGGGCTAAAGAGTAATGATTACACCCTCAGGGCTGGATTTCTAATTTTGGCCCATTTTAGAAGTTGAAATTGGGTTATGAAATTGTGGGCTAATTTAAAATTTGGGCCTAGCTAAAATTAATTTTTAATTTTTTACTTAGTCCAATAGCATATGGGCCAGGGGCTGCACTGAGCTAAGCCCCCAAATCTACCCCTGTGGGCTGGTAATGCTGGTAATCGCTCCTTCACCAATGCTCATGTAGCATTTCTTGGTCACAATCTCATTGCATGGATGTCTCGTAAGCAACGCTCTATTGCTTGGTCATCTACTGAGGTCGAATATTGGGATGTGGCTTCTACCACTTGCGATGTACTTTGGATAAAGTCTCTTCTTTATGAACTCGATTAACTGGTTACACGTCAACCAATGATCAATTCTTGAGTGAAACATATCGAGATCGATATTTACTCCGTAAGTGACAAAAGTCCATAATCATGAGCTCTGTGTCTCCAATGTTGCATCACAAGAACAACTTGTTGACTCTCTTACAAAGTCGCTTCATTCTGCCTAATATCTTCAACTTCGATCTAAGATAGTTGTCTCTCATGAGTTGCAGGGGCATGTTAGTAATAGTATTATACAATAGCTAAACATTATCGTAACCAGTCCAAATTGTATTAGACTAGGTTATCTTCATTAGTCCAAGTTGTATTAGACTAGGTTAATTGTATCCTGGTACCATTTGATATTATGTATATGTACATAATACCACTTGGTATTATGTAGATATACAATAACTAAACATTATCGTAACCAGTCCAAGTTGTATCTTTACATATTTGATCAATGGAATTATTTCTCGCTCTCAGAAATATTGTTTATACAATTGTTAACAGTTATATTATATTAATTTATAAAAGATTATAATTGATAAATGAATCATACGACATTAGTAGACATTAATATATAACGCTAGCCGAATTTATTGCGTAGATTATAAATTATAAAAGGGAAAAAAATAATTCAAAAATATTCATTAATTTTTTTTTTTTTAATAAATTCGAAGAGGTCTAAAATACATAGTATATCTAATAAATGTACATTTTCGTCACTTCTTGACACAGGCTCTACATCGTGTGACATGAAAATCTCGAATTGTCCAAAAGCACGTGTATGCTTTGAGTTTGAATGTTCAATAAAAATAAAGAAGATTTTGAGGAGAATTGTATTTAATTTTTTCAAGTCAATATATAGGGAAATATTAGTTTACGACTACAAGTAACGGGAGATGAGAAGGGTTGTTAATTTCTTGTGAAGTAAATTTCACTAGAGGTCACTGAACTTTCTCTATATTTACAATTAGGTCATTACACTTTAATTTATTGTAACAAGGCCATTATAATTTAGTTAATGACCAAATATATCACTTCATTTGGGTTTCATTAATAATGAGGCTGCTTACATGTCCATCAAATCAACGACTTTCTAATGTGTCAATTTTTCAGGCCATTTCATCCATGGATGGAGCCACATGGAGTCGAGCGTCGGTGGCCGCCTGCACTGAACTTTGAGAAATTTGTGGATACTTTTAGTTGTTAATCTTTAAAAAATGCTGAGTAATTGAATGACCAAAGAGAGATGAATATACTGTGTAGTGTGTTCTATGTGTATATATAGTAAAGGTGAGAGAGATAATGGATATTTTATATTCAAAATTTCACATCTGGTCCAGAACTTTGAGAAATTAAAAAATAAAGTAATTGCATTACTAAATCCCCAAGTAAGGATTTATTAATTCCTCTTATGGTAATTGCATAATTTAAGAAGGGGAACAAAATTGAAGAATACAGAAAGTATTTTCAGAGCTTTTGCTCTCGATTTTTTATATTGTCATGGATTTGACTTTATTTTAATCTTTTTCTTGTGTTAGTGGTGTATGCGAATTAAGTATGTGGCTAGGACTTCTACCTTTAATATGTTGAAGTTATGTCAACATTTGATTTTTGTACTTAAATCTCTACTGCACTGTATTAGAATTCTAGCTCCGCCCCTGATTTCATCTAAAATTGCACTGAACGTTTACCATACTAGCAAATAGGTCACCAAACTTTGCTTTGGTGCAATCAATCTAGTCACGTGGAGAAAATGTGAAAATTTGTAGAGTTTTTTCAATAAATGTAATTGCCACAAATTGGAGATGGATTTTCAATCAATAATAATGCCAATGTGCTATTGTGGAGAAAGATCGATATTTAGTACACCATAGATGGACAATAATCCAAGTCTTTGATTTTTTGGATGCAAGAAATTCGTGGTATTTGACATTCTTATTCATAATTCTTTTAATTTTTTGTTCTCCTATAGTGGAGTAACCTAAGATTATTTTGGATATTGTGTGTTATATGATAAAGGTGGATGTGAATTTTTCTCCAAGTATTAACCAACAATGCATCATTGATTTCGTGCCATTTTTCATATAACCCTTCGGCCGATGGAGGGTTTGCAGTATCACCTTCAGTCTTGGAGTTTCTCAGGTCAATTTGTCAGGCAGGGTCATATTCGCACGATCATTCCTCTTTTGATTCTCTAGTTTATTTGGACTGCGAGGAATGATGCGAAGTATCGAGATATCTCTATAGAGCCTAGACGGATCATCTGAAGAGTATACCATACTATCTCCTTACTACATACATCCCATTTATTTCAAGTTATCCATTAGCGATGGAATATGGATATTGCTGCTCTTTTTGGTATCTCTCTTGCTACTCCATCCATTCCTCCCCCTGTATAAGTTTATTGGCGTACTCCACCAGTGGGATCTTACAAGGTCAACACTGATGGATGCATCAAAGATGGGTTTGCGAGTGGAGCGGAGATTATTAGAGATTCACCAAGTCAGTGTGTTCGCGCCTTCTTCTCTTCATATGACGGGTGCCCTATTTTAGAGGCCGAGCTCAGGACTATTCTTGACGGTATCATTCTTGCTTGAAAGATTGTACTCTCAGATTTATGGATTGAGGCTGACTCTACTTTGGCCATTCACTGCATCACTAGAGGTGGAGGACCTTGGTCTACTCAGGCCACTTTTCGCCACATCAGACATCTCCTTGCCTTCGACCGTAATACTATTTATAATATTTATCGCGATGGCAACCAGGTGGCAAGCTTACTTGCTTCAGAGGGTTGGAAGCATCGTTGCTATTTCGAGTACAGTGCACAGGACTTATCCCGACGCTACCGCAACTTAGTTCAGATTGATAGACAAGAGCTTCCTACAGTTAGGGGTCTATAGATTTTTTAGGACTTATTGTTTAGGAGGTAGTACTTCCTTATTTATTACTTTATTATTTATTCATTTATTTGTTTGCTTTAGCTCTTCTGATGGGAAATCAGATTATATGTCCCATCCCATATATTTTTTATGAGTTATTTATATATGGTTGGGGTATCCGAACCATTCTCCTTTCCTGGTGGTGGCCTGACAACCGTACTAGAAATGTGATAGTGTGAAAAAAAAAAAGCATTATCGATTTCGCAATGTAATGTTATATTTATTGCGGAAAGTTTATATGTTTGAAATATAATTAGCAATAGAGTGCGGTGAAAAGGAACACTTAATTCGTAAAAGAAGATGCAGTGTTGTGTGTTATGTTCTTCATTCGTATTCTTTCACCTAAATCAATTCTACAAAAAATATTAATGAAGAAAAAAGGGAAAACATATAACTTATATCATTTAAAAACAATTTCAAATATAGTATGAAATAAAATGGTAAAATTGAAAATTGAAAATAGTTAAATAGACAATTGTTTTTTGCTTATCCGAGAAATGTTATAGAAAACAAATATCAAGTGAGATTTCTATAATTTTGAAAAATAGAGGAAACGTCTCTATAATATATAGTATCTAACTAAGTTGTTCTTAAAATCATATTTATGAAATTGTCAACAGTGAAAATGCTACATAAAAAATAATAATTCAGTTCACAATAAGCTGATTTCAAGTTTAAAAAAAATGAGTTTCTAATTATAGCATCTATGTAAATTGTAATCGCTTGCGTTCCTTCACAATGCCTCCGCAGATTTTTTATTTTGTGCATCCACTTGTGCTACAATATAAATAATTTAACTTATATCTTGATGCATGTCCATTCCTTCACATGGCTTGTGTATAAAAATAAGAGATTCTTGTGTCAGAAGTGCTCAAGTATTGACAAATCTCTCTTTTGGGTTTATAAAATTAGAGGAATTGTGTAATGTCCACCTATCATGCTTATGCCATGGTGTCATCATATATAATTGATAGTTTATGGTCCTCAAAACATCAATTTTATCAATTATGTGATGACACCTTATCATGAGCAAAATAAGTGGGTATGATAGGTGGACATTAGATCACTTCCATTATAAATAAAGCTGAAACAACTGTGAATTTATCTTCGAAAAATGGAAAAGCAATACCGACCAAAAAAAAAAAAAAAATCAATTATGGAAAATTTACTTAAATGAATTCAAGAATAAGAACTATTCAAAAAATTAGCAGTGTACTTGTCTTAACTGTAATTTGAAAAATTTCTAGTTTGAATTGGCTGCTAATGGTGGGTATATTGTTTGAGAAAACTTATTAACTGATTTTGATAAAAAAAAAATGATAAAAGTTGTGAGTTTTATAAAATAAATTGTTAAAATTAATTATTGACTTTGACTTGAACTTTTTAGTGGAATGAGAGCTTTACTTAATCTAATCTTCTGAAATTCAAATAAAGAAAGACATCACTGAAATTAGAAGATCTCTTGATATAATTTTTCCTGTGTTCTTATATCTCTATGTCAATGGTAAGGAAATTGAAAAGAAGCAAATCCTCAGTACTTTCTGCCGTCCCTGAATTTTGATGGGACCCAAGGTCAACAATAGAAGATCATTCCTTGCTTGAAGTTTGTGTACCCTGCACACTCTCACATACAATTGTCATCAAGCATAGGCAGCCAGGTTGGCCACTATATGCTCTCTGACGCTCATGTTAGGATCCATGTGTTGTCCGGATTGATTATATTTGTCAATAATATATGAAATTGGTGTAAAAGTCTTACTATGTAAAAACTAGAGTGTTTTGATAAGTTCTCTTATGCATCGTTCTCCTTCATTTATAATCAGAGTTTGGGTAGATTAAAGATTTCGAGCTCTTCCACGTGTTTAACTCCTTTATGCAATCAATGTCGTCATCTCCTTATGTGTCCATCATTGCTAGTCCAAGTAATCATTTTCTCTTAGTTACACTCTTCTTCCTTAACACGCTAGCAAGATATCATTACATATATCATATCAATCAATTATATTCAGTCCTGACCTCTGACTTCATCGATGGACTACATCGGGTATACTCGACCGCTCATGCCAACTTGATGGCTGCCACGGGTATACTCGACGAGGTGGTTGGCAATTCGGGGTCGAATCTTCTTAACCCTCGGGAAGATGATGGCGTAGATGATCTAGTTTTGGCTTATCTGGACGCGATGGATTGCGATCGACGTTCATTAAAGAAACTGACATAGATTTCGCATACGTGCTTAGAATTTCTATTATAATATGTCTTTGGAATCTTCTCGATGAGTCGATCAAGACTAGTGGCTTAGCCACTTCCGACCATGGATTTTAGCCATTTTAAGTCATGTAATTAGCTTAAAACGCCAATCTTTAGTTTGTCATGTCTATTTTCGTCTTTTTACATTTATTTATCAATTAGAATTTTATTTCAACTATGGTTCTAGTATTTAATGAGTTTTTTCTCATTCATTAACGCAACATTATTGTTTTAGGAGTTTTTCCACTTTTAATCAATTTAATTCGGCATTCATAGGAATCAACGAGTTGAGTTTGAGTTATTTTCATTTATACACGTTTCTGCCTGCGTCATCTCTGGATTGGTGAAAAAGTCTAGGCTTTATCTGTAGTCCTCTGTACTTGAACTTTGACAAGATTTTTTGTTGTTGTATTTAATTATTTTAGTTTATTGATAGCTATTTCTGGATCTAATTATAGGTTTATTTTAACATATTTTCAATCTTTGAAGCTATAAGCTTGAATACTTCTTTTCATTAGCCCCCAATTGCTTTCTGTATTATTGATTGGATTAGTTTTAAAATTGGAGTAAATATACGGTTTCATTTGTGAATGATCACTAGACATGGTGAAAGACATGGTTTTGGTTATGAATATGTTTGTTATAAGCCTTTTATTGACTGTCTTTACAAATGACTAACTCAAATTCAAGTTGGAAATTTTATTAAATGAACAAAAAGATTAACTAAGTGACATGATTAGTTGTGAACTTGGTTTGGTTATTGAACATAGTGCATTTTGCTGCCGTGTTAAAGGAATTCTTGATTCCAACCGTAGTCAACCACAAAAACAATATAATTACAAAGTCTAGAATTAAGAGTGTGTTTGATTGGAGGAAGGTAGAAAAGAAAATAATTTTTATGTAAGTTAGAAAATTAAACCTCATCCCCCTTAAGAAAATATTTTTTATGGAATTGGACGAAAATAAGCTTAAAGTGGTTGTACCCTAAAATTCATTTTCATTTTCATTTTCTACCTTGTATCAAACAACCAAAGTAGAAAAATATTTTCCTCGAATGTGACATTTTTTATGAAAAATGATGCAATTAAACGGATCCTAAATTATTTGTTGAATATAATTAATATTAAAATTTGAAGATAGTCGTATCGAAATTTTAAATATTAATAATTATTTTATATAATAAAATATTTAATTACGATTCTACCGCATGCGATGTATGTACGGTCGATGACTAGTATTTACTATTAAAAGAGGCAAATTAAAATATGATAAAGAATATTTTGACTTGAACTCTATAGGATGCCAGCAAATCATCACTGAAAACAAGTATTAGAGTATTGGTGGGCACGTGGACTTGACTTGATTGGATAATATAGAGTTCTAAAAAGAATAGTTTGGGATAAGTCTAAGGGTGTGTTTGATTGATAGCATGGAAAAAGGGTGGAAAATGAAAATATTTTTCATAGAAGTGGAAAAATAAATTCCACTATCTAGCCAAGAAAATTTTTTCCAAGAAAGAAGGCAAATCCATGCTTTAAATGCTTGTACCTAGAAAATGTATTTGATTTTCTATGTGCCAATCAAACAACAAAGTGAGAAAATAAAAGTATTGAATTTGACAAGATTTTCCATGAAAGTGACATTTTCCATGAAAAATGTTTGAATCAAACACACCCTAAGGGCCACAACACTGCACTAAAAAGTAAAAATATCATATCCATGTTAATTTCGTGATAGTTTGGTAAGGATTTTGTATAATATAAGAATTGAAACTTACAAAATATGTAAGTAAAAAATACTCTCTCCGTCCTAAATATATAGAGTGATTGGAATTTTCACACGGATTAAGAATATTATTGAAAAAGTAAATTTTACCAATAGTTTTTCTAATTTACTCTTATTTAATGAGTATTATTTAATGTACAATTTCAAGATTAAGTTAGGAAAAATCATTAAAAATAAGCAAATTAAATAAGGGCATTTTAGTAAAGAAATAGAAACAAGCCTATATATTTAGGACTAGAGAAAAAGGAAATGTGGCCTATATATTTGGGACAGATGGAGTATATATTTTATAAAAAAAATATAAATAAAAATTATATTTAATTAATTTATAAGTACTTATAAATACTTTTTAAACATGATTTTCTCATCTTATCTATAATATATCACTACAATATATAAGAGGCTTGTGAAAGAGTACTATTCATAGATTGGGCCTCTACGTCACCGTTTTGTGAATTTTTTTTTTTTTGGTATTTAGACAACAAAACGACGTCGTAGAATGGCAAAAGTTTCATTTGTCTCCAATACATATTCATTTCTTTGTCTCAACCGAGGGTTTCTTTCATCCAGATCTTCCCAAATTTCTTGTACAACCCGGACAAAAAAACAAGAACTCAGAAATTGGCTCATAAAAGCAAGGAAATCTCCCCAAATCTCTGAAGATTTTACGAGATCTGCTCGAATCAAAGGTAACTATCTTATATTTTTGAAATTTGGGTTAGAATTTCACTTTCTTCTTCATTTGTTTAGCATTCGTCTCCTGTACAGATTCATTCCTTTGTCTCAACCGAGGGTTTCTTCCATCCAGATCTTCCCAAGTTTCTTGTACAACCCGGACACTCAAATCACGAACTCAGAAATTGGCTCATAAAAGCAAAGAAATCTCCCCAAATTTCTGAAGATTTTACGATATTTGCTGGAATCAGAGGTAATTACCTTTTAGGCATATTCTCGCACTTTACTGTGTCAAATTGTTGCTGTAGTTGAACCCCATTGATAAAGTATATTGGGACAATATATAAGAGGCTTGTGAAAGAGTACTATTCATAGATTGGGCCTCTACGTCACCGTTTTGTGAATTTTTTTTTTTTTGGTATTTAGACAACAAAACGACGTCGTAGAATGGCAAAAGTTTCATTTGTCTCCAATACATATTCATTTCTTTGTCTCAACCGAGGGTTTCTTTCATCCAGATCTTCCCAAATTTCTTGTACAACCCGGACAAAAAAACAAGAACTCAGAAATTGGCTCATAAAAGCAAGGAAATCTCCCCAAATCTCTGAAGATTTTACGAGATCTGCTCGAATCAAAGGTAACTATCTTATATTTTTGAAATTTGGGTTAGAATTTCACTTTCTTCTTCATTTGTTTAGCATTCGTCTCCTGTACAGATTCATTCCTTTGTCTCAACCGAGGGTTTCTTCCATCCAGATCTTCCCAAGTTTCTTGTACAACCCGGACACTCAAATCACGAACTCAGAAATTGGCTCATAAAAGCAAAGAAATCTCCCCAAATTTTTGAAGATTTTACGATATTTGCTGGAATCAGAGGTAATTACCTTTTAGGCATATTCTCGCACTTTACTGTGTCAAATTGTTGCTGTAGTTGAACCCCATTGATAAAGTATATTGGGACCCCCAGATTACATTGTCTATCTTGTTACTGTGTATTAATCTCACTATATCTTCAATTGATGTAGTAGACTGCAATATAGCTTCTGATCTTCCGGACGGAGGACCTTTCTGTACGTTATTTGGCACAGTGAATTTCATTTTTCTGTTTTCCTTTTTTGGCATCTTCGTGTAATTTTTCCCTTCTAAAATCTTGAATTTAAAGTTTATGGGCCTTTCAACATATACATATCAATGGGCAAACAAACTTTATAACATGGGTCAATGAAGCGGCCCAGTTTGTAAAACAAAATATGAGTTTATTAGTCCATAACCCTTTCTTCCTTATTTTTTTTTTGGGTTAATTTTTTTAATGAATGAGAGCATTTCTTTATTCAAACTTCACACGATTTGTATGAATCACACAATATCATAAATTGAGTTGTTGTGTCCTAGAATCGACATGTTACGATTATTTTATTTTTTTGAATTGTACAAATGAGATATCAGTATTTCAATCCAATTATTTACATATTTGTTTTTCAACTATATTTTAATATTTTACTCAACAACAAAAGTCTTCATTAAATTTAGACTTCAAAGATCGGATTTGGATTGAGTTCTTGTTTTTGTGTGGATGTACTTATAATATTAGTAACCCATAGGCTCCCCACGCCAATGCGTATTATTTAAGACTTAAGAGTGACCCTTATCAACCCAATAATATGACGATTAGCACTAATAAATGTGTAAAAAGCTCTATATGAGATTGTTTAGATAAAAACTTAGGTTGTTTGTACAATCTAAACTTAGATTGTTTAGATGAAAACTTAGGTTGAATATTGTATCAGAGTCGAGCAAAATACTTAAGTTTAGAAACATGCTTTAGAGCTTTGATAACTGTTATAGTGCATGAGTAGATAGCTACATGGTTGAACTCTTCAACTAATAAACCGTGGCAGTATGTGGCTTGATGAATGCATTTGGTCAAATAAACAAAGCCATCTTATGATTGACTTGATATTATCAGAGGATTTTTAATAATATTCGAAGTTTGGACCTTATTCTCTGTAATCCCAAGGCTAAGATCAGGTACCTGAGCTGGTTATGGCTGCTTTCAGTTTCTTTGTTATGTGTTGAAATAACCCAAGTTTACCATGGTAGTAAAAGAGAAAAATAACCAAAGAGAAGAAATAGAAGATATTTCATGGAACTTGTAACATATTGACTATGAATATGTAATATCTAATTTTAGGTACAAGATGGTGTTATTCTTGCTTTCCAGTTTGGTCCTATTCCTGTACCAGTACCTAATGGTCCACTTGTACCTTATGATATGCAACTGCAGCAGCAAGTACCTAGATAGATAAATAAAAAAAAATTAGACTCTACCAATCAAGCACATATTTCTTCCAACAAGAACAACTTGGCAAAAAGTATGAACAAGATAAAATAAGATTTTTGTTTTCAACAAGTGACAGAATATTCATTGCCGAAATTACTCTTCCTGGTGCTTCTGGACTCCCCCTGTCTCCCTTCTTTCTTTTCTGTTTTATTTACAAACTACTGTGCTAGAAACTCTTGAAATCTAAAAATTGTGTCATAAACAGAGTTAGCCACAAAACTGAACAAGACCAACTCTAATCGTTAACCATTTAGCTTCCTGTATTGTTTCATCTTCGAAGCAACTTCCGAGATGCATGTTAGACATCTTTGATTAAATCTTCTCTCCGATGATTAATTCATAGTAAATTTATATATAATACAACTAAACATGCTTTACGTATTCTTAAGAAAATTAAGATACATCACTGATCACTCTACACATTTTTAAGTTTATAAATCATGTCAATTTGCATTCTTTATACATGAGATATTGAGATATAGTGCATGTTTGGTTTTGCTTAAAAAGTTTATAAATTTTTTAGTCAAAGTTAATAATTATTTTAACTATACATTTGATGGACTCTGATCACAATTTTTATCAACTTTTCGATTATATATTTTATCAACTTTTATAAAAATTTGTTAAAACACTGATTTTTAACAAAACTAAACAAACACATAATAATTTAAAGTATTGAATTGCAATGAGTTCTGTCCCATTTTTTACACCCTTTATTTTGCTGACTCCAATATCCAATTACTAAAACTAAGTTAATTAAACCGAGTATTAATATAAGGAAGATATAAAATTGGGATGCTATTTAAAATAATTGACAAAAAACTAATAATAATAAATAATATGGTTATTATATAGAGGAGAGGTGATTTCTACCCATAGTGGACAATTATATTGTTATGTTGCTTACATCTAATGTGTCACTTACACATTGGATGAATTGCCCACATAAGTAAATGTAGCAATTCACTTATGTGGACAATTCATCCAATGTATAAGTGACACATTGAATATGGATATATAGAGATCGTATTTCTTAAATTGCCTCCACATTCTTTAATTAAGGGGTGAAAGGATCAATTTAGAAAAAATAAAAATAAAACACCAGCTTTTAAGTAGTTAAAGTATTTATAAATATTTTAAGGGATATTTAGGGTAAAAAAATCAAATTCCAATGTTCATGTCCTATAGAGCTACAAATTCTAGAAATATATAATGAAGCCTAATCAAAATGTATTATAAGAGTACAAAGAAATGCAATTGTGTTTGTCATATTTGAGCTTACATTGCTACATAGTTTGATTGGCATTTGAGTTTATTTATTCCATTATTTCTCCGCTTGTGTAAAGAATTCAAGATTTATTCGTAGATAATTATTATCATCATTTCACTTTCATGTTAATTTCAACTGTATAAAGAGTTATGTGGTTTGCTTGTGCACCACAATCTACATTCTCAATTTAAATTCAGTTTGCAAATTTAATGTTGTAATCTAATAAAAATATTGAATCCAAATGAAGCAAAATTGCCTCGGATAATTTAGTTACTTGAATGTCCTTTTACATATGTTATTTATGTTTTATATAAACATTGTGTAAAAAAGAGTATTTTAATTTATTAGGTTTTAATATGAATGAGAAACGGTGTAAGAGACGTAGAGAATTGTATGCTGAAAGAAAGCAATTGCGATGTGATGGAAGGATGTCTACACGTTTTGCTGTTGAGAATGCAATGTGTAAGTGTATTTTTCAATGAGTATTTTAAGATTTGTATTTATTGTTGTTGTATTTTGCTAAGTGTATGTTTTTTGAATTCGTTTTATTAGTTACAAGTACACATGGAGGTTCCGACAGTGGCGGTTCTAATGTGTTTGGTCTAGAAAGTAAGTATATATAAATATTCATCTATTGTTTTCCTCGTTGTATGTATAATATATTTAGTAAGTTTTTAAATATAGATATAAATAATTTATTCCATGTCATTTACAATGCATTTCGTGTGATTTAAAATGTATGTATTGGATTTTTATAACATCATAGAAAAATGTGTACGTTGAATTGGACATGATCGAAAGAGATGTATTTATATTTTGTTCTTTGGAAATATTATTTATTAATAAATATTTGAATATTTGTTTCTATTTCTATCGTATATTGCTTAACTGTATACTTGTACTTGTGTGTATGGTTTTGTCAGATATGAGTGCATATGAAATTTCAGAGAGTAACGAGGTTGATGGTGTTGATGTAGAATGTAAGTGTTTGTTAATATAGTTCTCGTTTATGGTCTACGTTTATATAGTATTTTATTTGGTTCAACATGTTTTGATTAGGTTCTGAAAACATAAGGAAAGAATATGGAGAACAAGCGGGATTTGATGAAATTGAGATAGTAGGACAAATATTTGAAAGACAACATGAGGGTCAAAATTTTACAGAAATAGATGTCAATGAACAAAGTTTGTCACAAATTGCTTCTTCTAGCAAAAATATTGATTTGCAAAAAATTCCCACCGAAGCTTACGTTTTAGCATTTCCTACAATCTGCACTTATTGTAATGCAAAGAAATTTGAAAAGGAAAGCAAAGGTTTCTGTTGTCTAGAAGGAAAAATTAAATTGCATATAAATAGTGTACCTGATGATCTGCATAATATTTTTACATCGTCATCAGAAGAATCTTTGGAATTCAAAAAATTTGTTCGAACATATAATAGTAATTTCGCTTTTACATCATTCGGCGTAAAATATGATAAAGATTTGTGTCGAAGGAATAAAGGTATATACACTTTTAGAGTTCAAGGACAAATATTTCATTACATTAACCAAATTATTCCGCCAGATAGCCATCCATCTTATTTGCAGTTATATTTTTATGATACTGAAAATGAATTAGACCATCGTCTAAGAATTTCAGACAAATTATCAAGGACAATTCTACAAAAATTGATTGATATATTACACATTAATCCTTACTCAAAATTTTTCCGTAGTTTAAATAATATTCCTCATTTGGAAACTTATAGAGTGCAAATAAGAAATGCTCCTGAACTTGATCAAAGAGTATATAATGCACCATCAACATCGCAAGTAGCTGCCCTTTGGGTTGAAGAAGATCTATCTGTAGACGTTAGAACCCGTGATATATTAGTTTATTGTCATTTAGGCGATACACATAAAGTGCACTATTATTTTGGATGTTACGATCCTCTTCAATACCCTTTGTTATTTCCATATGGTGAATCTGGTTGGCATGAGGGTATTGAAAGGTCTAATAGACAAGAAATTCATCATAATTCTGCAATAGAAAACTTGATTGATGTTAATCTGGTTGGTTCTGCAGATGAATTACTTGCAAACGAAACAACAGGTTAAAACACAACAGAAAAATTATATTTTATTTATTTATTTTTTTTGTTTCTTAGAATTTGATTAATTGTAACTGTTTTTGCAGTTTTGAAAAAGAAGAAGAAAAGATTCCAGGTTTCTTGTCGAGAGTATTATTGTTACAAATTACAAGTAAGATCTCCAGATACATCTATTTTGTTGCATGCCGGTCGACTTCTACAGCAGTATGTAGTTGACATGTATGTTAAAGTTGAGACTTCTAGATTAGATTACTTTCGCAATAATCAAATAGAAATTCGCGCTGAACTTTACCAAGGCATTGTTGACAGTATACACATAGGTGAAAGTAGAGGTTCTAATATTGGTCGAAAAATTATTTTACCTTCGTCTTTTACTGGTGGTCCAAGAGATATGAAAAAAAGATATATGGATGCTATGTCATTAGTTCAAAGATTTGGTAAACCCGATATTTTTTTGACAATAACATGTAATCCTAATTGGCTTGAAATAAAGCAAGAGTTGAGATATAATGATGAAACACAAAATAGACCAGATTTAATTGCACGTATATTTAGAACTAAATTAGAAGAATTGAAGAAAGATTTATTTAGAAAAAAAATATTTGGACCATTGGCTGCATATATATATGTCATAGAATTTCAAAAAAGAGGACTTCCACATGCACATTTTTTATTGATTTTGAAATCAAATTCAAAAGTATCTTCTATCGATTTGATTGATAAATATATATCTGCTGAAATTCCTGATAAACATGAACATTTTCATTTACATTCTACTGTTGTTAAACATATGATGCATGGTCCATGTGGCATCTTAAATCCAAGTAACGTTTGTATGGAAAAAGATGGAATGTGTAGAAGTGATTATCCAAAAGAATATGCTTCAAAAACTTCTATCGGTGATAATTCTTACCCTAAATATAGACGCCGTATCGACAATAGGAAAGTTAAAGTTAGAGGACATTGGTTAGATAATCGATGGGTCGTACCATACAATCCTTATTTGCTCGCAAAATTTGATTGCCATATTAATGTTGAAATATGTTCAAGCATTAAAGCTGTGAAATATTTATACAAATATGTTTACAAAGGACACGATCGAATAAGTTTCTCTATAAATAATGATGAAGATAATGATATTGATGAAATCAAAAGATTTCAATCTGCCAGGTGGATTTCTCCACCTGAAGCAATGTGGAGAATATATGGATTTATATTGTACGAAATGCAACCATCAGTTACTTCATTACAATTACATCTAGAAAATAACCAAGTTGTTACTTATAGAAATTTCGATGATTTGACAAGAATTATTAATAGGGAATATACACAGAAAACTATGCTAACAGAATTTTTTCGAATGAATGTTGTAAATGAAAAAGCTAAGACACTTTTGTACAAAGAATTCCCTGAACATTTTGTCTGGGTTGCAAAAGATAAGTGTTGGACTCCTAGAAAAAGAGGTGATGTGATTGGAAGAATTGTTGCTGTTAACCCGATGGAGGGTGAGAGATATTATTTGAGGGTCTTGTTAAATCACATAAAGGGACCGACATCTTTTGAAAATCTAAAGGTTGTTAATTGTATTTCTGTGCCAACATTTCGTGAGGCAGCTCTTCTACATGGTTTGTTAAACGGAGATAACAATTGCGAGTTATGTTTAGAAGAAGCTTGTTCTTATCAAATGCCAAACTCATTACGTCGACTCTTTGCTACTATCTTATCACTTTGTAGTCCAAATGATCCAGTTCACTTGTGGAATAAATTTAGAGATTTTATAATTGAAGATTATATACGAGATGGAATGTCTATAAAAGATGCAGAGCTTAAAGCATTACAATCTATGAATTCGTTTTTGGAACCAATAGGTAAAAGCATAAACGAATATAGGTTAGTACCTTATGATGTAGATTTAAGAGAAACTGACAGATTTGATGAGTTGGTTAGTGAACAACAACAAATTGCAATTTCTGAGATGGATATTGCATCTACAAGTAACCTCAATGTAGAGCAACAATTTGCCTATGATGCAATTCTAGAAAAAGTTTTTAGAGATACAGCTGGGATGTTTTTTATTGATGGTCCAGGTGGAACAGGGAAAACTTTCCTATATCGAGCATTGCTTGCTACTTTGAGATCTAACAATTTGATTGCTTTAGCAACTGCATCTTCAGGAGTTGCTGCGGCACTGTTGCCCGGCGGTCGAACAGCACATTCAACTTTTAAAATTCCACTGGAAATAGATAGCAATATCAGTTGTTCAATCAGTAAACAATCTGCTTTAGCTGATTTGTTTAGAATTACAAAGTTGATTATATGGGATGAGGCTCCAATGGTAAATCGATGTGTTGTCGAAGCACTGGATAAAATGTTACAGGATGTTAATGGTAATGATATACCTTTTGGTGGGAAAGTGGTGGTTTTAGGAGGAGATTTCCGTCAAGTTTTGCCAGTTGTTCAAAGGGGGAAAAAAGAAGATATAATGAATGCAAGCTTGCCATATTCTTATTTATGGCCTTATTTTACAAAAATAAAATTAATTCAAAATATGAGAGCTAGATTAGATCCATTATTTTCCGATTATTTACTTCGAATCGGCAATGGAACAGAGACAAAACATTCATGTGGCATGATTAAATTGTCCCCCGATATAACCATATCTTTCGAAAGTGAGATATTTTCGTTAAAAAATTTAATAAATGTTGTATTTCCAGACTTACATTGTTATGTACAAAATTTAGATTTCATGATTAATCGAATAATTTTAACTCCAAAAAATGAATGTGTAGATGAAATAAATAATATATTGATAGAAAAATTTCCAGGAGATATTTTCAAATATTATAGCTTTGATGAAGCGATTGATAAAACCGAACAAGGTATGCAAGAGGATTTCTTAAATACATTGACCCCAAATGGTATTCCACCACATGAACTTTTGTTGAAACTCAATTGTCCTGTTATATTACTCCGAAATATTAATCCCTCTGAAGGACTATGCAATGGAACAAGGCTTATTTGTCAAAGATTTGAACGAAATGTTATTGATGCTGAAATAGCTACTGGAGAATATCGTGGAAAAAGAGTTTTTTTACCTAGGATTCCTTTCATTCCACTTGAAAGCGATAAAAATCCATTCCATTTCAAAAGGACACAGTTTCCCATCCGTCCATGTTTTGCAATGACTATAAATAAAGCTCAAGGACAAACTCTTAATTTTGTTGGATTATATCTGCCTGAACCTGTATTTTCACATGGACAATTATATGTTGCATTGTCTAGAGCAAAAACAAGTAAATCTATTAAAGTTTTGATTAGACCTACTTTGACTGATAAACTTCATGACACATGCACAAAAAATGTAGTTTACGAAGAAATTTTATCTGTAATCAACTGCTCTTGAATTTATTTTCTTTTGTTACGATTAATATTATCATGAGATGCAAATGAGTTAGCCCTATTTTTTTTCCTCGTCATGATCATTATCTTATTTTCTATGTCAACTTTCCGTGATTTTGTAGATTGAAAAGATTCTTTTTCTTGACTATTGAACACATGAACAAGGTTTATGGAGCATAATTGAAGGTCAGAATATATATGCAAAGGTATTAGCTTTATTCTATTTGTATTTACAATTTTTTGATTTAATAATTAGTAATTACATTTTATTAAAAAATTTTAACCATCCATAAGTTCAATTTCAAAAAATTCATCACATGGTGAGAAGTTTGGTGAGAAATATGCACCATTTTATTCTTCTGTATTTGACTTATTTTGTTGTTTCGTAGGATGATTACTCTGACTATGCTTTATAAAGGACCAGTCAGCTTGTTGAGCTAGCTTAAAGCTCAAATAAATTCCTGGGTGTAAGTGGTCTTTTTCTTATTTCAACCTTATTTTTAGGGGTTGAAGATATGATTTAAATCTATTAGATCCTTCATTATTTCATTAGTTATACACAATGATTTTAACTCATAGTTTTCTTTAAGAAGATCCAAGTGATAAATTTGAAGACACCAACAATGTCACCTAAGATCACCAGTGCCGTCCACCAATCTCCTCTCTTTTTCTTTCTTCAATACATGAGATCATAGGTATGATATAGATCTAAACTTCTAAGATACATTTTTTTTTTTTTTAATTCTTTGTTGTATCAATCATTTATTCTTTCTTAGTTTAACACAAGCAAATAAAATATTAGACCAAATTGAAAATTTTAAACCCCAACCATGATTTACCCAGCGCAATAACATCCACTAATTGCCTAAGGCGTTCAATCAAGCAAATCTTAAATGAAGAGGAATTGCAAATACATTAATGAGACATATTACATTTAGTTAAATAAAGTGTTAAATGAGACAGTAGCCACTACATATTTGTCAATAATTTTGTTGAAAATCATGAGAAAAGATTTTATGTCAATATTAAATGAAGTGTAAGATGTGCACTCTAGATACGAAATTGCTCTTATGGTCTTTGGGATTTTTTTCACTTTTTTTTTTTTAATGATGTGAAAATTGAAAAATTAATATTTTTAAACCCAAATAGAGATTGATTTGTTTTTAATTTGTTCTTAAATACATTGACTCCGAATGATATTCCACCACATGAACTTTTGTTGAAACTCAATTGTCATTTTATATTACTCCAAAATATTAATCCATCTGAAGGACTATACAATGGAACAAGGCTTATTCGTCAAAGATTTTAACGAAATGTTAGTGATACTGAAATAGTTATTGGAGAATATCGTGGAAAAAAGTTTTTTTTACCTAGGATTCCTTTCATTCCACTTAAAAGCGATAATCCATTCCATTTGACAAGGACACAATTTCCTATCTGTTTATGTTTTGGAATGACTATAAATAAAGCTCAAGGATGAATCTAAATTTTATTAGATTATATCTGCCTCTTTCTTCACATGGATAATTATATGTTGCATTGTCTAGAGCAAAAAACAAATAAATCTATTAAAGTTTTGATTATACCTACTTTAACGGATAAACTTAATGACACATGCACAAAAAATGTAGTTTACGAAGAACTTTTATATGTAATCAACTGGTCTAGAATTTATTTTCTTTTGTTACGGTTAATATTCACATGAGATGCAAATGAGTTAACTCTATTTTTTTCCCTCTTTATGATCATTATCTTATTTTATATGTCAACTTTCCGTGATTCTGTAGATTGAAAAGATTATTTGCGTTGTCTATTGAACACATGAAGAAAGTTTATGGAGCATCATTGAAGGTCAGAATATATATGCAAATGTATTATCTTTATTCTTTTTGTATTTATAAATTTTTAATTTAATAATTAGTAATTAAATTTTATTAAAATTTTGGAACCATTCATAAGTACAATTTCAAAGAATTCATCACGTGGTGAAAAGTTTGGTGAGAAGTCTGCACCATTTTATTTTTCTGTAATTTGACTTCTTTTGATGCTTCATAGGATGATTACTCTGACTATGCTTTATAAAGGGCCAGTGAGCTCATTGAGTTAGCTTAAGCTCAAATAAATTCCTAGGGTAAGTGGTCTTGTCTTATTTCAACCTTATTTTTAGGGAGTGAAGCTATCATTTAAATGTGTTAGGTCCTTCGTTATTTCCTTAGTTTTACACAATGATTTTAAACCCCAACCATGATTTACCCAGCGCAACAACCCCCACCAATTGCCTAAGGATTTCAATTAGGCAAATCTTAAATGAAGAGAAATTGTAAATACATTAATGAGACATATTATATTTAGTTAAATAAAGTGTTAAATGAGACAGTAACCACCACATATTTGTTAATGATTTTTTTTAAAATTATGAAAAAAGATTTTGTCGATATTAAATGAAGTATAAGATGTTTACTCTAGATATGGGATTACTCTTTTCTCTTTGGAATTTTTTTTATTTTTGGTTTAATGATGTGGAAATTGAAAAATTAATATTTTTAAACCCAAATAGAGATTGATTTGTTCTTAATTTGTTCTTGTTGATAGGATAATTCTTGCACATTTTTCTATTAATTTTCCAATTTTTTTTCTAAGAAATTCTTTTTTATTTGTCCAGACTGTAGTTTATGCATTGCTATAAAAGAATATGGTGCTTTTGGTTTATATCGTGAATGCCAGAAATTTCCAGCTGCTTACTCAAGAAGATAGTACCTTGAAAATAGTTTGAGATCGTCTTCTGTCCTTGACAATCCATTTTCAATTTCTTACCTTCTACTTTGTGCCAACAACACCATTTCTTTCATCCAGAATGCTTCTCTAGGTAGAGGATGGCTTATGGTGCAATTTAGCTACTTGCCTAACATAGCATTTTGGAGGTTGTTATATGGTGACTGATTATGGCAGAGAATGTAGGCTTTAATGATAAATACACTGGCTTCAGGGGTGTTATATTTTCTTCTGTCTTTTTTCTTCTTTGTGTTTTAACATGATCCTCCACCTTCAACCATTTTCTCCTCAATGCCCCAAGACAATCTTCCGGTCTTGTTTGAAACATACTGATTTCTTTATGCTTTATTTACATTCCAAAGGTGCTAAAAAAAATTAACTACAGAATGTATATGAATAATTAAAGTTTTATTAGTAATATGGAATCACTTCATCCTTATTTTCATGGGTTACCCTAAAATAAAATAAAGTAGGATAATCATCCCATAGGAGTGCACCGTGTAACTTATTAGATGTAGAATCAATAGCATATTGGATATATATAGTTTATGCTTAACTTTTCACAGAATTGCATCGACTGGAATTTGTAATCCATGAACATGTGCAATGATGAATTTAATTTTTTTTTACTTTTTGCTTAGGCTCGCCTGCAAAGCTCAAGGAGTTACCCAGTCAAAATCATCCTAAAGACATTGAGAATCTGACCATTTGCATATCAGGTTCGTCAAGATTACTTTTATCCATATACATTCCGCTTTGCTTCATTCCATCCATTTTTTTCCCAGAAGGCCTCTGTAATGCATTATCTTGTATAAATGTCAAGATGCGTGAATAGGGCAGTACGGAGGCCTCCGTATATGCATTCTCTTGTATAAATATCAAGATGCGGGAATAGGGCAGTATGGAGGAGTAGAATCGTTGACGTATAGGTCTCTAACAGTTTATGTATTCTAACAGACCCATGTCACAGGACGTCTAACACACAATGGAAGAGTAGAATCCTTAAAGTATAGTGTGCTGTTTTATATTGTCAACGACAGATTACAAAACGTTATCATAAAATTAGACGTTGTAGCCTTTTGAACAATTGGTGGAGCCAATAAACTTTCCCAGTGGTGTGAAGAAAATGAGAGCAATGCAGAGAATGAGAAAAATAAAAAATAAAACAAGGTATTACCAATAGACACACGTTTTGGGCCAATCATGCAAGTTTCTCTTATTTGACCTTCATTTGTATATACTAGACTAGAAAAAGGTACAGAGCCATACCAAACCTGCAGATTTTATTGTTTTTTATAGTGCTTTGTCAAATCTGTGAACCATACCAAACCTACAGCTGATGATGATGGTCTGTCCTTTTTTCAGTACAGATTTCAGTAAACAGGAATGGTGTATCAGAAACCCATATCCTCTATATGATGCTCACTGTTATACCCAAATTATATATATATATATATATATATATATATATATATCTTTTATCTACCACATTTTCTCTCTCTAACCCATCATCATTTGTCAAACTGTTCATAAGTTTGTGCTTTACTTAATGCTTTATATATTCAAATTTGTGAACCATACTAAACCTGCAAGTGATGGTGATGCACTGTAC
The DNA here is from genome assembly GCA_030279155.1 of Forsythia viridissima. Taxonomy (NCBI): domain Eukaryota; kingdom Viridiplantae; phylum Streptophyta; class Magnoliopsida; order Lamiales; family Oleaceae; genus Forsythia; species Forsythia viridissima. The sequence continues at coordinate 33,111,993 of CM059038.1, read as the reverse complement.
TTTTTTCATTACCGATTCAAGTAAGCAAGAATGGTACATTAGAAACCATATCCTCTATATCATGTCAGTTGTACAAATTTAGATAAATGAATACCCAAAACAACTATATAACATAGTTTTATCAGTTAACCATAACAGAAAATAACACAATACATCTTTCATCTACCACGTTATTACCTTCTCCAACACAAATTCTCTTCTCAAATTGTTGATAAGGTATAGTGATCATGCTTCTTATTTCTTTCTTTTTATATCACACTTCTTCAATTTTTACCTCATCCTTATACTCTTCTTTTCATATTTATATTGTTTTATGTATAAAAAAAAAATACCTTAAGGTTTGTCTTATTGTATATATGATTACTAAAACAGGATCATGGCTGGAAATTACAAGCTCATATCTCAGATTTCACCTGGCCAAACTAATTGGACAGCAAAGGTAGTAGTGGCAGAAAAATCAGTTCCAAAAATAGGCCAGCACAGTCCGACAAAGTATCAAAATATTGTCCTTATTGATCTCGAGGTATATATTTTTCTTATATACCTAAATCTTCAGGTTATCCAAAATATAATTCAATCCATTGTAGTTATTATAATTCTCACATTACCAGATCTGCATCATAACTCCATCATTTATCTAAATAATTTTCATGTTTGTATAACTTCTAATATTTTTATGTTTTTTACATGCACAGGGGAACAAAGTTCAAGCGACAATATATGATAACAACATAACAGCATTTCAGAATAAACTGTTGCTAGCCAAAACATATTTAGTGTCAAATGCGACTGTCAAACATACTAAGGCACAATATCGATCTGTTGCTGGCGATATTCAATGGACAATCACAGGGCGAACAAGAATTGAAGAAATTCAGGAAAACCATGCAACTCTTCTGTACTCAACTTACCAATTCGTGCCATTTGAAAAGCTTCAGAAACACATGGATTCAAATTCGGAAATCTGTATTTTCTAAAACTTATCTTGCCTAGATGTAGATACTTTATTTATATTCTTCTAATGCAAAGTACATTAATTAATATAATTTGATCACCCAAATTAATTAAATATCATGTATATTTTCAGGTATTCTTGCTATAGCTATAGACATGCGTCCGAAAAGGCAGATTCAAACGCTGTGTGGAGGTCAATCAACAGTTCAAGAGATTATTCTTATCAATAATCGGTACATTGCTGATCTTTTTTTCTTGACTTTTAACAGATTATCTTTACCGTCATGTACTTTGTTTGCTTTGTATCTTATGCATTTAAAAACATTTGCAGATTTGAAACTGCGGTGCTTAGAATGTGGGATAATTTTGTAGATAATGAATGCAACACAATCACAAGCATCCTAAACAAAAAACCTGTCATTCTAGGCAAACATTTAAAAGTAACGTCATTCAACGGTAAGATAAACAATAATTACTTTGTTATATCATATTTATCTATGTCTAAGACAAAATTTAATAAAATAATAACCACATTTCTTTCAGGACTATCTATTTCAACAAAAGGAAGCAGCTCTATATTAATTGATCCTCAGTTTGATCAAGTTTTACAGCTTAAATCTTGGTAAATATTCGTTGCTATATTTCTTGTAAGCTACCATTTATATTATTACAGGTACAAAAATGAATTTTTTTACTAACCATTTGTTTCTCAATAATAATTCAATACAAGGATTGATAATCATATGGAAAGACTGGATGCTATTATATCCAAGAAATCGTATCTTCGATTCTCATCATCGAACTTGTTGGCTCCAGCAGAAGACAAGTACACCAAAATTCAAAGCATCCAGGACTTGCTATTTGTGGTAAATTATTGATGTTATTCAATTCTTTCAATCAGATATACATTTTTGGCCTTATTCCTTTTCATACATTATCTCTTATTACTTTAGATAATTTTGTTTATAAATTCATCTTCATATCTGATGATTCAGCAAAAGTTTTTCTGGGTAAAAGCAACTATCAGTATCATCAGACCTCTAAGACAATCACTATGGTACATGGCATGCAACAACTGTAACAAAGTAGCGAGTGTCAATTTCAATGAAGTATACGAGTGCATTTATTGCAAATGTCGACAAGCAAGGGCCACAACAAGGTAAATTAATTTATTTTTCAAACATTTGTGTCCCTTTCAATGCCTCTAAAAATTACTGGACTTAAGGTCCTTTTCAATCATTTCTATTCGTTCCCGATAATATAATGAGAAATCAATATTAATCAACTGCAAGAGAAAAATGTAAGTGTTTAGGTATAAATATAGAAGGATTTTAATCTCAATAGTAAAGAGGTTATCCAAGTCTTGTCTGCATAAACCTGGAATTGTATCCCACAAATTTGTAGTAGTGGCATTTGAAAGATGTCTTTGTATCCCTTTCAATGCCTCTAAAAATCAATTCCAAAAATGATAATAGTCAAAAATCACTTCCTGCCAATGATATAGTAAAAAATCAATTACTGGTATTTTTTATATTACTTATCTAAAGTTTTTTCATTCTAATTATTAGAGCTAGAGCCTATGTGGAATTAAGGGATTTGACTGGCTCCATTAATGCAACTATTATTGGTGAACCTGCTGAGAAATTTCTGCAATGCACAGCAGACAAGTTAATGCAAGAGGTATTAACAATACTCAAAAACAGCTGCATATGTTTTTTTTCCCTTCTTTTACCCATACTAAATACTGTTACTTATAATATTTTTTATTTTTGTAGGATGCAAATCCTGATATTCTTCAAGTTGTGCGTACCACAACTGGTGAAGATTACATCTTATATGTAAAGGCTTTGAACAATGACCCGAGTGTCGGCCAAATCAAGTATGAAGTTGTGTTCATCCTTCATCCAGTATCTGTCCAAGAGATGCCTACAAACACAGAAAGGAATTCTCTTGAGAATCCTTTGACTACTTCAAAAGAAATCCCCAATGAAGAAAGCAGTAAATCTGTCACTATTCCAGTCCGGCGAGCTCTCATTCTGCCACAAATCAAGTTTGATCAGAACCAAAAAGATAAACAAAAAATGTATGAAGATGATGATATTTTCCTTCATCCATTTGCTGAAACTGAAATTCAAACTCCTGCTCAGACCAACAAATATGATGACTTCAGTGATCATGAACCATGCCCCAAATGCTAAACAAAGACATCATTGGCAGCAAGTGATTTTTGACTATATCATGGTGTCTTTCTCTATTTTATTTTGCCTTTGTCTACCTCTTGTAATGTACAGATGATGCACCTCTGTTGAACTTCTTTTGTGTGTTAGGCTATTTCTATAGTCAGCAATACAGGAATTATCTTGTTGCCCAAAACAACAAGATAACTTTTGTTTTGTTGAATGCTTTTGTCTACCACAACTACAATCTTTTGAACCATATGTTTATGCTCTCATTGTAAAAATGGCCGACACTTTGTAATGGGATTATCTTTTGCTGAAGTTCAACCAATATGGTGAATGGTAATGATCCTACTTCATATTAGAGTTTGTATTGTTTTCTCTGAATTTGTTTTGTTTCTTTTTTGACCTGCATTATCTTCTCATTAATTTCAATTGTTTCTCATATAGTCTTTTACTAATTTTGGCCTCATAAAATCAACTTTTGTCTTGCCTCATTCAAAAATCAAAAGCATTCTTTTATCCACGTCACTCTCTTTGGTAAGCATATGACCTATTTAAGTGATAACATGGTTATCACACCCCCATATTCACATAAGAGGCAGCAATGCAACAATACCAAATTCTATGGTACATATTCCTATTTGTTTTTCATGTGAAACAACACGGTCACTTATATGGTACAGAATCATGAATGAAATGGTTATATCCAAATAAGAAATAAAATTCACCCAATAAGTATCCTAATATGCTACATGTTTGATTAAGAATAACTCCTAATGGCTTTATGATTACCAAAGTTTCTCTAGCACATTTCGTAAGAAGATAAAATATTGTGAAAAATTACCGATGACGCTATTAAGTACATTATTACAGATGTTTTACGTGCATCGCACGTGCATCCACTAGTATATATAAAAGAAAGAAAATCTTGACTTCTAACATAATGACGTCCATTTAGGTATATTATATGCTAATTAAGTAAAGAGACTCCTTATTTATCTATATTAACTTATTTAATCTTTAAATCGATTATATTAGCAACTAAACTTTTATAATTCTGTCCAATTATTTAATATATTAAATTACACAAAAAAGTATTTAAATAAAAAAAATAGAAAAATCTTCCAACTCGGTAATTAAGTTCAAATTAAAGATATAAGTACATAATAAAATAAAGATATTTTAAATTTTAAATCTAACATTAATAAGATTATATGCATGTTATTATTAAATTATGAGGCATGTTGATCGTCTAAGGTATCCACGGTATATTCTACTGCAACAATAGTTAGTTACAATGTGTAAATTTATTAATTAAGAATTAATTGTAATATTAATATGAGCATCATAATAAACAATAATAATCATGTAAATGGATATGTAGCGTTACACTTATACAATAGTGTTCAGGAGAAGGTATCAAAGTGAATATTGTAATTACTAGGGGGTCGGCATTTTAACTGGAATTGAACTTTTCGAGTCGGAACCTCATGTTCATAAAAATAAATAATTAGGAACCAGAATCAATAACCAAAAACCGACCAAGTTCGAGTCGGTTCTTGAACCGCAACCGTGGGTACCCGACTTTGAAACCGAATTTGTCATTTTATAAACTTTTTTATCTTTTACTATTTATTCATCATGACTCAATGACTCGGTCCAATACCACGGTACCAAAAATAAGATTTTAACTGTCCAAGATCCAAACCAATAGCTCAGAATCCACCACTCCTAAAACTTAAACTAAATTGACCAAATTTCAAATATCTAAATCTCAAATTCTCTATCGTTATTTGCTCAGACTTTGTCCCTCATCTCTCTCTCTCTCACTCAACACACAATACGACAATGAAGGTGGTGCTCATCAATAAACGTGACGAGTCCTCAATTTTAAGCGGTAATTTTTCTTTATATAACCCTAATTTATGGATCTGCAATTTTGGTATCTATTCTTCTAGTAACATTTAAAAAATACTAGCTAACATATATATTTAAATTATCCTTACGGCGTGCCATTTTTTGATCAATGTGCATCAACTTATGTTATAATATAAATAATTTATCTTGTATCATGATGCACGTGCATTCTTCACCTGCCTTTTATAGAACTGTATGGCAGAAGCCATGTGCTCAAGTTTTGTTCCCGATTCTCTTTTTGGGCTTATTTGGTAGTATTGAAATTGTTTCTGTGAAGTACTTATAACTTGTAAATTCTATTGAATGTATGGAACAAGTTCATGAAATGTCAGACCGAACACTAAAAATGTAAAATCTACTTTTAAAAGAACTTTTTGAACTTTTAAAAGTAAATTCTATTGCTTGTGTTTAACTACGTCGAGAGAGACCAGAATTTGAGCTTTTGCTTCTGGGTTGGGATTTTTGACTTCAACCAGACAATGAGAATCTGAGAGATGATTGATGATTTGCTGGCATCAAGTCAAAATATTATTTCATCATATTTGCCTCTTTTAATCATGATACTATGGAGTTCTCTTCTACTTAAAAAAAAAAAAAAAAAGGGAATATATATGTCCGTATGTCTTTACGTCTTTAATCAATTTGTCAAACAAATTCCTCCTTCAAATGATCTTCTCTTTATTTTGTTCACTGTCTCAATCCTAAAACCATAACCACCGCACTCATATGCTTATCCTCTCCTATTAAGATTCCATCAGAAACAAAAGGGTTCAAAACTCAGTGACCCATTCTCATAGATTCTACAGACGGGTCGGATCTTATTGCGGGAAAGTGGTATACTAGTAATAGTGAAGTTACATATCTATATAAATACAACATGTTACATTGCAGCCAATTATCCAACAATTACACATTCTTCACCATGTCCCCTTCTCTTTTAATATCCCTTTTCTCTATTTTTGTCCTGTTTCCTATATCAAATGCTGCAACCAAGCCTCGGTCTTTTGTTTTTCCCATCAAGAAAGAGAGCACTACACTTCAGTACTACACTACAATTCAGATAGGTGCAAATAGTACCTCTCTAGATGCAGTCATTGATCTTGGAGGCAAATTCCTCTGGTTCAATTCCGCCGAATACTTTGCAGCAGCATCAACATATCGTCCCATTCGATGTGGCACTAAACTATGCCAAATTTCGAATGGAGCTGGATGCGTTTTCTGCTTCTTATCACCTCCCGTGCCTGGATGCTCCAACAACACGTGTTCTGATTATGCTCACAATCCCTTCACGGGCACGGTAGGATATAGCGGCCTTGGAGAGGATGCCTTGCATGTGCAAGCAACAAATGGTGCTAAATATGTCTCACAACATTTCCCTTTCCAATTTTCTGATCCAGTTCTAAAGGAAGGCCTGGCTACTGGCACTCAAGGACTGATAGGCCTAGGGAGGACTAACATTGCATTACAAGCACAACTTGCATCGAGATTTAAGATACCGCAGAAATTCGCGCTTTGTATTTCATCTTCAGGAGATGGAAATATAATCATTGGTGGGGGGCCATATAAGGCTCCATTTCAAGAACTCTCAAAGTCTCTTATCAGCACTCCATTGATCAGGAATCCTGTACAAACTGGTCCAACTGAGAAGACAGGAAATTCATCTGTCGAGTATTTCATCAATGTCAAATCCATCATAGTTGGAAATAAGACTCTTTCCTTGGAATACTACATTGCTGTCCTTTGACAAAAATGGAAATGGAGGCACAAATCTTCGCACAGTGAGGCCTTATACTATATTGCATAGATCCATATTCAGGGCTCTAGCCAATGAGTTTGTAAAGGAAGCTGCAGCCAATTACAACATCAAAAGGGTAGCATCAGTCGCTCCATTCGGGGCGTGTTTTGACTCGAAAACCATTGCCAATAGCAAGACAGGGCCTGTAGTGCCAAGTATTGATCTAGTTCTACAAAGCAAGAAGGTATACTGGAGGTTCTATGGTTCAAACTCAATGGTTAAGGTTAACAATGATGTGCTGTGCCTTGGATTTGTAGATGGTGGACTTGATTCAGTAAACTCAATCTCAGTAGGTGGCCATCAGCTTGAGAATTATGTTCTTGAATTCGATGTCACTTCGTCGAAGCTCCGGTTCAGTCGTTCACTCCTGCCGTCTGGTACAAGCTGTTCCCAATTTAAAGCTTGAATCCTAGCTTGTTTGCAGAAAGTGGTTTCATCTTATCTTTTTATTGATCTTAGTGAGAGATGGAATAAATAAAATCCTTAGCTAGCTCTCATGGTTATTTGATCATACGGGTTAATTTGCAGATTTTCCATAAAAGAAAAAAATTATGATTGTTGAATAAATAAGATGTATGTGCGGTGTGCCAAACAGGCCTTGACCATATTGGTGGCTTTGCCTACACTTCAAACTCTATCAAAAATAATTTAGGATTAGACACAAATTTGAAGCAATAATAGTTCTATACGTTTATATAAGCAAATAGACTAATAATAAGAGTGCCATATCATGAGTAAAACACTCTTAGGGCCGAGTTTTTTTTTCACCGGTTTTGACCGATTTTAGATAGTACTGTTTATGAAGGGTTGAAAAAACCGGTGCTTGTAAGTTTTTTAGAGCACCGTTTTTGGAAATTTTTAAACCGTCCAATAACGGTGTAGTGTAATCCAATAACGGTGTAGTGTAATTTAGAGTGTATTTGCCAACTCCCCAAATTGGTGGTTTTTTGCCGCTCTTCAAAATTTTCCAATTTCATCAACCCTCAAACAATTATTTTCAAACTTCCCTAAACTCAATATTTGTAAAAATAAAACATATGCACAAAAAAAAAAAAAAAAAAAAAAAAAAAAACATATGCAAGAACATAAATTTAATTTTATATTTTCAGTGAAAGTTGATATATAACATTTTAAAATTAATTATTTTGAATATATGGACATATATGTCATTTGATTCTTTTAAAAAACTTTTAGAACCGCTGGATAATAAACTCTCAAGCATAGGTTGAACCGTTTCAAAAGCCGCTACTAAAAATCACCCAAAGTCACACCACTCATAAACGTCCAAAATCGGTACTTTAAAAAACCCACGTAACCAGTACCCTAAAACTCTCAAGCAGACCCTTATAGTATAAATCAAACATATCATAAAAGATCCTAAATGTGTAATATAGAGAGAATTAGGTCCATTGTATATTTGGCTAAAAGATTGAGAAGTTTGCTTATAAATAAATAACTTTTGTATTGATTGGAGTTAAAAATAAGTTATTTACATTGACAATAAAAGTCCGTTTGACAAAGATTATAAACTAGTTTATAAACCAATTTTTGGTTTATTTGACCAATATTGGTTTATTTGAGTTGAAATTGTTGACTTTTCATGTTAAAAGTGGATTGAAAAGTCAAAAATGACAGCTGAAAAAAAACTAAAATAGATTTTTAATAGATATCAAACAAGGCCTAAAATAAAATGCTTTCAAGTAAATAATTCCCTCCCCCCCTTCAAACTTGGCCAACCGTGCTCTACGGTAGGTAAATCTCGTGGTTTCATCTATTTGCAAATTAGAGATTGTTGAAAGGGTAATAAAAAAGTGACACGAGTTGATGCTCAATTTGTATGTTCAAAGGTAAAGACATCATTAGTAGGTCATGAATCAATTTGGTCGAGCCCTTATATATCAATAATAGCACTATTGCAGAAATAATTTACAATAGCGTCCTGTTGGGATATGTGCCCGATTATATTAGGACAATGCTGTAATGTTTAACATTTTGTTTTGTCATTTGATATATATTACTAATTTATTTGTACGGTTTAAACTATTATTGCATGTATAGTTCTTGAATATGCGATTAAGTGCATTTGATTGTGGGGTTATAACATTAGTTAGATGCTTGCATGGATAAGTGCATTTGATTGTTGGGTTATAACATATAGATATTACTCATGTTTCGGTTGAAAATAGATTTGTCCTAGATCAATGAGCAAATGTTGTACATTATTCTAATGTGGTCAAAGAGTTAATTATTTTACCAATTGGGGTACACAATTTGTTTTGACTGTGGTGATAGTACTTATGAAGTAATGACACTAGTACACTTGTATTGGACACGACCAATGTGAGTTGTTTAATTTCTATAGCAACCATGTACATAAATTAAACTCTATGTAATTGCTCTATGAGTTATCTAAATCCACAATAGATTAGTGGTTGCAATTCGTGAACTTGGGGTTATTCGACAATGAATGAGATCAATATATATGATCAAATACCTATGTACGTTGAAAACTTAGAGAAATTAAAGTAGTAAGCACTTATTCGCATTTGGAAACCATCACCTAGTCTGATGGGTAAATGAGTTCGTTTAAGTATTTCTTTTGGATCAGTTTTACTCTGACGCTATTTAGCGACGACTAAATTATTTTTGTGAGGGTAAATTTAATACCTATGTACGTTGAAAACTTAGAGAAATTAAAGTAGTAAGCACTTATTCGCATTTGGAAACCATCACCAAGTATGATGGGTAAATGAGTTTGTTTAAGTGTTTCTTTTGGATCAGTTTTGGATAAGTAAATGAGTTCGTTGATCAAATACCTATGTATGTTGAAAACTTAGAGAAATTAAAGTAGTAAGCACTTATTTGCATTTGGAAACCATCATCAAGTATGATGGGTAAATGAGTTCGTTTAAGTATTTCTTTTAGATGAGTTTTACTTTGACGCTATTTAGCGATGACTAAATTATTTTTGTGAGGGTAAATTTAATAAACTCACTAAACTTTCAATTTATAACTTCTTACTTACTGTACTTTTTTATTGTCACTAATAACTCACCGATCTTTGGCTTATGTCCACAATCCACTACTCGTTATCTTTCCGTTTGAATATGCAGACGGAAAAATCCAACGTGGCTAACGGCTCGTGACGTGATACCAATCACATACTTCAATTTTTAAGTAAATTTAATAAACGCTCACTGAACTTTCAAGTTGTAACTACTTACTCACTGTTGTCACTAATAACTCACTGATATTTGACTTATGTCTACCATCCACCACCCATCTGTCACATAAGAATCGTATTACCTAAACACGTTTTTCATCCAATAAAAGACATATTGTGTGGTCCAATTTTCCCAAATCAATCCCCTTTTCTTCAAATCGTGTTTGCCCTACATTTTCATTAATTTTTATTAAGTGGTTATTGGTTCAGTGCATAGTCTGATGTGATGTAATTTGTAGTGTTATGGGTTTTGGTTGGTCGTGCTATATATTTTTTGCTAAGTAGTTCAAGTTTGTTTGCAGACTGTTGGTCTTTGTAATTTTCATTAGTTGAAAGTCAGGTGGTTCATCTAAATGATAGTGTAATTCATTTTGATTTCTATAATCTGAGGCTATACTGTCATGTGAAGTTCATTTTAGTACAGTTAAAGTTATTCCATTTCACTTGATCATTTAAGTGTATTTGAAGTGCTATGTAGGTGGGCTGTCATTTAACCTAAATTGAACTGCAGCTGAAGTTCATTTAAGTGCGCATTGTCATTCTACCATTAAACAATCAGATTCATAAAATGAAATTGAACTTGCCAATATGAGGGAGAAATGTCATCTTCATTCAAATAACATGAAACATAGACCTAAAAAAACATGATACAACATATATGCACCATTGCCTATTCTTTGAACCTGAACAAAAGAAAACATCCAACAATATGGATAAAAAATATCAGCAGTCCTGCCTCTTCACCCCTCATTTTAGTTCAACTATTATACACACTATCCCCTTACAATTTTTCTATTTTTGGCTCTCTTAGATTTTAGTTCAAATATTATACACATTATCCCCTTAGATTTGAGCATAGCCATCTACATTTTCCATCGCCATCTACTTTTTTTGGGATGAAAAACGTGTTTAGGCAATGCGATTCTTACGTGGTGGAGGGATGGTAGGTGGTGGGTATAAGTCAAAGATCAGTGAGTTATTAGTAACAATGAAAAACATAGTGAGTAAATAGTTACAACTTGAAAGTTCAGTGAGCGTTTATTAAATTTACCCAAAAATTGTAGTATGTGATTGGTGCCACATCACGAGCTGTTGGCCACGTTGGAGCTTTCTGCTTGTACATTCAAACGGAAAGATAACGGGTGGTGGATGGTAGATATAAGCTAAAGATAAGTGAGTTATTGGTGACAATGAAAAGTACAGTGATTAAGTAGTTATTAAATTTACAACTTGAAAGTTCAGTGAGCGTTTATTAAATTTACCCATTTTTGTGATTTGATCACAATTTTTTTTTTTTTTTTTTTTTTTTTTTGAAGAAAATGCAAGATTAAGTGAGAAAATAATTAGAAGGGAGAAAGATTCATTTTAGCCTAGATTTAATTATTCGATACCGGACGTGGGTGAGAAATAAAGTTGGCTAGTCAAGATGATGTAATTGCAGCTAATTAAATAATATTGCTTTTTTGGGATTTTATATAATCTGAGAGTATAGATCCTCTCATTTAGTGAAGTGAGCGAAAATTAATAATTGAACTCTACAGTCTCGGACTGGCATGACTTTGGTTTAATTATTGGAGCTTAACTATATAGGTTTGATCACGTTCCTTTAGTAGCTCCAAAGTCTGGACTTAATTACATTTTTGATGAAAATTCAAGGATTACACATGAAAAAAAGGCCAAAATAAGTTTCCTAAGCATAACAAGACTGGGATAACAAGCCTTATGTCTATATAATACCTAGGGCGGGTGCGACCAGGGCATCCAACAGCCCTGGTCAACTCCACTTGTGAGAGAGATTGCTTTCTTGTTCGTTTTGTGTGACTCCAGTCTAATATTGTCGAGTTCTAGATTCTTGTTTGGCTTCTTGGTGCCCATTTACCTATCATTGCTCTGGAGAATATTAAACAAGACATGGAGGTTTGAAGCTAGAAGATTCAAGATTGTTGATTGGAAGCTTCCGAAGTTATATCAAATGATTAATCTCGCGATAAGAGTAGCTCCGCTAAACTCTTATGTGACTAAATTGCGTTAATTATAATGTGAATTTAATTGTCTAGCCAGATCCTGAATTCAAAGTCTTGAGCAAATTTTTTGAACTTCGTATTTTTAACCGCTATTTTTTCAATAGTTATTGGTTACATTATCTAGATTCTGGAGATTAGACCGTGCAAGGGTCTGGCTTAGACACTAGGAGATCTAAAATTCGGTTTTCTTTTTCAATTTATTATTACCTTTATTAGTTTAAATATGGATAATTAGCACATTTCTTTCATATTGTTTGTTCTCATTGTGCAAAACATCTCTATTATTTGGATTTTGGCATCTACGCCTCTAAATAAATGTTTCTTTGTGGAAAAGGTCTTTACCGTCCATATTCATTAATATTTGCCATTAAAATTAACAATAGGGTTGATTTGCGCAAATAAATATAAACGAGATGGATGGTTTACGCAAAAAAAAAAAGTGAACGATAGAGACGTTTTGTGCACATAAACGTTTAAAGTCAAATTTTGAGTCTTCTTCTTCCAGTAACTAAAATTCTACACAAACACATAAAATTACATATGTTGTATGCAAAATCATATACAAACCTCTTTTTGCACAATAGAACAATGGATCATCGTTTGTATAGATGTGAGACGCAAATTGAAATAAAGACCTAGGGACACAAGTTGCTATTGGTAGACACTTCCTTACAGGCCAACACCATTTGGTAATTGCTCTCGCACAATTTTATTTTTCAATTTGTCCTTTTTTTATTGACCTCTGAAATTGAAATTCTTGTACAACAAAATGAAAGTTGTGGCTTCTTTGCCTGGTATAACCCGTCTATGTGTTTCAGATTTATTTAGATAATACATGGTTTGCTTAAATCAAAGAATGCGTATGAAAACAATTGTTGAATTTGCAGAAAGAGAATAAGTTGTTCTATTTTAGAACATGGTGCTTAGGTTTTGTGTATAAGGTTTTTTACTATGTTTAAATGTAATATTACAATGCATGTAATTTTATCTATTTGTGTAGAATTTCATAGTTGATGGAAGAAGAAGACCGAAAATTTGGCTTTAAAAATTTGTGTGCGCAAAATGTCCCTATCGTTTACTATTTTTTTGCGCAAATCATCATTCTCGTTTAGATTTATTTGTGCAAATTATCTTTTTTGTTAATTTTAATGGCAAATGTTAACGAATATGGACGGCATGGACATTTTTTCGTAAAAAAATCGTTTATTTAGGAGCCCAAATGTCATGATAGAAGGTAGATTTAAAATCAACAAATATGACAAATGAGTTTATGTAAAAGACATGAAAAATGGTTATGTCATTTTATGTCTTTACATTGATGATATGCTCATAGTTGGTAGTAATGCTAAGATGATTAAATCAACTAAAAACATTTCGAATTCAAGATTTGACATGAAAGATGTGTTAAGCTGATGTGATACTTGAAATAAGAATTTCAAGAACATTAGATGTACTTGTTCTAAGCCAATCATTTTATGTGGACAAAATTCTTAAGAAATTTAACAAAAATGATTCTAGCATAGCTAGAACACTGATAGATGCCAGTCAGTAACTATCAAAAAATGGAGGCGAGAATATCTCTCAGGTAGAGTACTCTAGAATTATCGAGAGTCTAATGTACTTAATGAGTTGTATAATATCAGACATATCTTACACAATTAGTAAACTAAGTAGATACACGAGTAATCCAGGAACTGGTCACTGAAAAAGAATAGTAAGAGTACTAATGTGTTGGGATATTTTCTCAAAACTTGCCAAAGTCAAAAAATGCACTAATTGTTGAAAGGGAAGACTTATTGGTCAACTAAAATTACATGTTTTCTAATATTGGACACTTTGGTAGTCGAAACTTGAAAGACATTCAGGTCAACTAAAATTGAATAAGTTTTCAAATCTTGGACTCATTGGCAGTTTAAACTTGTCAGAAAATTAGATCATTCGTTAACTATAAATTGACATAGTTTATTCTCTTTTGTAGTTGTGACTTAATGCTTTTTTGAGAGAAAAAATGTAAGCTTAGCATCCTAGTTGTTTTTTTTGTTCTCTTTGTGGGTTGTACAAAGAGTAGAAATTGGTAGGTATGGTAAAGCTTAAGATATTATTTTTCTTGAGATACTTGGAGATTTGAGTGGATGAAATCTATATGATTATAACAATTTTTCATATAGTGAAAATTTTGACAATCCGTAAATCTTTCTCTATCTTTTATATTTTTCTGTTTCATTATATTTCTCTGAACAAGGATCTTGTGGAAAAGAATTGGTCTCAATTCCCAACAGTGGTATCAAAGCGTCAGGTCGTACAGAGTGTTGGCGTATAGAGAATATATGTCTATCAAATATAATGTGGAGAAATTTGATGGAAGAATCAATTTTGGTTTGTGGCAAGTACAAGTCAATGATGTTTTGATTCAATCTGGATTGCACAAAACTTTGAAAAAGAAACCAACCTCTGTTTCTGACAAAGATAATGAAAAATCCATTATGAGCGATAAGGTTTGGGAATATTTGGATTTGAAAGCAGTAAGTACGATACGTCTATGTTTAGCCAAAAATGTTCTTGCAAATATTCATAAAATATCTGCTGCAAAGGAACTTTAGAAAAAACTTGAACAGTTGTATCAAACAAAGAGTCTTTCAAATCGATTGTACTTGAAAGAACAGTTTCATTCTCTACGAATGAATGCAAGTACAAAAATTTCAGACCATCTGAGTGTTCTCAATAGGATTGTTTCTGAACTGGAGGCTATTGGAGTTAGACTTGATGATGAGGATAAATCGTCAAGACTCATCTGGTCTCTTCCATCATCCTATAAACACATCAAACCAATTTTGATGTATGGGAAAGAAACTGTAAGTTTTGAAGAAGTTACAAGTAAATTAATTTCTGAAGAAAGAATGTTGAGTGGTAGGAGTAATATTTCATCTGAAAAATCGTTACTTGATGCTGAAAAATGGAAGAAGAATAACTGCATGAAAAAGAAAGTATTTTGCTGGAATTGTGGACAACCTGGTCACGTGAGAAAAAATTGTCCAAAAAATGGAGTAGGCTCGGCTAACTGCTCGACATCAGATACAGACAATATGTCTCTTTTCATGGGAGACGATAATGTCGCTTGAGTAAATATTTACATCTTCGTAGCATGCGCTAGTTGCCATGATAAAGAATGTGTTACTACTAGCGGGTCTACATGCTTGCACACGGGCATTGGCATGATATTAATGCAATGTGTGTGGTGGAATTGATGTCGATGGCTGATGAACTTTCAAGTAAGTTAAGAAATGAAGTTGCACCATAATATTTCAGCAAATTTATTCGACATGATCCAATGAAATTCTTAGAATTCGTTAATTCTAAGTGATTATACTTATATGATGAAGTATGTTAATTCTCTATTTTGAGAATTGGGATTGTTAAAGTGTACCATTTTTTTAAGTATCGAGATAAAGAGCTGCAGAAGAGATGATTGATTTTTGACTCGTTTTTCGTCAAGGTGGAGATTGTTGAGATATTTTCTCAAAACTTGCCAAAATCAAAAGATTCACCAATTATTGAAAGGGAAGACTTCTATGTCGACTAAAATTACAAGTTTCCTAATCTTGGACACTTTGGTAGTCAAAACTTGGAAAATATTCAGGTCAACTAAAATTGAACAAGTTTTCAAATCTTAGACTCCATGGCAATTTAAACTTGTAAAAAAATTAGATCATTCGTTAACTATAAATTGACATAGTTTATTTTCTTTTGTAGTTGTGACTTAAGGATTTTTTGAGAAAAAACATTGTAAGTCTAGTATCCTAATTGTTTTTCTTGTTCTCTTTGTGGGTTGTACAAAGAGTAGAAATTGGTGGGTGTTGTAAAGTTTAGGATATTATTTTTCTTGAGATACTTGAGGATTTTTGTGGATGAAATCTATATGATTGTAACAATTTTTCATATAGTGAAAGTTTTGACAGTCCCTAAATCTTTCTCTATCTTTTATATTTTTCTGTTTCATTATATTTCTCTGAACAAGAATCTTGTTGACAATAAAGGAATTGGTCTCAATTCTCAACATAATATACTTAAGATATATTCATGATTATGAGCTGTATTATACCAGATATCCCGTGGTTATTGAAGGATATAGTGATGCTAACTGGATATCTGATACAAAAGACTTAGTCTACAATTGGATTTGTGTTCATACGAGAATGTACAGCTATTACACGGAAATCCTCTAAATAGACAATTATAGTCTGATTCACTATGGATTCTGAGTTTATAGTCCTAGACAAGTGTTGTGAAGAGGTTGAATGGCTACGCCAATTTTTAGAGGATATTCCGAGATGGCTAAAGCCTATGCCAGCAATTTGCATGCATTGTGATAGTCAATTTATGATTGGAATGGAACATAGCAACATGTATAATGGCAAGTCTAAACATATATATCGTAGACATAATACCATCAGACAACTAGACAACAACTCTCAACTGGAGTTATTTATGATGTCTATGTGAAGTCAAATGATAACCTTGTGGTTCCGCTGACCAAATGGTAAAATAGAGAGTTGGTTGAAAAATTATCAACATGAATGACACTTAAGCATTTGAAAGAATTAGTTGATATGATAGAGACCTAACCTAATTGACTGGAGATCCCAAAATCTAGGTTCAAAGGGACAACCTAATTGTAAAAACTTAATCGGATCACTGTGGGATCTCTCCTATCCATTCTTATGATGTAACAATGATGCCCGTAGGTAACATGATAAGCAACAAGCTTTTAATGATTCTTATGCGTCAAAAATTGGAGCAGAGTAATGCGGGTTACTCTTAATTAAGTAATCACAATGTGAGAGAGAATTGGGGCCATTTTAAAAGAATTGTGTTGGGTTCACTTCTAAAAAACTCTTATAGAACTAGGCATATGTTCATGATAATAAACGAACATAACAATGAGAACCTTAAAAAGAATCATGTGTTAGATATATCATCGTTTACAC
The DNA here is from genome assembly GCA_030279155.1 of Forsythia viridissima. Classification (NCBI taxonomy): domain Eukaryota; kingdom Viridiplantae; phylum Streptophyta; class Magnoliopsida; order Lamiales; family Oleaceae; genus Forsythia; species Forsythia viridissima. The sequence continues at coordinate 33,094,915 of CM059038.1, read as the reverse complement.
TAAGGGCGAATAGTTCAAAAATATCGTGTCCACTGGTCAGCTAGTAAGGTAAATGTACTTTCACAAAAAAGGTTCAAAGGGTAATACCTAACTATCCTATGTATGTTTCAACTGTTGAATTTTATCACCAAATCTTTCGTATCTCTGTCAATTTCCATTCATGTGGGAGATTGCTGGAAAATTAGTGATGTTATGCCATGTTTGGGCATAATTTTATATGAGACTCATTTCTTCATTGTGGAAGGTAAAAGTATATTTATGTCATATTCACATGAACATCGAAATTATATATTTACTTGGAAAAATATATGCCCGGGGTGAATGAGAAATTAAAGTTCAAAGTAGAGTTGGAAAAATAGTTGTAGAAGAAAATAAGTGGGTTTGTCCCACATTGACAAAATGATGCAAAGTTAACTAATATTTAAATTGCCACAATCTACGAATATGTAATATTGTGTGGCATAGAGGCTCTCTCTTGTGAACGCCTGTAAGATGTGCAAATCACGGACTGATTTACACATCGGACCACAGAACTCAAGTGCGAGCGCAACAACGTACACGAATGTCAAACCGAATTTGGCCTCTATGGGGATTCACCGTCCACGTATTGTCATTAATGTCTCCATTATATTTTCTGATTTAATTCTAGACCTTCAAGCTTTTCTATTTAATTCTAGAATGATGCTAATGCTGTATTAATTCAAGTGTTAATTCAGTAACACTTGAAACTGGTCTGTTTAACGATGAATTGAAAGGTCTTTGGAGAACTATATAACATGGTCCAATTTTTCACAATCAGACACCCGAATTTGATTCTGCTTCCACCTTTATTCAGTCTAGAAAATTCCAGTGTACTCTGCAATCAGTCCTTGGTAATTTTATTCAGAGAAAATTTTAGTTTGTCATAGCATAAGCTTTGTACTAAACTTTTTGCTGGTTCCACCGTTATATCTTGGGAGTAGTGATGGCAACGAAGCAGATTCAGATCGAAACAGCCTGATCTGTATCCGTCTTAGATCAATTTTAGAAGATTCAAATTTACAGATTGATCCGCCATTTCTCAGGGCGGAGCAGATTGTGGCTTTGATCCGTTTTTTTTTTTTTTTTTTTTTTTTTTTAGTCAATTGACATTTAAAAAATTAAACAAACATTGAAACAAAATTTACTACTTTACTGTTTTTTTGTCTTTTTCTTTCTTTATTTTTCAAATAGGGTGGATCGGATCGGGGCGGACATGATCTGATTCGTCCTGTGATCCCCCCGATCCACGGATCGAGAATTTTTCGCTCTATTCGGACAGGGTATTCATCGAATTTGGAGGCGGATCAGATATTTTTGCCACCCTTACTTAAGAGACAGACACTCGGTTACCTCAAGCACCTACGGTGAGGGGACAAATTTGTTTTAAGGACACTGTAAATAATACACAGGCCTCGATTTGCTTAAATCAGTTCTCCCTTAGTTTACAATTCTACAATTCATCTTATTTTGTAGTTGTTATAAATATATATTATGATTTAAATTAAATTAATATTATTAAATAAATTATATTATTTATGATTTTTGTATATTTCGAATAATATGAAATACAATTAGCAATGGAGAAGGGTGAAAAACAACACTTCAATCGCAGAAGAAGATGCATTGTTAAACGTTATGTTCGTCATTCGTGTTCTTTCACCTAAATCAATTCTACAAAAAATATTAATGAAGAAAAAAAAAGGAAAAACATACCATTTATATCATTTAAAAAAAATTCAAATATAGTATGAAATAAAAGGGTAAAATTGAAAATAAATAGTTGTTTTTTGTTTATTGGAGAATATGTTATAGAAAACAAATATCAAGTGAGATTTCTATAATTTTTGAAAATAGAGGAAATGTCTCTATAAGTTCAAGATGCGTCGTTTGCTAGTTGTTATTAAAATCGTACTTATGAAAACACTTTATAACAAATTGTCAACAGTGAAAACATTACATCAAAAATAATAATTCAGTTCAACATACGCTTTCAAGTTTAGAAATGAGTTTCTAATTATTTACAGATTTTTATTTTTTTATTTTTATTTTGTGCATCCAATTGTGTCACAATATAAATAATTTAACTTATATCCTGAGGCATGCCCATTCCTTCACATGGCTTGTGTATAAAAATAAGAGATTCTTTTTTTTTTTTTTTTTTTTTTTTTTGATCGTATAAAAAAAAAAAAAAAAAAATGAGATTCTTGTGGCAGAAGCAAATTGCTCAAGTCAAGTATTGACAAATCTCTTTTATGGGTTTATAAATTAAGCAGAGAGAACTTTGAATTTATCTTCGAAAAATGGAAAAGCCATACTGTATAAAAAATAAAAACCAATTATGGAAAATTTACTTAAATGAATTCAAGAATAAGAACTATTCGAAATTAGTAGTACTTGACTTCACTTTAATTTGAAAAATTTCTAGTTAGAATTGGCTGCTTGAGATTTATAAAATAAAAGATTAAATTTAATTATTAGTTTTAATTTGAACTTTTTAATAACCTTTTAAATTTTGCCAAAGAAAGGCCAAAAGAGACACTGTAACTGTTGGATTTGGCTGTTAACGTAACAAGTTGTATATTATTATATCCTTATCTTTATATGTTGAAAGACGGAATTCAACTTAGGCACTGTTTATACGAATGCGTGTTCAATTATTATTCATTTTTCAATTTTTTAACTT